>PVIJ01000153.1:7107-166727 GCA_004024925.1 Scalopus aquaticus
GAGGGGAGGGGAGGGGAGGGGAAGAGAGGAGACTGGAGAAGGAAGGAAGCAGGATGGAGGCCAGAAGAGGCACAAGGAGCAGAGAGACATGTGAGGAAGCTGCACTGGCCTGGACTGATTGAAACAGATGTGGGTGAGAGACCAACGGGGAAGTTAACAACAGCAACATTTATCTTGATTTTGATTTTCTTCTTTTCCTCCCAGGGTCTGGCTGTTTCTGACCCTTTTCTGTGGGTCTTCACTGGAATGTGCTTTAGACTCGTGGCAGGCTTTCAGGCCTTGCTTTGGGCCAATCACATTTGGGTGGAATTTTACCCATAAGGGGGATGGGTAACCTTGGGTACTTGATTTGGAAGCTATATTCTTTGACTTTTCTGTATTGCACACTAATTGTATTAAAGTTTCTTTTCTACTAAAGGTCTTGTATGTTTTGTCTTGATGTGGCGGATGGCAGAACCTATTTAGAGGGGGCAGTTTGGGGGTTCTGGGGTGCCCCTCTTCCTGCCCTGTAACATTAACATACAATTTAAAACATAAGTAGTAGTAATATATAGTAACACCGTTTAATCAATTAATAATATTTTATTATAATAAATGTTCTTATTATGGGAAAATAATTTAAAATTAATTCTATTTCATATTATAAACATCAAAGTTCACTACTGCTTCCAAATGAAAACATTAAAGTGTCTATAATGAACACTAATGATTTGGGAAGTCTCAAGGGATATAGTTATTTTAAATAATTATGTCTGACAAACAATTCAAGAAAATCCTTCTATAGGTTTTTATAAATAAAAACAAGTGAAACTCTATACTTTATGTCAATAAAGATAATGTTGCATGGTCAGAAATATATTCCTATTTCCTACCTATTCTTCTAAAGAATGAAAGTTCATGATTTTTTACCTATTCTTTTGAAGAATGTGATTTCTTGGATGACAGCACATGTCTCTTTAGCATCAGGCTTAGCTGTTTAAATGTATATTCTTCTCTTTCCCCATGTCCCTTAACTAAGAACTATTCCAGGAGGAAGCTGTGAGGCAAACTCCAGTTGTATTCCCAGGAATAAAAGAATAGCCCTTTGTTCAAAATATACACAGTGTATTTCCAAAATAATTAGCCTCTTATTTGCACAGATATCCAAGGTTGCTAAACCCAGTAACATAGCTTTTCTATGTGAATATGGTTTAAAGGGATAAACATTTCTCCTGTGCATCCAAATTACAGAAGAAAATTGAGATTCTTATCCAATTAAACCCATTTAACCTTTTATCTATAGTATATTCCTTATAGCTTTCATAATATTTACAGTTAACAATATGGGATGTATAGCGAATGAGCAGTGATGTAAACAATTTCAATAAATTATGGAAGAGAGTTTAGAGATAAAGAGAACCATTTTTTTTTTTAAAAAGGACGAGTTTACTTACACGCGGGGAATGAAAAAACTCATAGAAACAGAACAGACTGTTGGTGGCTGTGGAGGTGTGGGGGGATAATTGAGGGGTGTCAAAGTGGCCAAAATGTACCTTCCAGTTATAAGATAAATAAGTTCTGGGGAATGCAATATATAACATGGTAAATAAAGTTAACAATACTGAAATATTTTAAAGTTACTACAAGAATAAATCTAAAGTTCTCATCAACAGTCAAAAAAAGTTTAACTATATGAAATTGTAACCAGGCTGAGTCCAAAGTCCAGTGGAGGTCGTGCCCCCTGGAGGGGGTTTGCTGATGAGAATTAATAGCCCCAGGGAAAATGCTAAGTTTGCAGTTTGGGGTGGAGAGTCTGATGAGAAATAAAAGGGACTGAGGAGAAGGGGAAGTAAGGAATCGTCATGATGTAGGGATAGAGGAATCAGCGGCAGAAAATGTAGCCTCCAAGATTGAGAGTTTGGAAATCAGACGCCAGAAGTTTTTGAGCCACCAGGATATAGAGTTTCAGATTGAGTGCTTTTGGAATCTTTAATGACTTTGGGACCAGCGACTTTGGAGGCTTTGTAAGTAGCCGAGCGATAGAAACTGCTCCCAGTTTTGTTTTTGCTGCAGCCGAAGGAAGAAGGCAGAGGCCTGAAGCGGGTGCCTTCCTAAAATGTACGAGTGCAGTCTTTTGGGCCATCTGGCCGCTGTAGTTGCTGTTTGTAGTTTTGCTGGCCTGATGCTGTGCTGGAGCATCACGGCGGTTTTGAGAGCATTTCCAGTTGCATCCTGTGTCATCCTCATGAGTTGGAACCTGGCCTACAGTCTAATTGGTACACATTGGAAGAAGAAAGAAGACGCCATTTTGGAAACGTGGCCTATTGTTTGGAAGAGGAGCTCCACATCAGCAGTGGCAGGAAGACGCCACCTTTGTTACTTTTCTGGGACTTAAAGGACTGGACATTGCTTTAAGTAAGGTAAACGGCCACATGTTGACTTCAGTAATTCTTTGCTTTTTCCATTTGTTAAATAAATCCCATTGTTATTTTTCCGAAGCCTGAGTAGTCTTGCAACTGTGCGCATGGGTGCAGAACCAAGATAGTGACCGGTAAGCAATTGGGCACACTGCCTTTGCCTAAGTTTAAAAGGACTCATTTACCCTGTATCAAAATGATAGACATTAACTAAATGTATTGTGGTTCTTTGTAATGCATATAAATATCAAATCATTATGGTGTACACCTTAAACTAAGGCAAAGCTGTATGTCAATTATATGCCATTAAAACAAGAAAAAATAAAAAAATTCTACCTGGTATCTGCAAAGGTTTTGCTTTAAAAAAAAAAAAAAGGCAAGGATTTGAAGATATTACCAGAAATGGTAAGTTTTATATGTCAACTTAACTGGATCATAAAGTGCCTACTTATTTGGTGAAAAATTATTCTGGGCTTGTCTGTGAAAGTATTTCTGGTTGAGATTAATATTTGATCTGTACATTGAATAAAGTAGACTGCCCTCATCAATGTAGGTGTGTCTCATGAAAACCTGACCAGAACAAAAATGTTGAATAAGAGAGAACTCGACCTACTTGGCTGAATAAGATGGGTCATCAGTCTTTTCCCACTTTAAACTAGAAGTGAAAAAATTGGCTTTTCTTGGGTCTTGAGCCTGATGAATTTTAGACTTCACCATTTGTTCTCTTGGCTTCTAAATTGTCAAACGCATATCTTGAGACTTTCAATCTCCATAATCTGGCATAAGCCAATTTTTTATAATAAATCACTTTTTTTTTCCTCTACCTCTCTGCTGTGTCTCAAGAGAACTCTAACTAGTACCACCAAAAGTGCCCCATTATGTCCTGAAAAATAATTCAGTAAAATTATACGTGAAAAAAGTATCACACTTGATTTTTCAAAACAACAGTTTTCATATTGTTTTAATTTATAGTCACTGGTATCAAGATTTTATTGAATAATATTTTTGTGATCTTCTGTGCTACTGGTATTCAGTTTCAAAAGACAAATACAGGATTGTTTAAGGCACATTTCTTTAGCAATTTCCCTTCAAATGTAAAATGTGGCATTTGGGGAGGGAAATAAAATTATAAAAATACATGTTTATCCACTTTTCAAAAGTGCAGTTGTCAAATTACAAAGCAGGAAAAAAATAAAAAAGCCACTAATATTAGCAGAGATGTACTCCAGATGTGTTTCTTAAATTATGCTTATATTTCAAACTGAACTAAATATTTTAATACATTTTGATAAAATATGGCTAAGAATCAATGCTACAATGACAAACCACACTAAATGTGATAATAATCCATTTTAGCACCCTAAAAAAGGAAGATTATAAGTCTTATAGTGATTATAACTCTTATAACTCTTATAACACAAAAGATTCTAACTAATAGTGTTATTATGAATAATTAATATGTCAAGTTAATACTGGAAAAATGGGGCTTCAAAGTTTAGCCAAAGGCAGTGCCCAAATTGCTTACCGGTCACTATCTTGGTTCTGCACCCGCACGCACAATTGCAAGACTACTCAGGCTTAGGAAACAATAACAATGGGATTTATTTAACAAACAGGGAAAAGCAAAGAATTACTACAATCAACATATATGGCCGTTTACCTTACTTAAAGCAATGTCCAGGCCTTTAAGTCCCAGAAAAGTAACAAAGGTGGTGTCTTCCCGCTACTGCTGATGTGGAGCTCCTCTTCCAAACAATAGGCCACGTTTCCAAAATGGAATCTTCCTTCTCCTGCAGACACGCAACAGCCAGAGTGTACGCCAGGTTCCAACTCACGAGGACGACACAGAACACAACTGGAGATGCTCCCGAAATTGCCATGGTGCCCCAGCACAGCACCAGGCCAACAACACTGCAAACAGCAACTATAGCAGCCAGATGGCCCAACAGACTGCACTCGCACATTTTAGGAAGGTGCCTCCTTTGGGCCTCTGCCTTCTTCCTTCGGCTGCAGTAAAGACAAAACTGGAAGCAGTTTCTATCACTCGGCTACTTGCAAAGCCTCCAAAGTCACTGGTCCAAAAGTCACTGAAGATTCAAAAAATGCTCGATCTGAAACTCTATATCTATAGATATATATCTATATTTATAAACTCTATATCCTGGCGGCTCAAAAACTTCTGGCATCTGATGTCCCAACACTCAATCTCGGAGGCTACATTTTCTGCCACTGATTTCTCTATTCCTACATCATGGTGACTGATTCTTCTTTTCCTACATCATGGCTACTGATTCTTCTTTCTCCTTCAGTCCTTTTTATTTCTTATCAGAAACTCCACCCCAAACTGCAAACTTAGCATTTTTCCCTGGGGTTATTCATTCTCATCAGCAAACACCCTCCAGGGACACCAACTTTACTGGACTTTGGACTCAGCCCAGTTACAAAGTCACTGCAAAATTAAATTTTCAGCCAATGCACAATATTATATATATATATATATATATATATATATGTATGTATGTATATATATATGTATATGCATGTGTGTGTGTGTGTGTGTGTGTATATATAATATATAAAATGTATAAAACATACCTTAAACATAAGCTTCCAGATTTGGGTTTTCTTTTTGCTTTCCTTGTATTGTCAATTTGTTAACTTCACTTAGCTCAACAATTGAAAATTATCTATTCTACTTCATATCAGTTCACAGGTTTCAACCAGCTACATGGTAAGATAATGACTCTAACCCATTCACAAGTAAACCACCAGTAATTATTGTTCTTTGACTATATCAACTTTGATCTAGCAAAAATGTATTGGACTTGGAGGAAGAGAACAAGTCCAGTCCTTGCTGGGAAATAGCTGTGAGACTTTGGGAAGGTCATCCTAGTGAGTTTTAGTTTCTACTTTTGTAAAATTCCTTTTCCCAATAACATTTGACAATATTGGAGGTACTAATGTGCTAAGATAAAACATATCATTAATGAAAATTCAAACTTAATTTTTAGTTATAGCCATATTTGCTTTCATATACCAAGAATGTTAATGTCAGGAAAACCATGGTGTCCTGTTTAGTTCCCCTAATTGCCTTTCATGTAGAAAGGCAGTAATAATGCAAATGATTCCTGTGCATAGAAATGCACATTTATTTTGTGTTGTAGTATGCAATTGATTATTGCCTTGTGAATAAATATGTTTAGCATCTGTTTGTAAATTCATTTCAAAATTCCTTATACACATGTGTGGTTCTTAGAATTCTCCTTTGAACTGATAAAACATTTTACTAGTGATCTCTTTAATAATGAATGAAATTAATCATTGACACATTCATTTAATATTTATGCAAGCTAAGATTGTAACATTTTAAAAACTATCCTTTAAAATTGCTCTCCATTTTTTAATAAATTACATAAATTGGATAAATGGCATTTGCATATTAGGAAATAATTTTCAGAAGAATATTTTGAGCATATTTTGTTTCTGCTGTATTTTTCACTTTTTCATAAATAGCCTTTTTTAAAAAAGATTTATTAAGTTTTGCATACAAAAGCTGGGGTGTAGGCCAGAGGTGTGGGGAGAGGTTGAGAGGATTCACCAGAAACAGAGTGGGGAGCAGAACAGGCATATTGACTGAAACACACTGCTGAGGGGAGCAGCCAGCTAGACAGGAGAGGTCTGCCCACCATATGGGTTAGCTCCCTGGCCAGGGTCTCTTTTGAAGTATCACAGTTTCAAACATATGAATTGAGGTTAAAAAAGAATCTTGGGCCTCCCTGGCAGCGCAGGGGTTAAAGTCTCAGAGCTATCAAGCTATCACCAGCTACTGTGGCATGAGTTCCATCCCAGGCCAGGGAGCTAACCTACATGGCGCAGCAGACCTCTCCTGTCTCGCCCACTGCTCCCCTCAGCAGTGTATTTCAGTACATCATGCTATTCTGCTCTCCACTCTGTCTCTGGTGAATTCTCTGACCCCCACCCCACCCCCCAATCTCTGGCTTATACTCCAGTTCTTGTATGCATAAATAAATGAAAGTAAATCTTTTTTAAAAATCTTGTCAATTATATAACACTGTTTTTCAATGCATAGTTTTTATTTAAAAAAAAGGAATAAAACATATGATAAATACTATTTAACTTACTAGAATTTACTAATCTAGAAATCTTAAAGGAATTTCTGTGTCATTTTATTGTTTTGTAAGTGCTAAGCAATACAGCTCTTTTCACAGAACTTAGAAAAACTGCAAGGAATCTCTATTTACCAAGCTGTACAAGATTGACAGTATGAAAAAGACAGGATAAACTGAAAGTTACCCATATGACAGATGTGAAAAATCACCTGGATCTCCAAAAAACAATACATTATAAGTGAGTTTTAATTTTCCACAAAATAATCTAGGTGTTTGTTCAAAGGAAAAACTATTCATTAATCTATTCTTCATTCAGGATAAAGTACTTTCTATGGGTTTCTCCTCTGATTCTCTTAGAATTTTGACTGCTTACTTTCCTGTTCAACTTGTAAAATAATTTCAAGGTACAAGTCTCAGATTTTTTCAAAAACTTCAATTTTCTCTTTCGTGTTTTTCAATTCTGTTTCCCCCCTCATCCCTAACCATATTCTTTCCTCTGGCAGCCAATTTTGTTTTTAAACATGCTCAAGGGATCATCTGATGCTTTGAATTAAACTACTTTTGAAGTGTTTGCCCTTTTCCAAAAGCTCATGAGCTCTCACAGTAACTAGTTGAGAGCATTTTCTTTCACTCTGGAAACTGTGTCAATCTTACCTGTAGCTGAATAATGACTGATTTTAAAAGTTAATCTCTTCATTTGCGGTATTACATCAATAAGCTAACAAAAATGAAATTTTATGCTATCCTTTTGCTGATGGATATAGTATCATTGATTTTATAACTAATAATTCTTTAAGAAATTGATGTTTTATCTAAGGGGAACCGTAACTAACAGAAATATGCTAATCTATACCTAAGGATTGCCTTTTCAGTCATAGAAGTCCTCTTGAAAGAGAAGCATACACAAAATTCCCATTTAACTTCTAATTCATGTGGCGTCCTGGTGAGCAAGGGGCACAACCCCATGACGTCTATCACACCCCTAGTACACAGTATGAAAACTACAGCACCAAAGGATAGCCACGCGTAGTATTCATATAATTCATCACTCTGGCATCCAACATTCTAGTTAGAATTCAATATGCATATTTGAAATCAAAACCCTTCTAACTAAATATTTCAAAAGTATACTTTTAAAAGAACAATCACAACCATAGAATTTTTGGTGTTTTTTAACATTAAAGTTGAAAACTTTATTTTGGCGGATGATTGTCTACTTACACTCAGTATATTCATTACTGCAATTTTTTTTAGTTCAGAGTTTTAAAGTGTAAAGGGACTGACTTTTCCCAACATTGACTATAAACTGCATTTCTACAATGCAACTCAGAGTGGGGTAAAATATACTTTCCCACTTAGTTCGGGTGCCTCCCAAAATACTCCTATACCTTACTTCTTTAAGGTAACAAGTTCATCATAGTTAAGAAATTTACAAATTTATGATATGTTTTTTAATTGTGGAGAAGTTTATATAAGTAGCTACTTTGTCAGATATTCTACTTTATCAGAAAGAAATATTTTAATTTTATGTAATACTGCTTCCTTTAGCATTTTATAGAAGCAAATAATTTGAAAAATAGCTCTAATCAGTTTTGTTACTGGCTACTGGAAGATATCAAGAAAAAGAATTTTAAAGTTTTGTGAAAAGAGTTTAAAAATGCACCAAAATTGTGAGGCAATAAAAGAAAATAGAAAGGCACAGGCCATGGGAGAGAAATATGTCTCATAAAAAAGAGATTCCAATGACCAACATATATACAATGAGAAAAAAAGGACATAGTCTGTAAAAGAAGAAAAGGAACAAGTGGAGTTGTTTTTTTTTTTTTTAAGTGAAGTAGATGTGCAGAAATTATCATAATTTCCTTCCTTGCACCTTTGATTAATTCTCACCCACATAAACCTACGTTGAACATGAAGCCATATAATTTTCTTTATCCTAGGAGAACAACAAACACTAGAGTGGAGACCTCAATAGTTTCCTACTGAGACTTCCTCTCTGCTGCTGTACTTGTAAACCTTAGATCACTATGTGAACAGACTGTGCGAACCTCCTGGAAAATGAGGGTCCATGTAGAAAAGTGAGCCAACAGTCCACTAGCTGACCATCTGCCAGGAGCTAGATGTGTGTGAGGCCATTTTAGATCACCCAGGAGCTATCCAACCTAGCAGCTCATCACAGACATATGAAAGAGCCCAGCAGAGATCAGCCAAGTTATAACACAGCAAAAGTACTACTCATTCCAGCCACACAACCATGAACTAAAGAAACTGGAATATCTTAAGCCACTAATTTTTTGTTGGTTTGAAACATTAGCAAAAGTCAACTGACACAAAAGAACAATAAACAGAGATGGGGAGGCAATAGCTTTTGCTTCAAAATATAAACTATTTCTCCATCTGAAATCTCATTTTAGTTGTTGACTCAGTCACTATTTTACTTTCCCTTGAAATGTGCATTTTGTTAGTAAGTCTGCTCATCATTGGATCGTTTTTAACCTGAAAGATGTCCTTTTACCCAGCCCCTTACTCTTAATTGGAGGAAAGTGATAGGAAGGGCAGTGGAACACCATAAAACTGTTTTTGGATAGAAGCATGATGACAGTATTGTCACCTGTGTAGAAGATAAGATCAAACCAAAGATCAGGTTTGGATCATGGTACTTGGAATGAAGGTATATGGCACATAAATTTGATCTTAAACACAATGTATCTTTTAGAGAAAACATAAAACACTAATATTAACCAAAATTTTAATAAATTAATATTGATTTAGTTCACTTACATATGCTACTGGATACAAGTTTATTTGGTTCCTCTACAAATTCAACAGATACTTATTAACAGCCATTTTCAATGTGCCTGACATTTTATTCATCTATGTTTCCTATCCTTTTTGAGCTTTAAGATACAAAAGTCTCAGGAAAAAATATTTAGCTTCTTTTTTTTTTATTTCAGCCTTTGGGCTCATAATTATCTACTACATAATATCTACTACATAATTATCTACTACAGAGTCTGCTCTCAGTAAGAATTAAATGTTATGGTAAGTTTTGGGTCACTATCTTTTGGAATGCCAAAAATATATCCCATCTGATTTTTTCCTACCCTTTGAATAACTGAAAAGAAGATGTATTTTAACATTTTTTCTTGCATTTGTGAGAGAAAATACCAATTTATAAATCCTCAGTGGAAAGACAAACGCACATGCTTCAGAGTAAGATTTCATCAAACCCATAAACACACAGATAACTTACTCTATTTAGAGCGCTATGACGAAAGATTTATTCATGTACTTAAGCACTTCGATAAATATTTAATTGTATAGGTTTAAGCCTTCTAGCAATGTATTAAGTTATATTAGCTTCCACAGAAAAGATAATTTCAAGTGCATGATGTTATGTTATTATCAAAGAATGTGTACTGGGATATACAAGGATAAAATTGGGAGGATATAATCTATTGGAAAGATATGCATAATCAAAATTTAATTATAAGAATTATTGTGCAAATGATAATCAACTACAGGCTTGTTTCTTATAGTCAGCATCTTATTAAAATAATTTAAGATTTTCCTTTGCCTATGCCAGATACATTGCTTAATCACTCTTTAACTCACCTGAGTTGTTTTCAGAAGTTTATCTATTGAGATATGTTAGTTAATATTTTCAAATATTTGTTAGAAAATTTTACACACAAGCAAATATTGAGTGTAACCTTGTATAGAGATTATAAGGAAAGATGGGAATGTAAGTTTTAAAACAGGCAGTATTAAGTCCAGGTAAGCACAAGGGACTATGGTGATAGTTCACAGGTCAATTGGTGGTGGGAAACTTATGGGGAATACACAATAATGTAAAGGATATAAATTAAAAAATGAATAAATACAACAAAAAAGAAAAGAAAAAAATCAAAAGGAGAAGGGCAATGTCTCAGGATAGATAACAGCGAAATGGCTAAAACTTACTAAAATGTTTCTAGTTACTAATTGATTTCTATGAGTAAATTTGCCTTTCAAGTGTGTATTTTTTTAATATCATAGATGAATATGTAAAATGTGTTATGATGAAAATCAAAACAACTATATATAACTTCATACCTTTGAGAATGACTATTCACCAAAAGACAAGAAACAAATGTTGGAGAGAAAATAGATAAAATGCAACACTTACACACTGTTAAGAATTTAAATTGGTACAGCCACTATGGAATGTAGTATGGAGATTCCTCAAAAAGTTAAATATAGAAATTATGTATGATCCGGTTAACCCACTTTTAGGTTTTACCTACAAAAATACAAAAGCATGGATTCACAGAGATATACACACCCCATGTTCATCACAGCATTATTTGCAATAGCCAAGATCTGGAAACAACCTAAGTACCCAATGACAGATGGGTAGACTCTAAGACCATCTAATGATGGATTATCAGAAAAGAAAGGGGGAAGGGAGTTGGCAAATCAGGTGTAAGGGGTCAACTGTATGATGAAAGATAGAATTGAATTCTTACTGGTGAACTTAGGGTAGTATATACACATATTGATTTTTAATGATGCCCACCTGAAACATAAATGCTATACTGTAATGTTACTTCAATAAAAGCATAACAATTGAAAAAAAACCCAATAAAATGTAATTTACCAAAAGAACATAACTGGTATACGCTTCTATTTATTTATTTTTTGGTATACATTTAATAATCATTATCATTAACTAAAATTTCAAATAATTTCCATGATAATTATGCTTACATCATTTCAAGAACCATCAATTGCATTTAACATTTCTCATTAATTCAATATAAGCTTTATTTTCACTTCATTTACATATATAACACACCAAACTACCACCGTTCAAACCACCAAAGTTAGATCTAAATTTTAAATTAATTACATTAAAATTTATATATAGCATGTGTGTCTTCACATGATGCATACATGACAAATCAGTTAGAACTGAAACAATTTATATAAACAAGAAAGTTAAATGATAGTCAATTTATAGACACTGGAAGAATATATAACTCTTTTTGGTTAATGGGAGTAAAACTTTGAAGAAACCTTTAAAAGTCCTGTGTTATATAGTAAACTTTTGTGGTAGAATTTGCATTTTCCCTACTTATTACTATTTTAACTTGTTAGAAATTTAACAATAGGAGGTCAGTAACTTGCTAAGATTTGAGATGCTATTCTAAAAAAACTAGGGGATAATGCAATGTCCAAGACATAGACCAGTAGTTACAGACAAAGTCACACATAGAAGTGGCCACTTAGTCAGTACTACACTTATTTTATAGGGAGAGAAATCACTACTATGATATACAGGCATGCAGTGCTTTGTTGAAATCCTCCTAATTATATCCTACTAATTTTCTAATATACACAAAACAAATGAAAGAATTACCAGCAGACTGTCTACTCATTTGAATTGTAGATGAAATATTTGATAGATAATAATGGTTTTAAACAAGAATAGAGGAAAACTGTCTCTAGGAGAGAGAATGTAAATGTTTTTATGATATAAAAGTCTTAGAAGAAGAATATTTCATTTTAGAGATTTGGAAGTAATATACTTTGATAGTCTTCCATATTCACTATAAGCAAAAAACTATTCCACAGTATTTTAACAAACTAGAGGAAGTAAAAATATCCTTAGGTAAAATTTCCTTTAAATTTTGACATTACCTTTTCCAGTTACAAATAGACCTAGAATCTACTGATTTTAAGGAACATCTGTAATCAAAATTGCCAAATTTGAAAAATAGTTAAATATTAATTCATAACGTTGACACACATAAGAAAAAGGATATTACCTCATAATTTTTACCTTCCTAAGAGCTTGTAAAAGGACACTGTTTGAATTCAGTTATGACTGTTATGACTATGACAGTTTTCTCATAAGAAAACACTGCAATGACATAAAAGTGTTTCACATTACCCTAAGAAGATTTCTGGGTTCATGATATTTAGTTTGGTTTAGCAGCTACATTGTGTAACACTGCTATACCAATTATCCTTTTTACTGCTATATTTATTAAAAATACAATCTATAGTTTGGACTATTTTTAACTGAACTTGACACATAACATGGGTATATTTAAGGTATACAATGTGTTATATATTGATATATACTATAATATGAATGCTGATGTAGTGATATTTATCATATTACATAATTACGGTATAATGCTATCTATATTCATTATAGCTTAGACTATTAAACAGCACCATTTAATATAGAAAAATGTTTGAAACACTTATTAAAATTCATAAAGCAAATGGAAGGCTAATAGCTACAATGAAGGTAGATAATATTTATTTTCTTCCATTACAATTCCAAAACAAACTGCCTTCCATCATAGAATCAGTTGTAACCAGAAATGAAGGACTCACTACAATAAAAAGCAGATGAGTTCAGAATAGAAATGTATTATGCCTAAATTTGATTAAATGTAAATGTAAAAAAAAAAAGACAAGCTTATTAAAATGTTAGCCTTTTAGAACTGTGCAGTTTTATAAGTTATTGAATAAGAGTTGTAGAAATAATTAATACCATTATTTGTGTTAATCAGAAATGTACAGGAATTCAAATAGTAACTAATCATATTAGAGTACTCAACATATGAAGAGTCAAGTTTAACTATACTAAGACAGCTAGATTCTAAGATATAATTTATCCTATTATAAAATTTAACTTGCAGATATATGTTAAATTGGATAGTAGTTGTCTGAATTTACTTTTTATGATTGACTGTAATGTAAACTAACTATACTTGAATCTGCAACTCTATGTAAAACATTTTGTTTGAATGTATAGGTAAAAATTAATTGAAAATGTTTTTATTTTACTCACAGGAAGTTTTGTTTACACTGTCAATCAAAGACAATTGTAGGAGGACTTTTGTAGCAATAAAAAATTCTGTCACCATTTTCCCTAGTGGAAAGTAACTGAATTAACTGCAAAATACTAACATTTTTCCTTCTTGTGCTAGAAGAAGAAACAGAATTATGCATTTTAAGAATAGTAAGGTGTTTAAAGCAAGTCTAATCAGGTCATAACTCTACATTTACTCTCAACTGTTGAGTCATGAAGAGAATATTGCTTCCTATTACAGTCACAAATGCAAGTATTTTCTTATATACAAAAGAAAGAACATAATCCTAGTTCAAAAAAATAAAATTGCAATTAGAAGTCTGTACTCATAATGAAAAATAGAACTGGAAAATAACAGCATTAGAGTTTTCCCGAAAACTGCAACTGTTCAGATTGTGTCCAGTTAAATGAAAATCTAGACAACAAGATAATATATTTCCTTCTCCAACTCGCTGGATAAAGCTCTGATGACAATCAGACTGTATACTGTCATTCCTCTATCAGGTGTTCAGGTTGGAAATGTAAAATATTTGGAACAAATGACTAGTAAAAGTGAAGTTGCACAAAATCACAGATGAAGTAAAATGACCATTCCTTATTAATGCTAAATTAATTTCTATTTGGAAAACCAAACGCTAGCAAAATGAGACTGCCATATTATAGTATGAATGTTGGTCTCTTCATGAGAGAACTTATTTTTTGGATAACTTTTCTCTTTTACATAACAAAGAAAAAATACTGATATCCTTCATTATATATACATATATATACAACTGCAATTTAAACATCTATATGTGTGTGTAAACATATACACACAGCTATTATTGAATATATATAATTCAAAAAATAAGAACAGTGAATTCCTTACTTCATTTCAAATGAAGTCTGAATACAGACAGACAAGTTTTAAGTTCCCAAATCCCTTCACTGATCCCTTCTCCACTCTTATCATCCTACAATCCATGCTCCATAAAAAAATCTTTCCAAAGGAAACCAATCAAGTTATTTCTCTACTAAAGCCCTGCAGTATTTTTTCATTACACTCAGGAAATACCCTGACCCCTTAACCTGTTCTGCAAGAGTTTGTATCCTATGAACCTACAAATATATCTCTGCACATGTATATGTAAATAGAGATAATGCATTTATGAGGTAATTCGAATTTACATCCCCATATCATCATCCCCATCTTACATAGTCATTTTTATTATCTAAGAAACAATGGTATTGGGCCAGTTTAGACACTGTTAATCTGATATTAGTAAACCTTGTGGGATACCTGGTGAGTACTGAATCCCTGTTAATCAAGCAAATGTTGCATTTATAGTCACAGGTACTTATTTTTAAGGAGAATGTGTGTTTCATCAGATCTCAAATGGGCTTGGGGCCCCCAAAAGAGTAATAATCTCTGGTTTGGAGGATCTCAAAGGCCCTTTCTAGTTCATATAATGTTTTAGGTTTATTATCACTTTAAAGGAGCCAGCGATTTGGCGTGCT
The DNA here is from genome assembly GCA_004024925.1 of Scalopus aquaticus. Classification (NCBI taxonomy): domain Eukaryota; kingdom Metazoa; phylum Chordata; class Mammalia; order Eulipotyphla; family Talpidae; genus Scalopus; species Scalopus aquaticus. Next base: position 22,002 of record PVIJ01000153.1, read on the forward strand.
ATTTTAATCTGTACCTTTCTTTGAAGACCAAGAGTAAGCTAAGGAAGAGACTATAATAGAAGTTGTTTAAAGTAAACTATCTTTCTCCCAAACATTATAATAAAAATCTACAGGTTTCTATTTCCTTGTGTGAAGTCTGTCATTACCCACCATCCTCCAGTGAAGGAAATAATCTCTATAGTCAACAATATAAATACAGACTCCAGGCTTCCTTGAGCTCTGAAATTGCTATATTCAAGTTAAAGGGTCACCAAATTCATGGAGACAGAAAAAAGAAAGTAAATGAGAAATAGTTTATTTCTTTCAGCATAGGAAACATCAAAGCCATCTTACTTGGAACAGCCATATTTCTGCATTTTGTATTATAAAATAAAGAATAGTTAGAAAAAATCTGAGAATAAGATATTGATATCATGAAGTTATTTCATTCCTTTCTAAAGTTTAGCAAATAGAAACGAAGGACTTCCTGCAGAATATCAAATATCCATAATGTACAAGAGAAACTTGTCTTCTTACCTTATTTATACAGAAGCTGCCCACAAAAATCTGTTATTTCTCCAAGTGTTTTAAAACTTTCTTCCTTTTCCATCCTTTATGAATTCATTACTTTTCATTTCCAGAAATAAAACAGTTCTTTCCAACTCAATCTAGCATTCCTGGCATCTACTTTTTCCCTACCCATTAAGCTTAGTAAAGGACCAGGAGTCAAGCTGTCAGATTCAGAATTTTCTTCAGCAGGGAAAGAGGGAAAGGATTGTGGAGATGCATCTACTACTTCCTTGGGGAGATAGGGGAGTGGGGCTGCAGACCTCTAAATTGTGTCCTCAGGTACTAACCATAAAGAATTCAGAATTCATTATAAATTTCAGTTGAAATTTCATTTTGCTTCGCAAAAGATATGGCGATTACTCACATTGTAAAAGGAATGCAGGCTATATGGACTCCACTAAAATGCCAGTCAGACCAAGGAATCAATGTATTTGTACATATGCTGCACAATGCAGCTGCTGCCATAATGTCATAGTTACTTTGGAAGTCATGACTCAGTTTCATTTTGGTACCAATCATAACCTGTATTTCATAATATCTACTGAATATTTAGCTGAGTTTTTCTCTCAATCAGAAACACTGCTTTTTCACAGGTGCATGTGTGTGTGTGTATTTTTTTTTTCCAGAAACCTATCCTTTGATATTTTCCTTAATTCAGTAAATTTATTTCTGATGCTGCTGCCTTAATGGGAGGCTGCCAATTATAGTCAGCCATCAATACAAAATTTACTGTTTGACCTAGGGAGAGCTTCTCATCTTCTCTTCAAAGTAAGTTTCTTTCCAAACTGAGATTATTACCTATCTAGATTGTGCCTAGGATATACATAGCTAGATTATAGTTATCTATGAGATTAAAACTTGCTCTTTTTTTTCAGAGAGACTGAAACTGTTGAGCTCAGGGAATTTCCCTTCAATGCCATCACCTTGAGCTACTGCTCTCCCATGAAACTGCTTAATTCTTATGCAAACTGAACTCTAAATGCCCCTTCCCATGAGACAACTAACCCATTTCTATATAATAGAAATATAATTTAAGCCACAGATGCAGTTTTACATATTTTATGAGCAATATTTTAAATAAGAATCAGGTGAAAATAATTTTAATAATGCATTTTATTAACACAACCTACCTAAATTCTTTTATGTAATCATGAAAGTTCAATATGTAATAAAAAAAATTCATTGAGAAAATTTTATATTTACTGAAATCAAATATGTGTTTTACAAATATAGCCATTGCAATGTAGACTAGCTACCCTTCAAGTGTTCAATAACCACATGGAGTTAGTGGCTATTTTGTTGGCTGGTGATCTGGATAGTCCAGACATATCTGGTTTCAAAGCGGCTCAACAACTTTAGCTTGTCTAAAAAAGCATGTCTAATGTTAACCCTTTTCTTAAATATTAACCTCTGTATATTGTGTCTAGCAATAGTTTCCATACCTTGAGAAAAGATTTCCTCAGAGCAATACATAATAGCATATTATCTGACATTATATGCTTATTCTATGTTTTTAAATTGCAGGAAAAAATATTTGTTTTTAATGAAATCTTTTTTACAACAAAGCTAAGAAAAAAATATTTTCTTTATTTATAAATGAAAAGATTAATAACACATTCTCACTGGAAAAAATCAAACACCATAAAGATTATAATTTAAAAACTGAACACGGTCTCTCCCTCCACATTCTGTCCTTTCCCTATAGTATTTGAGGTTTATTGTATATAATTCTAGGTATTTTCCTGTATCAACGAGATGTTTAGAAAGAGGTACTAAATACTCAAATTCATTTACATTGTATGTCAAGTTTCTTCTCCTAAATGAGGACAAGTCGATTCATTAGCAAGGTCTAGTGTGCAAACAAGTTTGATGACTGTTAGAAACATTAGGTTGCCTAACTAAAGGCATTACACTCTCCTTGCTTTTGTCTTAGTGCTCAGTCTCACCATTGGCATATGTGGGATCCCAGCCTCCTATTCTCAGGGATATTGGTGCCCAGAACCCCTGCTTGTCAGTTAAGTGCAGGGTCACACAGGGGGCCTCTCACCAAGGCCAAAAGCCCTGGTATGAGGAACATACTGGGTCATCAGTGTCTGCTGAAAACAGCAGGTGGATAATAAAGATGAAATGCTTTAATCAGCAGGAACAATGGAGCCCCTGGTCACTCCACCCTGGTAACATCCCCAATAACTGCTTCCCCACACATGTACACTCCCTACTTACTTGCCCCCCACCTTTGTACTTGATTCCAATAAATACGAGGGTGCCTTTGGATGGGGGCTGCACATTACCTCTGGTGTAGGCCCTCTAGGCCTCTCATCGCTCCTCATGGACCTTGAGTCATCTCATCCCATACAGCTCCCAACAGTGCTGCCCTGCAGGCGACAGCCATATGTGCAAAGAACAAAAAGTGGAATATTGACCAGTCCAGGCCAAGAAGGTAATTTCCTTTCCTAATCAATGATGGACTTTGCCAGGGGATGTAATGTAATTTTGTGCAGTGAAAACAAAGGACAAGAAAGGAATGTCCTAGCTTGTAAAAACAGTTGCATGAGGGCCTCCCTGGTAGCGCAGCGGTTAGGCTCTGTGCTGTGGAGCTGTCAGATGCGAGTTCAACGCCTGGCTGGGGAGATTCCCACATGGCGCAGCAGACCTCTCCTGCCTTGCCCACTGCTCCCCTCAGCAGTGTATTTCTGTTCTGCTCCCCACTCTGTCTCTGGTAAACCCTCTCGCTGCCCCACGCCTCTGGCCTGTACCCCAGCTTGTATAAAAAAATAAATAAATCTTAAAAAAAAAACACAAAAAAACAGTTGCATGAATAGGAACAATAATAGCCTTTTTCTCCTGCACCTTGCAGTCTCCTTATAATGACTACAATGATCACAACTATCGTTGGGTATTGAAAGGAATCAACCTATGGGAGAATATATGGAGAATCAGCAGATAAAATGATAGACAGATTGCCGACATAATCACAGAACTGGCGTGTTCTGGAATATGAGATGATGACCACCTACTGCTAACACGCTGTTAGTCAGATTTTCTGTTACTTGAAACTTGAAGCATCTCAACTGATGCAAACTTTGAGGAAATATATTTCATAAACACTAGTCAAAAAAAACCAGGAACCATTTTCATTAGTTCTTTTTGAGGAATTATTAATATTCTTTCAATGTATTCCCTTATATCATCCACTAACGTAACTTTATTATAGAGCTATTGTCAGAGTAATTCTCCAAAGAATAGATAAATGTTTAGTTTTACTGCCAGTTGAAATAAAATTGACAAAACTTAGATAAGCAAGATGTAAACACACCATCAAAATCGTTTATTTTTAAGTCTCTTTGTATGCTTGCAAATATTGGATTATCGTATAATATCATGGGACCTACTGCCAGCAGCAAATTATAATTGCTTATTTTTATAGCGTGGTAATTTTCTTCCTATCAAATTATTTTACTTAATCATTTTACTTAAGGAGTTTGTCTAGCATTCCATATGCCAAGTTTGAAGTAAAAATGTGAAAAAAGTATAATATTTATGGATCAATACATACTCATGCATAATACAATATTAACAAACATAGATTTAACAAACAAACCAGTCTGCTAAAGCTGAATTCAATGTCCTTTAACTTTCAATTTAACATACAATTTTTAGACATAGAAATTATGCAAATAGTTTTAGTAGATTAATGGAATGAAATCAAACTATATAAATGAATCATAAATACTATTTTTATAGGCAAAATGATCAAATACTGGCAACTTTACATGGTTTGAACTAAACAAGCATTTTAAATGCTTTCAGGAAATACAAAAACTGCTATTTCATAATTCAAAGCTTTTTTTTCCCCCCCTCAGTAAGTGCAGAATGCTTATGCTACTGGAGAAACCAGAACTAGAGGTCTACTTGATAACTGTGACAAAGCCAAATGGGACAGGGATCAGGTGAGGAATTAATTTTGTTTTGTTGAGATACATCAATTTAGTCTACGTAACTCTAAATTAAAAATTGTTCATACACTTATAATATTAAGTCTGCCTTGAAACTATATATAATCACATACAAAACTACAACCAAAATGCTGCTTTTTGAGTATAAAGTCCTATTTTAATTGTGGAAATTAAAATATTCATAAGTATTTTTATATTAACATAGCATAGTGTTAATATACCCATGAACATTGTTAGCAGAGTTATAAAGAACATAAAAACAATCTTTGCCATAAGCTAGAGATGGAAGTGCTTTTATTTTTAAAATATTATTTACATAGAAAAGGATGAAACTGGGATATCTAAATTATTTTGCCATTCTAAATGAAGATTACTGTTAAATATCAAACTTGTACCACAAACATACACACTAAGAGTGGATATGAACAAATACATACTTAGGGTTATACTAATAGAATTGTGGGGGTAATCAGTTTCCATATTCAAAAATTTACAAAGCCTTATTTCCAAGTTTAAACTACTGGTTCTATCCTGCACTTTCTCTGGTTCATACAATTTAAAAATAACAGATCAAACTGAAGAGTTGTTTTTTTGTACCACCTCACCCACATTAATGGCCATTATCCAGATTAAGATAAAAGACCTGGAACTTTTCTAAAATCACAATTATGTTTAGGAAAAACAGTCATTAATACTTGATAAATGATTATAGACTAAGCAGAGGAAAGTAACCGGTTTATTTAGTATCCAGGAGGATGCATTAAGTAGGATGCATTAAGTAGGATGCATTAAGTAGTATACAGCTTAGTATGTAGGTTTGAGATTCAGAAATGCTGAATAGCTAAATAGACAGTTTTCCAAAGAATATATATAGATGGCCAGGAGGCACATGAAGAAATGGTCAACATCACTTATCATCAAGGAAATGTAAATCAAAAGTACTATGAGATTTCCTTTGAGAATAGCCCATGTCAACAAAATCAGAAACAAGCGTTGGCAAAAGTATGGGGAAAAGGAACACTTGTACGCTGTTTGTGGGAATGTACACTTGTGTAGTCCCTATGGAGAAAAATAAGGATGGTTCTCAAAAATATTAAAAGTAGATAAACAATATGATCCAGCAATTCTACTCGTAACTACTTATTCAAAGAATACAAATCACTAATTTGAAGAGATATATACAACGCCTTGTTTATTACAGCATTATTTATCGATATAATAGATAAGTTGCGGAAACAACCAAAGTCCCCAACAATAGAAGAGTAAATTAAGACGTGGTATATATTCACAATGAAATACTACTAATCTATTAAAGAAAATGACATACTCATCATTTGGGACAACATGGATGGAACCGGAGGGGATTATAATAAGTGAAATAAGTCAGAATGAGAAAGACAAATACTAGATGATTTTACTCATATGTTAAATGCAAAGAAACACTACAAAGGAACTGAAAATAGCATATCTAAAGAAGTCTTAGAAATATGACTGTATAATTGAACTACTAAAGGGGGAGAGGAGACGAGGGTAGGAGCAAAGTGGGAGAGGCCTCAATGGTCCATGGTAAAGGACTATGGGCCCTGGTGTTGGGTCTGGTATGGTGACATACATCTGAGGAGGTGTGAACCTGTTTCCCTAAATCATATACAGTTTTTTAAATCAATGTTACTGCAGGAAGGAAGGGAGGGAAGGAGGGAGGGAGGGAAAGGGGGAAGGGGCAAGGGAGGAAGGAGGGAAGGAGGGAAGAGGGAGGGAGGGAAAGGATATATCTCAACTAAAGGTGCTAAATTTGGAAGAAATTACCATAGAGATGCTACCTAAAATAAATGGAAAGTATAAAACAGTCAATGAAAACCTGGCCAGGGAATACAAGGGGCTGAATGTCTGTGACCCTCCAAATTATTAAATTGAAATCTCTCCCCCACCAAGGTGAGATGTTAGGAGATTAGGAGATGGGGCTTTTGAGGTCTTGAGGTGTAATTATGTCATTAGGGTGGGTTAGTACCATTATCTGTAAGCCATGGGGACACAAGGAAAACTTGGCGGTATGGCAGTATGCAACTCCAACAAGGCACCTCACCAGAACCTGATCATGATGTCAGACTTTCAGTCTCCAAACTTATGAGAAATTTCTCTTTGTAAGTCACCCAGTCTCTGTGACTTTGAAATAGCAGCCTTAACAAGGAAGGAAAAGAATGGATGACAAAGATGTCTTAGAAGCTGAAAGAATCACATGTGTTTTGAAAGGAGGACACAAAATCAATAAAGATGAGAAATAAAAAGTCCACTGACATATACTGCTAAAATGGGACTGGCCTTATTTGTTAAATTTTAGTTACTAGCAAGCCATCAAATAAGTGGGGAATGACAAGAACATAAAATTAAATCTATATATTAGTAATTATCTCTGATAGCTGTGTGTGTGTGATTATGTGCATGAGTGTACTAGTGGAGGAGGGTTGATGGATCAAGGAGAGAATTTTGGAGTCTGAAGACCAGCTGGAAAATATGTTGTCTGTTATAACAAGAGGGTCGTTGTGAGAATGGAAGGAAAGCACACATTAAAAGATCACTTAGATAAAGGTCAGGAGCAAGTAGTTATTACATGTAGATGATGAAAAGTAGTTAGGATGAACTAGAAATGACAGTGGGAAATACAGACTGATGTCACTACCAGGATGGTGGTACTCTCATCCAAAAGTAGATTTGGGGAGAACAGATTCAGGTTGTATTTTGAGTTTCATTTTGAACAGACTGAATGTGAACAGTCAAGGTTTATCCTCATGGAGAAAGTCAGCAAGTAGTAAGAAGATGCTTGGGTATAGAGATAAAAGAGATTTCAGAACCATAAATGTGTATCCAATAGATAGTCAGTGCAAAGGCAATTAACCCATATATTTTTAAACACTTTTCAATACACTATGGAAATACACAACAGAATATGTAGTGCATAAATGGAAACCGGTATCCTTGATGGCATCTATGTTCGCTTGCAGTTAATAATTTCAAAGCTACAGTTGAATGCTAAAAAGTGAAAAATATTTTATTTCACTTTGTTAAAAGTTATATTGGGGTTTGGAGGAACACAAACCAGCTGTGTCCTTTCTTTACAATACACTACTACTGTCTTTAGTGGCTGAGGTTTTTCCACATAGTGAACGGTGCCAGTATAGAAAACTTTGCCAGTTTATTCAAATTAAAGATTGTTTCTCTCTAGGGAGCATGGAATATTTTTACCCTCTGTGTCAAAAGACACTTTTGTTTTGTTTTTCATATAACATTTTGTATGTAAGAAGGTGAAGAGCTTATGTGAGAACAATTTAAATTTGTTCAGCCAGCAGGAAGCTTATGTAATGCTTTGTTCCTTAATGAGGGCACCTGAATCTTCAAATGAAATTACCAGTTTTTCCAGGTGCAGGTGATCAAATTAGGGATGGGAAATGTGCCAAATATATATAAACAAAGGAACCATTTCCAAAGATGCTTATTGAAACAAGTGGAAACGGATCAGACTAATCAGTGATGGAATTTAAAGGACTAATAAGTTAACCTACTGGGTCTTACCAGATTGCAGAAATAATTATAGGAAGCCTGTTTAGAGGATGAGTGCAAACTTTCACAGTTTTTCTAGAAGGGTAGAGATTTCAGATGGTCTTTCTATTGTTTTCACATTAGAGCATTTATCAGTAGCATATTATGCATACATACAATTTTGATTCTGAAAAGCTGCTATATTGGACTGTTTCATTCCTTCCTGATATTTCCCCTTCCTAAAAACATGATTTTAGTACATTTAAAACACAGCTCAACACCCCATCTCCAGTTCTAAGGTGGGCACAGTAGTAAAAATCCCCTGTTCAGTGATGGCTTTTAGAAACCAGACCTATGACAAATGATCTAAATGATTCCCTTTGTACCTGTAGTTGGCTTAGCAAAGAGTGTCTGACCATATTATTCTAGTTCGATTTGCTGGTGGGTGGGGAGGATGAAGTTTCCTGGGACTTTCTGGGAAAGACAGGCCCTTACTCTTACAATCATATAATCATATAATCCACAGGCCTCTCACTCTGGACACTAGTGATGGGCCTAGGATTACTAAAGGTATCTTCTAACCTGGGTAAGGATAAAGCAGCACGGGAAGGAAAGTTACACCAAAGAGATTCTAAGTTAAAAGAAGCCACAGCTTGACTGAACATCTTGATTGAGCTCCCCCCTTAATTTTGGCATTTCTTCAGTTCAATGGTATAGGCAACTAGTTCAGACAATTAGCTTGGTTTCTTTGTTACGTGCAACGAAAAAGCATCCTAACAATAGTGTGCTTCAATAGTAGTCACACAATTCTATGACATAAGATGATTTGTTTTCTTTAAATGTCTCATATTTCTGTTTCCTATATTTTGAGATTATTTTGGACTTATAAAAGGGTTGCATAAATAGCATAAAATGTCCACATATCTTTTCCCTGACTTTCCTTAATGTTAAAATATGACCATGGTATGATTATCAAAACTAAGAAATTGCAAAGATGCAGGCAGCCTAAGCATCCATGGATTGATGATTGAATAAAGAAGATATGGTAAATATATCCAATAGGGTACTATTTAGCTATGCAAAAGAATCAAATATGCCATTTGTGACAATATGGATGGACCTTGAGGGAATTAGGTTAAGTGAAATAAATGTACCCTGAAATTTTCTTTGGCACAGAGAAACAATATAGTACAGTCAAATAACCTTAGTAATTGATAATGATAACTTTCTAAGGCAAAGCTTTAGAAAGCACCTTCATCTGACAGTTCTATCAACGCCTTTGATTTACCCCAATAACAGCATGAACATTTAACCCTCAACACCAAGACCACACTATTCTCAATAAATTTGTGGTAATAGATTGATTGGAAAGGTGATTTACTGACACTTCCGGAAAGAAAACAAATACTTAATAGAACCATCAGTGCAATAATCTATTTTATAGGTAGAATCCACATACTTTATATTCCTATCCAAAAAACACAGCTACATATACCTCTGCACTAACACTGTGATTCATGGGGTGGCAGTAAGAACAAAGAGGGAGGGAAGTACAGTGGACTATGGTGGAGGACTATGGGTGATTTAGTGGTGGGTACATTACAGTGATAGTACCTGATGGGGTGTCCAAACATTACATCAATTAAAAATAAATAAATAAATTTAATTGAAAAGAGTAAACACTGTGATCATAGACTCGATGTTCCCAATGAGCTATACTAGAAATGGAAGAAAATGAGACAAGAAATCATGACCTAAGCCTGACCAAAACCTTGATCAGTGAAGTCTCTAGTTATTGTAAGATGCAGACTTCAAGAAAAAAAAAAAAAAAAAACTTATTTGTGATAGCTGTTTTGCTAACTGAAATATAGCACTGATTAGAAGAGCCTTTAGTGATATTCATTATATAATCTTCTATCTCTATGGATTCTCTGGTAAGTCAATGAACACTGTTTAATCACTTATTTCTTTGTATGTTGATCCATTTAACTATCTTGACTATGTTTTGCTCAATACCAGGCCCATTATTTCCAGTTTTCACACATTTACTGTGGCTACCATGACTCCCCTTGTCCATTTCCAATCAGAAATTAAAGATACAACTTATATTCAACTTTGCACAAATACAGGTTAAACCTATATGAGACAACAGAGCACAACAATATTTTTCTTGGTTATTGTTCTTTTTTTTAAGATTTATTTATTTATGCATACAAGCTGGGGTACAGGCATGGGATGGCGAGAGGGTTCACCAGAGACAGAGTGGGAGTAGCACCGGTAGATGGAGGGAAATACACTACTGAGGGGAGCAGCAGGCAAGGCAGGAGAGGTCTGCCGCGCCATGTGGGAAGCTCCCTGGCTGGGCATCGAACTTGCATTGTCGCTGCCTACAGCTCCACCGCGCAGCACTTAACTGCTACACCACCAGAGAGGCCCTATTGTTCTCTTAAAACAAATGAGTTCACAAAAAAAAAAAAAAAAAATTCATTCTGTAGATAATATAGGGTAAAGTTGAATCTAACATCAAACCCAATTCTAATACCCTATCACAATACCCCTATTGTTCCAAAAGAACTAATTTCCCAATTATTGATTTTTTTAAAAAGGAGAGTTAATTTTACTAATGTCAAATAAATAAATAACAAGCATACCTCAAAACGTTCAGTTCCAGGACACCACAATAAAACGAATATTGCAATTAAGAAAGTTATACAAATTTTTGGTTTCTCAGTGCATATAAATTGTTTATGTCTAAAAAAATATAAACCCCCCACACAGACCTTAATTAAAAGTATTTTATTGCCCTTGTCCCTCCCTGGTGGTGCAGTGGTTAAAGGCTCAGTGTTACCAAGCTATCGACAGCCACTTCTCACTGAGGTGTGAGTTTGATCCCCAGTCAGGGAGCTAATCCACATGGCACAGCAGACCTCGCTTGTCTCACTTGCTGCTCCCCTCAGCAGTGTATTTCAGTAGATCCACCTGTTCTGCTCCCCACTCTGTGTCTGGTGGATCCTCTCACACACACATCCTCTCCCCCTGTACCCCTGGCCTAGACCCCAATTCTTGTAGGCATAAATAAATCTTTAAAAAATATATTTTATTGTCCATAAAATTAGAAGTAAAGTTAGCATATGCTATTGGGAAAATGGTGCCAATTTTGCTAGACACAGGATTACCACAAGCATTCAACTTGCGAAATGCACACTATCTGCAAAGAGCAATAAAGCAAGATGTGATAAAACAAGGTATACCTAAAATGAGGTACTATATGTACAGGCTCAAAAGGCATTAGGAATGGTATAGAATAAAAGAATTGTCAGATGCTTTGATGTTGCAGTTCTAAAAAGAGAATGAAGACTATATGGAAGACACAACAACTAACTTTGCATTGTTTTTATAAAATTTGTATTAATATATGAATTATGGTTTCCAAAAGACTCACATATACAAGTCCTCTCACGAATATGTAGATTTATGGTATTTGGCTCTACGGAAGGTGAGAACAGTGGAGCAGAGGTGAGCTAGATCCACCTGCAGTGGCAGGTGTTAGGATGAATCATCCAGATGGCACCGGGACTGTGCCAAAACTTAAATGCAGTGAGATCCTGGACCCTGTGTTTCTCCAGCATCTTCCGCATACTTCAAGCTTTTCAAATGTCAAAATATTTTAAAGATACTTTATAAGACCATAAGAATGCCGCCATCACAAGTGATGCCATTTTTATTCTATCAGTCAACTGTAGTAATCGAGTTAGTGAGGGAAATTGTTGAAATAATGAAATAATATGAAGTATTGAATACCAGTGGCTTTTATAAAGTGATCTTTGGTTGTATTTATCCATTCTTTGCTTTGTGCATATAGGTAACTAAGTCAGTGTTTATATATAAAAATCAATGTTGAGTCGGTGCTATTATACAGGCTATAGTTATCCCTTTGGAAATATGCTCCATTAATAATGCTTGCAGTTTGCTACTCTGAGCATTTGCATAGCTTAGCTGGGAGAATTCCAACTTCTCTTAAAGGGGCCAAATGCTCAGGATCAACAAGGCTCCTAAGTCTTAACTGCAACACAGTTTATCTACAGAAAACCTGGATGACATCTCTTCATGCTTCTATAAGGTCTCTATGAGCCTTTATTGTCACTAATCCCAATATATACTACATACTTAGCTATATTTCACATTTCTCCCTAGGACAAATCTATGTTATGTATTTTTATATCTCTAAGACTTCATATATCTATAAGAATGTATCTCTAAATATGTGGTACTCAATAAACATCAACTAAATAAATTAATAATCAGTAAACACAGGGGTTTTCTTTGTAAATGCATTTACTAAGAAAAATTTGTCAACAAAATAGTTCTGAATTAATTTTGCTTAAATATTTAGACATTATTTAGAAAATTAACATCAAATTTTAAATTCAAAAACTCTTATTTTGAAATTAGACAAAGCTCTATGGGTGTGAAAGCTTTAGTGAAGTATTAAAGACACATTTTAATTAAATACAGAATGATGTCATTGTTAAGTCGCTAGTGCCTAATATTTTCCACTTCTAGTCTTTTCTAAAATAGTAAATCCAGAGGAAACATTAAGTTACACATAACACAATGTCCCTTTTATTAACAAGTTATGAGATTACTTTCTATTTCCCTTCAGAGAGTGAAGTACTTTGTGGTTAAGTAAAAGTACAAAACTTCCTATGTGAATATAAGATGCAGGAGAGAAGCAATTTAATCATTTCAATCTAATGGATGCCAAACAGTTCATTTATACCATGAGCTTAAATTCAAATACTATACTTTTGCTCCAAAGATGATTTATAGCTATTAAATACTTTCATAGTAGATACTTAATGCCTGTGGAATTAAGTGGATTTTTGTTAACATGATTATAAATGATTCTAACCAAGATAAATAAAACTAGATAGTATATATAGGACCCACTTAGTATTTATTACCTCAGAGTTACACACAGACAAATTTCCACATTCAGAAAACCATTCACTGCCATTAAACATTACTAGACATACAGAATGACATAAGCAGAATAAACAAACCAGTGTCGAAAGGTTTATGTGTATAGTATACAGGCAACATTATGTGAAATCCTGTTGTGATGGTGTTTGTTATTGGTGTTTGTGTTTGTGTCTGTTTCTAAGTAATAATAAGATCCTTTTCTCTAATTACTCTGCCTTGATTTGTGTTCTAAGTGAAACTAAATCTTCAGTCTAAATTCTCTGGAAATGTATGCAAGCTGATAGTCAAATTTTCCTTCTGGAGAATTTAGAATTGGGCTTGAGAGACAGCCATTAATGTTGCTAACCTGCTGAATCTTTAGAACGACACCTGTCTCTTGCCGTGCGTGTATAGAGATAGGGAAGCCATGCAACAGATATCCGGGTAAAAACAGAATCTGAGAAAACCTGCTTTCTTACTTCCTAATATATTTTCAGGTTCTAATTCTTTGCCCATCTTGAGACTTGGTTATGTTGGAGGGTTCTGGTTGCTGAACTGTGCCTTATAACAAAATTGCCCGATTTATTAATCTAGTACATATTTCCTTTTACTTGAAAAAAATAAATGACATAAGATGGCTTAACACAGGGATTTTAAGGATAAGAGATGATGGAATCAACATTTCTAGCATAATTCTTGGCATATAGTAAGAACTAAATTAACGGTAACTCTGATAATTTGTGTACCACCATTATTATTAACAGGAGAACATTTTCATTATCTCTGAATGGTGGAGAGGATTTCTGTATGCTGTGGGTTACATTGGGAATGGTGGGGATTTTGTCTCTTGAATTCTGTTTCAGAAAGGGCTATAATTTTTGTTTCCACTGCTGCCTAATAATGGAAAAATACAATGAAGTCAATAATACTATTGTGACAAAGTAGAAAACAAGATAAAAAGCAGCATTCTGTGCAATTTTAATTAAAATGGTTAAAATCATGAGTCACCGTCACCATATGAACTACAAATCTTTTCTTGATGATTTCTAAAAAGCCTTTTCAAAGAGTAAGTGTTCAATAAATTTAAAATGATCATATCCATCTAAAATCTCTACCCGCACCCCAGAAATATACCCTCATTTTTTCCTTCAGAAGTCTAAACACCTGATGCTTAAAAGGACTCTTTATTTTTTCCCCTAAATACGTGCTTAAGTTGAATAGATTCTAGACTCATGACGTAATTTGAAATGTCAGCACTTAGAACAGCTTTTGGGGGATATTTCCAGGAGCCGACTAAAATGAAGAAATGAATGAAGAAATGAAGAATGAAGAAAAAACACTTGATTCTATCAACTTTAATCTCAAAAAATAAAATTATGGTAATTAGTAGTTTCAACTTAACTGAAACCTAAAGAACCTTAAACCATAGTTTCCTCTTTTCCTCCTATAACTTTCCCCAACTCTTGCTTGTAATGTCACTGTGGTACTACAATTTGTCCTTGTTATTCATACTGTTTACATGTATTATTATTCCTTTAATAGTGTAATTCCCTTAACAGCTAAGGGTACAGCTGACTAACTGATTATCAGACATTATTTTTTATAATAGGTGCTCAATAAATATTTGTCAAAACAAGTTGAAACTGAAAGTTAGTCTACAAATATGTATAATTTTATATTGTCTTATGTATAGATACTTGATGAAGAAAAAGTAGCTATACTGTGTAATATTTTTTAAAGAAGTTCACAACCTAACACTACTTAAATAAATACCATTAACCCACTGGTCAAGTTCCCTACTTCTGAAAATAATAAAGCATTCAGAAGGGTAGCGTGAATGTGTTCATTACTATACCTATCTCTGCCACCCCCCAAAATTCTTAAATGCCTGTATGAGTTTTAGGTTATTTTAAATTCTTTCTGGTTGTACTGGGAGGTAAAATATAAAAGAGAAAAGAATGTAAAAAAGCATGAAATCTTGTGGCATATTCATTTTTGCTTTGAAACATGAATAGGAATCACTGTAAGTCACTACCAGATAGAGGAAGTGAAAGAAGCTTTGAATTCTTATGACATGCAAACTATTACTAGTGAAATAATTCATAACTACTCATATATAAAATGGCACATCTTTTCAGAGTAATCCAGATGCTGCCACGGGTATTTTATTAAGGAGATAAGAAAGTAATCTGGTGATAGCTTTACTGTTTAAGTTTAATGTTTAACAAATTCATTATACTAGCAGTGAGACGGATACAGATTTACATAAGGTGCAAAGAAAAAAAACAAAGGTTAATGATTTCCTCACAAAAGTCAAGTATCTTCTAATGACTTAAGCCAAGTTTTTTTTGCCTATCACAAACCTTTGCATTCTTCTGAAACATTATGTAAAAATCAAGCCATTGAATCTTGGAGCTGTCTATTGCACACAACAGTACTCAAAACAACTATTTAAAAGCTTTCATGCTTTTCTTAGGACTTGGTTACTCCTCCTGCAAGGGATATAAGAAGAAAATTAAGGTGCTAAGAAACCAAATAGGAAGTTAAAATTGTATAGAGCTTTCCCTGCCAAATCACCCTCAGTCAGAAATTTCTTCAGGTACAGAGTAAAGAGTAATATCCTTAATTGTATGCTTTCATTAATGAACCTAACTATAACATTTCTGGAAAGATAAAACTATTTCAACAATAAAGAGCTTTTCTTTGTTTAACGGTTAAAATAAAGTACATTAGTGCATTTGCAATGCAAATATGTTAAAGAAGACAATTTCACCCCATTCCACAAAAGGAAGCAAAATTAGTTTAATAAGTAATAAACATATATAAAGGGAAGTTCTCTTTTCAGAAATTTTGTTCCATTTAAGTCATTTGTGTATTTCCTAAATTAAGCTTTCTACAATTTTTGGAAAAGTAACTGTCAGAAGTCTTAGAATTTAGTAGAAATGACATAATGTTTTTTGCATTTAGACTTAAATTTAAGTAGTTCTCTCTTACTATTTAAACACAGAAACCTTTTTTTATGTGAGCCCACAAATATATAAAAGATACAATTTTAAATTTAGAAATAATTGAAACAAATAATAAAATTTTTGACACCCTAAATATTCTATTATACATTTTGAAACCCAGAATCTCAATTTCCCTTTGGTGAACAGTAATATTTCTTGTCGGGTTGGCACTCAGCAGTTTCAGGTAGTTGCACTTGATGAAAAAGCCGAAAGCCTGCAGATGCCACCTCCCATGCATCTCAAGCTGCAAACGTTTAAAAATCTTGCACTACAGGACAAGAGCACAAAGTTGTTCCTAATGGGTTTTTCCTGTCAGTGTGATCTACAAAAACCATTTACTTGATAAGTTGTAAGCCTTAATATTTTAGCAGTTGGTCCATTTATTTCTTGGACTTATGAAATTTTTTTAAGTCAAATTAAAAATTATTGACTTTTCCAATTTTCAAATCATATTGTGACCAATGATAGATTACAGAATAGGATCTGCTAAAGTGAAACTTCCAATGAATATTTAAAGCTACAAATGGTATAATTTCACAATCATTATTTTGTATTTAAAATATCTGAAGCACAACACAGGATGTGATAAATATCCCAACCCTTAAATATTAAGTCCACATGCAGGATGCTATGTCAAATTGTACTTAACACTTTCTGGTAGGTGAAACTAGAAACAGTTCAGGAAAAGTGGATTTCTAAATGAGCCCTCAGAATTGCAGGTCCACCCACTGATGTGATGTTGATGATTAGCTCCCACTGCGCTAGTTTGGCTTTCTCTTTGAGCCCCACCCCCACCCAGTAATGAATGGGTACCTAAAGCAGTGCTTACATAACTTTTTTAAAAAGTACATATGCAGTCAGTTACTGTATCCACTTGACAAAAGGTAACATGTTTAACTCATTTTGTTTTCAAATTATCAACTTCTGTCTTTCTCTGATTATATGAAAATCATTGGATGTTTGGGGGTCATACTATCAGCCTAAATCCCAAGAAATAAACTGTAAGTGTTGGCAATATCGGCACTATCTTCTCCTCTCATTGAACACTTCTTTATCCTTGTAATGTCATTACTGTATTACCTTAAAGAGGTCTTTCCTTGCATATATTAATCTGAAGGGATATTTTGATTAGTCAGATAATTACAGTGCTTTCACTGTTATTGATGTAGAAAATTTCTAATATTATAAAAACATGAACTAATTTGTGGGGTCATTATTCACTCACCACACAAAAAACTATGAAACAAAAATCAAAATGTCATAACTATGAATGACACAGTACCCTTCTCACCCTGGAAGGTCATTAGGATCTTTCCTGAAGTGAAGTTATAGAGCTGAACACTAGGGGATGAGTAAGATTTAGAAGAAAAAGCAGGACAAAAGAACAAATGAGTCGTCCTATGTTGAGGGAGATAGGCAAGGAGGAACAGGTTTTTTCCTGGAAAAGTTTCCAGAACCAGGAGAAATGATGGGAAGACAAGGTACAAGCTAGCTCATGAAAAAGAGTCTTGGACACCTTTTCATGATTTTGATCCTAAGAGCAATTAAGAGTCCTAGAGGAATTTTAACTAGATTAGAATGTTTAAAAGATCATTTTAGTTTCATATAAGAGAATAGAAAGTAAGGGAGCAAAAATGTTCAGTAAACAAGGGCTAATTGCATTTGTCCAAATTATAAATATCTCTCAGGTTACTCATATAATTACTTATTTTTAAGATAAAACAATATACCATTGAAAATTTTTTAAAAAGATTCGTTTTTATTTATTTATGTATACAAGAACTGTGTGCAGGCCAGAGGTGCTGGGGGGCAGGGAGTTAGAGGATTCACCAGAGACAGAGTGGGGAGCAGAACAGGTGGATCTACTGAAATACACTGCTGAGGGGAGCAGCAGGCAAGACAGGAGAGGTCTGCTGGGTTAGCTCCCTGGCCAGGGATTGAACTCACACAACAGTGTCTGGGGATGGCTTGACAGTGCTGAGACTTTAACCCCTGCACCACCAATTGAAAGTAATTTAAAGAAGATAATTAACCATTCAGAAACCCCACTACCTTTACAAAACTACTTTGTTTACCTGAGTAAGCTAAAGGAATGCATCGTATCGGGAATGCATGTTTTATACCATTGTAATCATAGTACATATATAATTTTGTTTTGTTTTTTTCATAGTTTAGTTTAACATAAACTTCCCCCACTTCTAGTGTGTCTTACACTCCATCAATAAGATACATGGTACAAGGAGGCTTCTTTGTGAGTCTAGGAGTACTACAATTGGAAGTCCATGGTTATTCATGGGTTTTGTTTTGGGAATCCATGCATAATTGCTTGAATTTGGATGCAACCATTTAAGTGGATAAGCAAAGCTTTGAATTTTTCTACAGAAGTCATAGTATTAACAGGTTTTCATATGGCATGTAAAACAAATGGTAATAAGCACATTTTGCTTAAATGTGCTTTTATCAAACTTGATAAAATCCCAAGTCTCATTGTTTCAGAAAGATATGAAAGAAAAGTAGATTGTACATAAAACTTCACTCATTTTTAGGATTCAATGATCCCTTTTAAGAAGTAATAGGACAGCCATTTGACAAAATCTAAGTATTAAAATTGTATAGGATAATGTCTGACAAATTACTATGTATTAAGAAAAACAGTTTAAACTTTATGTCACATATAATTTATTCCATATAATTTATAAAAGTTGCCCTAGTACATTCTAGCTAGACATTTATACCACTCTTTCCTCAAAATTTAAACTCCCTGTTACAGGCAGAATTGTGCCAGTCCCCCAAGTTCACATATTGAAACTCTAACTCCAAGTAACTCAGAATGTGATTGTATTTGGAGATAGGCTCTTTAAAGAGGTACTGAAGTTAAAATGAAGTGATCAGCATAGGTCATCATCTTATATGACTAGTGTCCACATTAAAAGAAGAGGTCAGGACACAAACACAAACAGAAGGAAATCCATGTGAAGACACAGGGCAGTGATGTCCATCTACAAGTCCAGGAAGAAGCCTTAGAAGAAATCAACCGTGCTGACACCTTGATCTCAGAATTCCAGTCTCCACAATTATTGGAAAATAAATTTCAGTTGTTTAAGCCACCTAGACTGTGGTATTTTATAATGGAAACCCGAGCAAACAAATACACATTGCTTTCCTTCCTCCTCTCCCAAAATGCAGGGACTTGCTCCACATTTGAGAAACTAGAAGCTATCAGGAGAGAAAATTCCAAGTTCTCTCACCACCTTCAATTCTTTCTAACCACCACATCAATACAGCGACACCCTGCTCTCCTGCTACGTTCTGATCAGTTTTCCTTCTCTGCCTCAGTAAGTCCCCTTGCTCACCACTCAAGGACCTCAGTCCCTCCTTTGTATCAGCAGTTGTTTCCTTTCACCAGATCATTCCATCATCAGGCAGTCATGCTGTATATACCCAGACTTAGACGGCGCTGTTCCCCGGATCTCAGGTCTCCGTCCAGCTACCACATCATTTCTTTGCATGTCTGTATTTATTCCTCCGGCAATTTTCCCCATTAGGGGAATTTTGTTCAGAACAAAACTCTATTTTTAAAGTCTGTATTTTTTCTTCCTGCATCCATCAATACAACTCTCATACAAACTACCATATATTAACTGAACTTAGGCAAGGCATTAAATAATTGGGCCTCTTTTACATTAGGCATGAAATTTGACTAATAATAAAAAAAAACTTATTTAGAGAATTTGAAATGATGCATCTAAATCACTGACCATATGAAACCTAAATATATTAAATTTTATCCATAGTGGAACAAACACCCTAACATAACTATCCTAAAACTGGAAAAGTGATGAATACTGTTTGCTTTTAGTGTCTCTGAGTGAATCAATTTAACTGTGCCCTTCTCATCAATCTCCCATCAGAAAGAAAAACAGCATACAGAATTAAATCTACGACACACAGAAATAAAACATGGGAAGGAATTATCAATTCTCCTTTGTGAAACAGACTCTAAGACTGCTTAAAACAGGCCTAATCATGCTCTTTTTAATGGAGCAGTATAAACTACAAAACAATATGAAATGGCTACTGTTTTCAAAGAGTACTCTTTATTTACTCATTTTATGTAATATTGAACAGGGAGATCTATTTATCTATGTAGAGAAATAGGCTTAATCTAACATACTATGAGAATAAGAATTTAGGCCTAAAATTAATTTATATTAATATCATCAACAAAGTTTTTGAATTAACATTATTTGCATTTTTCTGCATGTAATATTCTTTTATAATCTACAATTCCTATCTTAATTTTTATATTTCTTCATTATTAAATATTAAGGTTGTAAAACTATGATAAAAATTTGAGAATAAACCAAGGACAGTACCCATGAAGGTAATGTGGAAAAAAATTTAAAGGTAATTCTTTTAAAATAATTTTTTTATGTTTCTCTAATGCCATTAAAACTATTACACATGATCTGTTTTCTACTTATTTCCATTGAGAGTAAGAAGTGTAAATTTCTTTGTAATCACTTCCTAAGATAATGCAACAAAAATTACTTCTAAGAATGTAGTTAACCCATATACTGTAGGTGGGTATGATCATTTTGGAAAGCTACATTATAAACCTTATGCAGAAAACTAAAAATAGAACTATTATATGATCCAGAAATCCCACTTTGGGCATCTATCTGAAGAATATGAAATCACTAACTCAGAGGGGTATACGCACTAGCATGTTTATTGCAGCATTATTTATACTACTCAAGATATGGAAACAACCTAAGTACCCAACAATAGATGATTTAATAAAAAAAGATGTGGTATATATATATATATATATATATATATATATATATATATATATAACAGTTGAATACTAACTCAATATTAAAAAGGATGAAATTTTGCCATTTGCTACAAAATGGAAGGAAATTGAGGGGATCATGGGAAATTAAATAAGTCAAAGGAAGACTAATATTGGATCATTTCACCTATGTGTGCAACATAAGAAAACAAAGCAGATGCACAAACAAAGGAAAGTAAAAATAAACCAGTGACCACCAACAATACTGAGGGTTACCCAAGCACAAGAGGGCCAGGGGTGAGCTTAAGGGTGGGAGTCTAATGGATGGCAGTGTGTGTGTGTGTGTGTGTGTGTGTGTGTGTGTGTGTGTGTGTGTGTGTGTGTTTTCAATGAATTAAACATAGAGAAAGAAAAGAATGTACTATCTTTTAAATAATTTAAGATAAAAAATATGTTCATATATAAAAGTAGGGAAACAAGAATTTCAGAACTATCACTGAATTTCATAGAAAAGAACCAAGTGTGGTGACTAAAAGAAAGAAAACAAGGATTACTTTTTACCTTCAGTCTTTCTTGTGATTATTATGAGATAGAAGATTTACTTTGTTTGCCCCTGGAATTCCCAAGTGGTTACTTAACAATTGTACCTGTCACAAGTTAAGTCACTGTGCTCTGCACTTTCCACTGCATAAGAGGAGAGAATAAAAAAATATGTGATATATAATAATCTAGGTAAGTCTAGCTCCTCACATTCCTTCAAAGTGCTAAAATTCAGGAGCTAAATAGTCAGACAGATTTTATTCTCAATTCAGTACTGTGGACAGCCAGCCAGAAGCAGTTTTCCTGTTCAAATACAACAGATGCTGTGCTTCTTCCTTTAAGGAAAGAATTTCACCACATTAAGTGTAGAAAAAGTTGGCATGGCATAATCAGTTATGCAGAGTGCACCTGAACATAATTAATTTGTGTTCAGAGAAAATAGTTTGTTTTGTCATGCCTAAGAGCAAAAATGTTTTCTTCACAAATAAATGCAATGCCAATTGTCAGTCAAGAAAGGACAGGTTATGCTAAAGAAAAAACACTCCTTGGAAATCTCAGTAGCTAAAAACAACAGACATTTATTTCTAGCTCAGTTGACATATCCAAGGCAGGTGTTCAAATGGGACCCTCCTTAGCAAGTAACTCTGGGACCCAGGGTAACTGAGGCTCCATCTCGGCAAGCATTTGTGACTGCTGAGGCAGAAAAAAAGAAATGTTATAAATCACACTCCAGGTCTCAGATCTCAGAGTTTCTGCACAAAAGTGGCATTTGTCAATTCCAACTTAATTTAATTGGCCAAAACAAGTCACAAAATCATGCTAACATCCAAAGAGAAATAAGGATGCGCAATCCTATTACACACCCAATGAAGAATTAAAATTAATAAACAATTCCAATGACAATTCACAACTTAATTGTTTAAGTAACTTCCTACTCATTGTTCTTAAATAGGGGATTCTTTTGGTAGAATTAATACATACTTACTGAATATATGTATGTATTCAAATGCTCTACTCCTGGGCTATACACCCATGAATATGTGTATGAATATATATGTATATAAATATGACTAGACCAAAGAACTATTTTCCATGCAAGAGATAAAAGAGATTAAGACACAGCTCTTGCTCTAACATTTAGATGATAGCACTACTGCTGCAATCTTCACCATAACTAGTGACAGCAGTTGATAGTATTTTCTCCATGCCAAGCACTCTTCAAATGGTTTCTATGGCACTTACAGGCTCTATATCACTACAAATAACCTGAATTTACCACATTATTATCCAAAATTTGAAACTTGATTCTCCACACAATTCTAAAACATGAATATACTGTTCATATAGCTTATATTATACTTTTCAATCCACATAAGGTTGTTTTTAGATCCCCCACTTAGCAAATAGTGTGGCACTGTGAAATCTGGAGAAAGAAGGAAAAAATGAAATTATAAGAAAAATGCAAGGAAAATGTAAAAGTGTGGACTATGACCCAGAATTAAAAATAGGCTGACATGGGCTCTACGAGTATGTGGTAGCCATGGGAAAAAGTAAGGGCTCCTAGAAGCTGCAAGGGAAGAAGAATGTTTCTACTTTTAAGGAAAGGTGATGGTGAGGTTAAAATGACATGGCACGTGTATAATCATCACAGAGTAATGCCACACTTTTTATCTGTTCCCACCATTGTTTCTTGCCGCTGGAGGAGACAGGCTTGCACCACACACCCATACCTTCCCACCTGAAGGCAGATTACAGCAACTATAAAGCCATTTGGTTTTAAGTACACTACACACTAGGGAGAATGGTCTTAAATGGAAGAAGCATGGGGAATTACCTTAGACATAATAATCTGTTTTCAGTAAACTTTCTAAACACTAAGATTTGCTAAACACTAAGAGCTATTGTGGAATCTCTCTTGAGAAGGCTTTATTTATTAAATGGAATTTTTTCATCAGGAGAGGTTTTAAATAATCCTGCCTAAAGTTAGTAAAATGGATTAACTTGATCAAGAAAAAATGTCTACAAGGCCTCCCTGGTGGCGCAGCGGTTAAGCACTGCGCTGTGGAGCTGTCGGCAGCCGTCGACGCGAGTTCAACGCCCGGCCAGGGAGAATCCCACATGGCGCGGCAGACCTCTCCTGCCTTGCCCGCTGCTCCCCTCAGCAGTGTATTTCTGATCTGCCTGTTCTGCTACCCGCTCTGTCTCTGGTGAACCCTCTCACCGCCCCACGCCTCTAGCCTGTACCCCAGCTTGTATGTATAAATAAAAAATAAATCTTTAAAAAAAAAGAAAAAGAAAAAATGTGTACAGTAAGTGCCTGTGTTTTGGTAGGTTAAATGTATACCTTTGGAGAGATCAGACCAAGAACAAGATAATCTATTGGGGTCCCCTCCAAATCTGTTTTTGTGATTTCAATAATTATGTTAATTTGGGGGTAGTTATTGTTAATAATATGAGTTTATATTTTAACCTTTTTAAGCAGTTGGAGTATGTACACTGCAAAAATGTTTCTAACTATGGCAGTAATTATAATGATAGTACAGAAATATTTGGATTACTGCAAGATTTGATCTAGTTAGAGCAATTCTCATTCATCTCATGGCCTCTTTTAGATAAGACAAAAATCAATCTTTCTTGCATTTTCTGCTTTTGCACAAGTTCATACTAGATGAAATGCAGAAATCACAAACATAGATACCACACTAACATATCTCATGTTAGAGATAACTAGTTCTGAGACTGAACATTTTACCAATAAGAAAAACAACATGTCTACATTTTTATTTCTACAAAAATCATAACTTGTCACACTTCGATACTTTCTTACAAAAAGAAAGCAGCTGGCAACTGACACCAGTTTACTTATTCTATGGTATTCTCTGCGCTTTTTTCAAAAGTTCAGCTTTCTCCTAAAAATGAGACCCTAGCTCTGCCCAGAAAAATTCTTGAAATATCTTGATTCATGCTCTTTACCCTCTTCATTTGAATAACTAATTTTTGTTAAAATTCGAAAATATATATTATGGATTATTACTTTAAGTAGACAATACAATTGTGAAATACATTTTATCATAATTTTAAATATTTTTGTGGCCAATAAATTCTTTTCATCATTAAAGTATTTTTGCAATTTTAATGTTTTATGTTTGTGCAAGCGACAGAAAGGAATGCAGCTACATATTCTTAGTGAATAATCTCTTTTAAAATAGTAAGATAAATATATATATATATATATATATATATATATATATATATATATATATATATATAATTCTCCTTTGAGAATGACCAATCTCCATTTCATATTTGAAGAGAGAGGGTTAATAACAAATGACCTAAGGAGATTAACTATAAAGGGATGAAACTAACTCCACCAATGAAACTAACTCCACCAAGTAGTTTTCCATAACAGTGTCACAGAGTATAAAGAACTTCCACTTCCTTTTCTATAATTTATAATGTGGACACGTTGATATCCAAGTGATTTTATGAAGGAGGAAATTGTAAATCACTGTCTAATGGGCATTTTAAAAATGCTTCACCTACTAGATTTTACCAAACAAAGATGCTATGTAGAATTCAAAGTAGAGTAATCCTTAAAAAGTATTCTTTTACAACAACAAAAAGTAATATCAGCCTAACAATAATTAAACTTATAAGATAATGTATAATTTTGGAGTTATCTATGAACAGGCTACTTAATGGTTTTCCTGGCTGGTGAAAGATTTTTTTTTTGTGCCATTGAAGTATGTATTTTCATATATATATATATATATATATATATATATATATACACACTCTGCAGAGTATGTACCTACTCTGCTTAATATATGAAGACTAGATAGGGTTCTTGGTGAGATATCATTCAGGAGAACACTGCAATAAAAGAGATGGAACAAAAATTACATTAGTGGAAGCAGAGAGATATATATATTGACATAAGAAACAATGAATGTGTAATGTTCCCTGGACTTAGTGCCCACTAGACTCAGTGCAGAGTTGGCAGTGGAAAGTCTAATAAGAGAGAGCAATATCTACTTGTGATGGGCCACGTGGATTAATGCATGCATAATTCATGGAGATAGGAAACACTGGAGGAAGAGTATAATCAATGTGGAAGACAATTAAATTTTGGATATGGAGAGTTTGTGCAAGTTATAGAAAGGACTGCAGCTACATATTCTTAGTGAATAATTTGATATACAAGCCTAAAATTCATGAAAACACCTGTTTTCCATTTGTATTTCCTTTTTTACTTTCCTCCCCTCTGTAACTGAGGTCAACAGTTGGGAGGTGTGGGGGCTGAGAGGTGATAACTCTCCATCCTCAGGAATCTCACCTTACTCATCATTTACCCTTTACAGTCAAGATAGGTTGGTAGATGACAGAAGAGATGGTGCCAGCATGGGAGTAATGAAAAGTCAAAATAAGAAGGAAATAGGAAACTGATACAATAAAACGTCTGTGCGTAACTACTATGAATCATGACATTTTTCCTATGAAATACCATTTATTATCCTGATTTTAAAGATAAGAAAGCAAGTCTTAGAAAAATAAGTGACTTGCCAAAATGATGACTTGACTAACCAGGAAGAAACAAGAAAAAAATCTAAGGCTATCTGACCATAGCGTCCATATTTGTAACCACCACCCCCATACTGCTTCCCTTTGGTCTGGCTGTTTAGTTATTTGATTAGTTTTTGCTTCTTTGAGTTGTATTTCTTTCCTAAAGAATTCCTACTTGCCACAAAACATGAAACTCCTCTGAGTTAAGAAATTAGCTAAGATCTATAAAATTCTTTTGTATTTGCTAAGTCTTCATTTCCTGGTGATATGAATCACCATTTTTTTTAAACTATGAAAGGTACTATCCATCTGAAGTTGAAAAAATTAATATTGATGGAGGTTTTGCAATTTACTCAAATTCATAGTCAGAAACTAAAGGAGTTGAAATTCTAACTCAGGCTTCTCAGACATGAGATTATCTTTATCTTCTCCCTGACCTCCTGAAAGCAAGCTGGTTACCTCAGCCTTAGTGTCAGGTTGTTTCCTAATTGTAGTTACTCATTCTATAGAAACTACTTTATTCTGGTAGTGAATCTGTGAAAATTTATATTATTTACATATATGTATATGTGTGTGTGTGTGTGTGTGTGTGTGTGTGTGTGTGTATAGAGAGAGATACAGATACAGATATATCAACCACCGTGTCCTCAGCAATTTATATTATAACCAGCATCACCTTATCTATGGGACGAAAATATAAAAAAATCTGTTGACTTCTGTTTATTATCATTTGGACAATTCTTAGTTAATATTAATTATTGGTATTGGTAAAATAGTATTTTGTGAAATACTATGTTCACAGACTTTGATGGTATTTATCATTTTTCTAACCAAAGACAAATCAAAATTGACTTTATACCTAATGCTGACAATAATAATGTGAATAATTTCACTTAAAGAAAGTAGTTATTTAAGTGTCCAAATGTCAAGGTGATGTTTGGATAGGAACAGGGTAGACTATAATAAAAAATCACTACTTTCAATTTACACTAGGAGGTATCACACTATAATGTCTTCTTAGCAGATCACACTATTTTATTTTTAGGAAGTGATATCTTGGAAATAAGCAGACAAATGAATGAAAAGATATGTGCACTAATGCTCCCAACAGTATCATTTATAGTAAAACTAGACACAATTTAAATGTCCAAAATGTAAAATTGGGTATAATAAATTATGTTACATTCAAACAAGGCACCTCACAGCACATATAAAGGTAGATTCATAATGAGTACACAAGACGGACCTATTTATATAAAATAATATGTGTTCAAATACTTAGTTATATATCTAGAGGGACTCTTCTGCACCAAAATATTAACAACTTTTAGTGGGATTATAAAGTGTGCATTGCAATTTCAGGTTTTTGGGTTTTTTGTTTTTTTTTTACATTCTTCTTACATACTTTTCTTTACTACCAATAAAATAAAATAATTTTGCTTTCTAAATCTGTACTAACATGCTAACTCATATTTAATTTAGGTTTAAAAATATTTCCTACTACACTTTTTAGAATACTGAAGATTGTATAAAATAATGTAGAGTATTCTTATACAGGTTTGATTAGTTGATTTTAGGAGAAGTTTTATTTCTTAGCTTAAAAAAAAACAAGCACTAACATCCCCTAAAGTAGTGTAAGGTAAAGTGGTTTTCATTTCTCTATTTCCACATATTGATGAAATTGTCATACTAAATAAAGTAGGCTAGCACAAGGTTGGCCCTATCTCTTTAATCAATACATATAACTTAGAGGGGCAAATGTTATATGCAAATATGCTTGAAAGCCCCTTGGATAACTTACTGACAATAACTACAAAAAACACCACAAATATACATTACAAGCAAATGCGATTTATGGTAAGCAATTAATTTGTCTGTCATATGTTAACTTCTGTGATAATACAGACATCATATTTATTACTAGATAATATTTTGAAACATTACACTTAGTGAAATAAGAACTACTGTATGCAGAGATACATATGATAATAATTCAGTTTACCTTATAATGATCATAACATTTTATTATTCTTATAATCACTCTTTTTCCACATTCAAAATCCCAACAAAAGTACAGCTAATAAACTAGCAATAAAGGAAAAGAACATCTGATGAAGTTAAACCTATAACCAAAGTAGAAGCTACAAATGAGGTTTTAAAAAAAAAAAACATAGTTTTTTTAAAAATTTAATGATGCATATTTTAAGTCTTCTGCAGAGTTTTTCTTTTAGAGTTTACTATGTGACTTGCAGACTTAATGAAAAAAATATTCTGAAAAAATCATATGCCTCTTTTTTAGAGCACAGGACTTTCTACAAATACCCAGAGAGACTGGCAAATCTACAAAATGACAGCAAATTAAAGTTACAAAATTAAGCAATCACAGCTATGATGGTATTTTAATTTTGCCATTCTGTTATGGTGACCATTCCAAATTCTTTTTAAATAAAAAATTGTTAAGACATTTAAAAGTCTCCTGTTTCTTTTGGCTGTGAAGAAAGATTGTTTTGCTTTTCATATTAAAGAATTTCAAATTAACCTTGAATTAATTTTAGTTATATGAATTACTACATAATATTGATAAAGAAAATTAGAAATAACATTTATTGGTCTACCTCTTTCCTGAAAGTCAAACGCATATCTTTTATAGATTCTAATTTGAAAATTATCCTAAATGTGCTAAACGTCTTGCAAATACTGACATTTTTAGAGAGATCCCATGAAGTATATATTTTAAACTGCAGAAATACTTGTAAAGAATTTCTACAAGGAGTGCAAGTTTTATCATTTTTAATTAACTAGCTTCCTAAAGATAATAAATGTGGAAACTGATGTCAAGAAAATTAAGCAAGAACATATTTGAATTTAGGAATGTTTGACTAAACATTCATGACTAAAGAGCTCAGGCCCTTTTCTGGGGCACCACATGCTGTTACTGTGCTTATGATCCACACTCTGAATTGGAGAGTAGGTGAGGATTTTCCTTAACTTCAACAAATAAGGCACACATAATAAGAATCTATGTGAAAATCCCTTAAAAGGCTGAAAGTAATCTCAACATAAACCAATAGGTTGGCTTACATACCAAATAAGCTACTGTCAACTCAGGTGGTGTCAATAAAATGAAAGTCACCACTAATATGTGACCAAGGCAGGCGCCCCTTGAGTAGTGTGGTGCTCCATTTCCACAAACATGCTAATAAAGAGGAGCATGAAGAGGACACTGGCAGTTGGGAGAACCATGGAATGAGGAATATTCACCCCCACAAAGGTCATGATGACCATTTTTAAACATCTGGAGGTATGTCATGACAATACCGTATAGCTTTAGATGAAAGAACTAAGACAAAAAGCAGACCATGCAGTTATTCATATCGGGGATCAGACATATACTTTCTCCTCATTAGAGCCTTTAAAAATAAAATGGGGACCTCCCTGGTGGCGCAGGGGTTAAAGTCTCAGTCTCAGCACTATCAAGCTATAACAAGCCACTGCGACATGAGTTTGATCCCAGCCTAAGAGCTAAACCACATGGCACAGCAGACCTCTCCTGTCTCACCTACTGCTCCCCTCAGCAGATCTGCCTGTTCTGCTCCCCACTCTGTCCCTAGTGAATCCTCTCACCCTCTGAACCTCTGGCCTAGACACCAGTTCTTGTATGCATAAATAAACAAAAATAAATCTTAAAAAAATAAAAAAGAGGGCCTTCCCAGTGGTGCAGCAGTTAGGCGCTATACTGTGGAGCTGTCGGCAGCAGAGACTCGAGTTCAATGCCTGGCTGGGGAGATTGCCACAAGGAGTGGCAGACCTCTCCTGCCTCACCCGCTGCTCCCTTCAGCAGTGTGTTTGCGTCCATCTGCCTGTTCTGCTCCCCACTCTGTCTCTGGTGAACCCTCTCGCCACCCCACGCCTCTGGTCTCTACCCCAGCTTGTATGAATAAATAAATCTTTTTAAAAATAAACAAAAAATAAAACGAAATGGAATTCTTTATCAGGTAATTCCTGCTCTTTTCTTGAGAATGTGTAAATTCAAATTCAAAATGATGAAAGTACCTAACCAGCTGTCTAGAAGCCATGGAGACATGATTAAATCCCTAAAATTTCTATCATCAATACAATTTTCTGATTTCGGTAAAATTCCACAAGAATTCCTAAATTCCAGTCTTTTTCTAATCAGTGATTTTTTTTGGAGGTTGGAATAAGAATATTTAAAATGCTAAGTGTGGGCCTCCCTGGTGGCACAATGGGTTAAGCGCAGCACTATGAAGCTATCCAAAGCCACTGCAGCACGAGTTCGATTCCTGGCCAGGGAGCTTCCCACATGGCACAGCAGACCTCTCCTGCCTCGCCCACTGCTCCCCTCAGCAGTGTACGTCAGTCCATCTACCTGTTCTGCTCCCCACTCTGTCTCTGGTGAATCCTCTCACCACCCCACACCTCTGGCCTACACCCCAGCTTGTATGCATAAATAAATAAATCTAAAAAATAAAAAAATAAATAATAAAATAAAATGCTAAGTGTATAACACTGGCCTTGATTACTAACACAATTATTTATTTCTCCCATATTCCAGCAGTTTTTCCTCACTCATACCTTTCCTTATTCCCTTCCTTAATCTTCCTCATGTTCTATCCCTTTCTTCTTTCCTCTTGTCACTCTCCTCTCTTGCTCAAATATCATTTTCCCTTCCCCCCCTTCCTCTCTCTCTCTGACTTATTAATACTTACTTAGCATTTACTATGTGGAGGTATTATTCAAAATGCATTCAAATGCTCTTTCATTTAATTCTCACAATCAGCGAGACAGGTGCTATTTACTATCCATCTCTTTGAGTGAGAGAAAGGTTAAGTAACCTGTCCAAGAACACATTAATAAATCTGTTACTGCTACATTTGTTTTCTAAATGGGGCTTAAAAGTGGGAAAATATAACAATGGGCAAAATATACCATATGTTTGTCGTGAGCAGTCACACCCAGATGAGGAGAAGATTTTGAAAAAAAAAAAATCATTTTCCTTTTTTTCTAAAGTTCAACAGAAGGAAAGATTATAAAATTAAATGAAATATTAAAATTAGGATTGGACCCACCCAAAATTATTTAGATGCCAAAGTAAGCCAATCCCAGCTGTTCTGCTTTGCTCTGGCTGCCGTCCTCAGCAAAAGCAGTATGGGGGAGTATGGGCAACCGGCTGCAGTAGCAGCTGGGCCTATTTGTTAAAAGGAAAAAAATAGTCAGTGAAGACAAAGAGAAATTTCAGTGGCTAGCAGTGTGAATGGGAACCTGACTGGGGGAGCTCAGAAGTAAAACATAGCGGTGCTGTCAGCACTAAATTGCAATATTCCATCATCCCTTCACAGGGAAGTGCTGCCTGCAGGAGATTCTCTCCTGGCAAGATTTTCATCCCACCAATGGCAAAACTTACAAACTATAATTTTGTGTAAGTTTTCATGTATTACCAGTTTTCTAGACATTCAAAAATAAAGCAAAACCAAGATCTGTTCTAACTATCTATAGTTACCTACAGATACATTAACAGACCCTTGACAGGGGAGCAGAACATTAACAAGACTCAAAGGATATCTAATTAACTGATCATATATTCCACCCATAACTATATATAATAGAATCTTAACATTGTATTTAACTTATGCCTGAGATCAATACTATAAAAGATATCAAACATGTTTCAGAGTGATTATTGCTTATTAAATTACATGTAGACCTTCTCATTGGTATCTATTTCCTAATTTTATTTTCTGAATTTTATTCTTGTACAATTTTATTGATTTAAAGTCTTAGACACCTCTGTTTTTTTCTCTAGAAATGAAAAATTCTTCCACAATCCTAAAATATATCAGCCTTCAGTTTGGGCATACACATTTTGGAGTAAGTAGAAAACATTTGGCAAAAAAATCTGTCATAGGCAGTGCCCAGTACATAACTTTTGCTTTATTTCTGAGAAATGTGACAAAGATATAATTACATTCCTTTAATTGTAAGCATAATTAACTGTAACATTCTTCTTCTTCCTATAGTTTCTAAATATTATTATGAGGGGATTTTACTTGGCAGAATTACTAGGGAATCAAAACATTAATGTGTTTAAGTTTAAACATACTAACTTCTCATAAATGTAACAAATAGTAATGAAATTTTTTGGTAGCTCCTGATATCTTTGCAAATATTTCATAGTTCCATCTTCCCTTTTCTCTTTCATCATTCTGGACAGATGCAAAGGAAATACTTTGCATTCCCTTATTAATGGGAAGGTGAATTACGTAAATAATTGAATACACCAACAACAAAAATTAAAACATTTGACGTTGAAAAAAGATTTTTTCCCTTTAATTTAAATTTTAAACAAGGGTGGTATGGCTATTCTAAGACTATACCATATGGTTGACTCAAGTTTATGCAGACCCTTAATCTGCCAAAAAGCTCAATATTCTAGTACCCATCCTAAACAAGAACAAAGTATCTGTCAGATGCCATTCATCTGAACCAGAAATACGTGCAACATACATTCATTGTGATAGTCAAGCTTGAAAGTTTCCTTTTGCTTTTTTGGAGGGAGAACTTTTTATAAGTAAAAATAAGCTATATCAGATGCATTAGTAATGATAATTATTTCAAAAGCAATTGTTTTATTTTCTAATAATTTTCATATTTTCCTTAAAAACATTAAATTTACCTTGTTTTGAATGAGGGAAATTATTTTATATGTTTATATCCTGACTTTAGTTTTGAAAAAAAAAAAATAATAAAGTGCTTCCCACTTCCATTTTATTTATTCCTGATAGTAGTAAGAGAAATAACAATTGTATCCTTTCTTCTGAATTAATTTTACTTTTGGAATTTACATTTATGTTCATTAATTTCCTCTTCCCTATTAAGTATACTATATTTGATTAAATATATGGTGCTAAAACATCCTCAAAAATATTTAAAATATATTCTCAATTGATTTGGATAAAGACATACAAGAAATATTTTTATAAAGCTTGTAGACAAAACAAACTAAATAAGATAAAATTTTCATTTGATTTTTTTCTCAATAAACTTTGGTTGAGAAATAAATTAAAAATATCCTGCTTAAACCAACTGTAATTATAAAACTTTTAGTCATTTTTTTTTCTTTTCATTACCTCTAACTATCCTTTTGTAATGGTAAATTAACAAAACAAAGTTAACACAGTCAACTTATTCATAAAACTACACTTTACACTTATATGTGGATAAATAATTTTTAAAAATCCTTGCTTTTGGGCTTTTGGGGTGTTCCTAAAAAAAAAAGTTGTTGAGTGAATTATAAAACTTTTATAGCCCTGACTTTGCTTTCTGTTTGTTACTGATTTCTATATTAGTTCTTTGTCTCTCTTCATAGTTTATTGCTCTGTACATGCATGAGAAGCTGCATTGGACACTGGGGGATCACAACCACTACAAATGGGAAGAACTAAAATGTGACATCGATTACATAATGACTCAAATGAATTCAAGCCACCCTCTGCCAAAGCCTCAAATAGTATCTTTTAATAGTATAGATATTTTTGAACAATTTCAAAGCAGTTCTTCAGAGCTTTCATAATAGAAGCCCTGAGTCAAACCAGGGCCTAGTATTTTGAAGCAAGGGCAGAACAGTATTCTCATCCTTTTCTTTGACTTCTGAATGGTCCACTCAAGTCCCATCATCTCATTTTCTATCATCTTTATTAGAAGCCTATCTATACGTGGCATCCAACAAGAGAATTAAGGTTGGTAATACTGGTATGCGTAGACATGATAACTCAAACCTCATACACTAAATGCAATAGTTAAAATATTTATAAGTATCTAAGTTTATTCGATTCAGTGGATTCAAACAATAAAGTAAAATATACTTGCCTGCAAAAGTTTCAAGATCTACTTGTGAATTTGTATTAATCATAAATGACATACAAAGAAAACAGGAATTCCTGAAAGTTATATAGATACGAGGACAATTTAATTCAACATGAATAAAAAACATTTGTGATACTATTATATCTAGTAAAGCTATGAACACAATGGAATTCAGTTAACTAGATATCTAAGAACACCTGTTTCTAGTAGGACACAGTGCGACATATGCAGAAGAAGGATCACAAGAATGGTCGCAAGACAGACGAAGGCATGTGCACAATTTGCTGATTGCTTCTTGCCAGGCTCCCCATATTCGTCTCCAAGACTGAGATATGTTTCTTTCATCCTCAATGCCATGCTTCCATAGCACTTTGTTTTAAACATTAGAATATAAAAAATACCCAGTTTTACCATCATTTGTCTCTTTTTACAACTAAACCTTAAGTTTCTTAGTGATTGGGTTTAGGCAAAAGCAGTGTGTGCGTGTGTGTGTGTGTGTGTGTGTGTGTGTGTGTGTGTGTGTGTTAAAATAAATGAACTTCATATTTTAAAAGAGTTTTAGAGTTGTATTTAGGTGCTTTGTGAAGATAGGAAAGACAGTTTCCAAAAACCTATATACCTAGTATATATGATCATTACTATCTTACATTATATATGGCATATTTGTCACAATTAATAATCCAGTATCAATACATTATTATTAACTAGAACCCACAGTTATTTAGATTTCTTTAGCTATTATCTAACTTCCTTTGACTGCTCTATGATCCCATCTAGGTCACAACATTAGATTTAGAAAACTTTTTAATTCTGAAATCCTTAGCAAGAAGCTCAGTTACGAATACTGTGAAGAATATTAAGAAATAGTCATGGAATAAGTGAATGATTGAGTGGACTAATATTTTTTAAAAGAATACAGAAGTTTCTGAGTCCCTGAGGAAAAGATCAGGATATATAACAAAAGAATGAAATGCAGTGGACCCAGTTACATTAGTCCATGAAAACTTTCCATTAAGAGATGAAGAAGTTTTGGAATTTTACAAAATGATTTTCCACAGTCCACCAATAGTAGATGCCTTCTCATCTGAAGTCAATTATATCACAATGTTATCATAATTTATACCATCAACAATCATTAAAAACAGATCTAATTTATGTCAAATTACCAATACTTATATATGTATATATGATATATCTTATCAAATATATTTAAGTTATCTAAAAGAAAATAGAGAATGGTAAGATAGTCAGATATTTATGAAGTGTGTAAGAGAGTGTGAGAGTGTGTGTGTGTGTGTGTGTGTGTGTGTGTGTGTGTGTGTCAAGAAAAAACCTGTCTTTGTAAATATGAATGACAGCCTTAATTTTAGTGATAAATATGAAGGAGAAAAAAATGAAAAAGATAAAAGGAAAGTAAGGATCCTCTTAGCATCATCCCAAGCCCTTAACCCTGTGTACCTCATGCTTAATTGTGCATTGAGAATCACCTGCAGAAGGGTGCTATGGGTTAAGCACAGCACTGTGAAGCTATCCAGAGCATGAGTTCGATCCCCAGCCAGGGAGATTCCCACATGGCACAGCAGAGCTCTCCTGCCTCACCTACTGCTCCCCTCAGCAATATACTTCAGCAGATTTGCCTGTTCTGCTCCCCACTCTGTCTCTGGTGAATTCTCTCACCACCCCCACACCTCTGGCTTATACCCCAGCTCTTGTATGCATAAATAAATAAATCTTTAAAAAAAGAATCACCTGCAGAGACTGTTAAAATACAGCTTTCTGAGTCCCAGAAAAACTGTCTCAGTAGGTCTGGTTCAACAGCTCCCAGGGAATTATAACACTATTAGCTTGGGGCACACTGTACAGCCTGTGTCTATCTCAGTGTCTACCTCAGTGTCTATCTCAGCCACTAGTTTAGAAGAGGAAAAGGAAATCACAAGTAACATCACTCCACTGCAAACAAATTCAATAAAATATTTCCTATAGTGATTTAGCAATAACTCTACCTCTGAAAAAAATTAATAAAACTTACTGATGTTGTTATTTTGACCATAATAATGGAAGTCAATATTTTTAAAATTTTGGGGTTTTTTAGCAGACACTAAATAGTCAGCCCTTAATACAGATTTTAGGAATGACCTGAATAAGTTATTTTATTCTGTCTATAAAGGTCTTACCAAAAAAAAGTAATCCTTGCCCTCAGGGACCTTAAAATATATTTAAAGACAGATTACATAAATTAGAGATTAGTATGACTCATTACTAATATCATACATCTCGATGGTACATTTAAACTTTCTACAACAATCATGAAATAGAAAGACAGTGTTCATTAGTACATTTACACTTATAAGGAAAATAAGGCTCAGAAGTTCAGTGATTTAGCAAGAATAATACAGCATCAAATAGGATATACTATAGATTCAGAGTTGAGAATTAAAAATTTTAAGTCCATATCTGTCCATTAGAACATGCTGTCTCCTAATAAAATTTTCAAAGTATTTTGGAGAGACTAGATACAACAGGAAGTCTGATGAGAAAAAAAGAGCCATATATGTCTGAATTCACATGGTTCATAATAAGTATTTTAACTCAGGGTTAGAAAAAAAGCAATTAGTAGGATTGAATAGCTATAAGCATTACTGTCAGCATATTGTCTCTTGGCTTTTATTTCATAATATATTTTGAGATACGGATTTAAAGTCATCCTTGGTTCCTTTTGTTTCTGGGAGAGAACTGACTAGGATAGTATGGGGCAGCATACTCAGCTGACCTTTATTTCCCCCCCTTTATTTCCATTTTCTTTGTAGCTATTTTTTTCTGGTTCTACAGTTTGTCCTCTACCTAAAAGCACTACTGAAATTTATCCTTAGGGATGCTGCCTCATACTCTATCCTGTGAATAAATTCCCTTTTTTAATTCTGATTTCAATTAGTTAACACTCAGAGAAAACAAATTTTCATAGATATAGACAGGTTTCCTTAAATATTCTAATTTACACTTAGCCAAGTGTAGCCAAGCTGGGTAGGCTGAAGGGTACTATTTTATCATGCTCAGCACCCCAATACCTCTAAGTCTCTGACTCCACAGTGCCTGTCCACATCAGCTTCCCCCTAAGTACACAGGGTAGACAAAGAAGACAAATGCTCTGGGAGGCTAGTAAGTATAATTAAACCTTTTTAAAATCCAAAGTTCATGTTTTCTATTCATTGAATAAGACAACAAAGATGAAATAAATATTGAAATTAAACTAAAGACCAATAAATACATATTATTCAGTAAAAATATATTTTTACTCCACTTTTGGCTTAAGGTAGGGAAGAAATAAAAATATCTATGTGGAAACGAAGCAGGAGAGGAAAAAGAGAAGTGGTGACAACACCTCGGAGGAGCAAAGAAAGAAATGATAAGAGGAAAAAAGAAAAGGGTTGTGGTGATTACCCAGGAATCACAAATACATTAAAAGTAGATTAAAAACAACCACACTGATTATAGATAAGAGAATATGACTGATGTGTCCAGAAGTTGTTTGGAAGCCCCAGCTGCTGCGCCACAATGCCACACTAAGAGGAATGCTGCTGAATAGGCAGAGAAGCCCTGGCTTTGCTCCTGATGTATGTTTTAGCAAAGGAACCATAAATAGCTGTTCAGGAGTCCTCAGTTTCCTTGGCACTTCTCCTCCCTTCACCCAACCCCCATTAGATGCTCCTTTAAAAACCAAAACCAAAAAAGACTCACTGCTCTAAATCATTGACTCAGTGAGCATTACTGAACACCCACCAGATGTCAGGAACTGTGCCCCACAGCAGATATCTTACCTGTGTGTCCAGGGTCAGGTAGAGTGAAACCTTCTCTCACTTTCAAAGCAAATAGCACATGATGGGCTAACAGTTGCTGAAAGGACTCTGTTTAGTTTTTAGTTTAACTTTTGACAGTGTGATGTAGCCTTTGTAATATTAGTTCTATTGTGTTTTAAAAAACTGGGTCTACAGTTACCTTTGTTAGTAACTTTTGTTTATTTTGTGGCTTTCGTCTGTGTTGTTTCCAAGGTGGCATCAGATAAAGTTCCAACTTTCCTTAAATTATCAAGAAATGAATTCTATAATAATTTACAAGCATGAGACACCAATATACCTTGCTCCTTCTAGTCATCTACTGCAAAAGAGACCTTGATTTCATAAAAGAAAATCTTCGCTTCCAAGTGAAAAACTATGATGATGAATTATCTTGCCTTATTTTAATTGTAAGTTAATAATTAACCCAAGATTGCTTTTAGAAAGAAAAGGGAAGCAAGGTAGGCTACTTCTCTCTGAATCTCTTCTACTTCATTGAATAATTCTGAAAAGTTTTCAGTTGGTAAAATATTTACCCCAGTTACATATTATTCCATATTAGAGATGAGAGTATTCACACTTAGAAAAGTAACTTGTTCAAGTCATACTGCCAGAAGCCAAGATTCAAATTATGCTTCATCTAGAGTATAACAAGTTTCATGTCATTCAAATTGTTATGTGATAGTGCTTTGTATTACCTGGGTCCATACTACTTTTTTAATTCTGATTTCAATTAGTTAACACTAATTGTGTATGCTGTACCAAAGCTTCAAGCTATGTCCTTCAGCAGAGAGCAGTGATGGCTGAGATTTTAGTTACCAGGGACAGAAGTCATGTAACACATTTTTAAGACACAGAAAAGTCATGGATTTCTTTTTCTTTCCCGAAATAGTTGTGAAGGCAAGATTACCAGGGGGGTGGCATTTATATGGTGGAACTGTCCTGAAGTAGACATTAGAACTAAAACAGACTGAAAACAGTTTAAGTAATCAATTGCCTTGATCACCACCAGGGCCATATAAAGTCAAGTAGTTAATTCCACAGACATTTCTGCTCTTGAAATAACAACATTCTTTGACAGAAAAATGTTCTCTCAGTAGCAGAGACTGTAACACCTGATTCAAATACAGCATTAATATATGTTTTGCATACACAGTCCAAAAATATCTAAACTATAAAATACCCAGTCTTGTTATTATCATCCTTATGAGTACAAAGAGTAATGGTTAAGTCCAAGGAATAACAAGTGACAACAATTGTCTCTTATGTTTCAAATGTTATTTAAAATTGTACTCTTATAAACTTATTATTCAAGTAACCTTCATCTTCTGTATAATTTGTAGAATATTTCAAAGTGTTGATAGACCATGTCTATTGAAAATAATCTAAATCTAAACTCTCCACCTTTTGGAAAATATAAGCGGTATAATTTTGGTTTTGTTTTAAAAAATCTGATACTGAACTTACAAGACCACTTTAACATTGCAATGACTACGTATGAAGGGGCATGCATGCATGCTAAGTACCATTCCTGGATTCCTGCAGACTAAATTCTTTTACTAAACCACAGAAGAGTTTCAGACACAAAGATAAAGGAGTAAATCTTTGCACACTCTACCACTAAAAACTCCCAACAATAATTCCAGTAGACATTTTTGATGAAATAAAACTGACTCAGGAGATAATTGCTAACAATCATTTTCACCAGCAATGACCAATTTGATGGTTTGGTGCTTCATTATGTGGTCATAGAACTTAGGCCACCACGTGAGCTCATCCCAGATAGAAAGAGAAGTCCTATCCCTGAAATATTCTCAGGCTAAATGACAAATGTAACATGGAAAAAAAATAAGATTATAGTCACACATTTTTTAAAGAATATTCTGCTATGACACTATGACTATTACACATGGAACACTGTCCTCACAAAACTTTCAAGAAGTGATTTTATGCAACTAAATTATTTTTTAATAAATTTGGCCCAGTACATTTATAAATTCCATTTGCAGCTTTTCCTAACTCTGATCTTCTCTCACTCTATTTTTATAGTAAAGAATAATTGTGTTCCCACTGTAATATCCAACATTCAAACAAGGACTAAATAATTCATAGAACCAGTCAGGGACTTTTTTATATCCAGATGTACACCACAGACAGTATTTAGCTATAACATACACAAAAATACATAGAATAAGACTATGTAAAATCCTCACAGAGACTTCCTTTACAGAGAGCACATTCTGTGTAAACCAAACTCAGAAAAACACATTGCAAGTGCTTTCAGCTACCTAGTTGTTTTTTTTTTTTTAATATAAACTTTCTCAATAAATCCACCAATTAATTTTTACTGACTCTTCCTGATAGAAACTTGGGCCTGAAAGTTAGTGTTTATGCATGGAACCTTTTTAACTTTTTTCTTTATGAATCATGTCTATGACAAGTTTTTATTTATTAACCACACAGGGATGTGTGACTAATGTCACTATTGATAATACCTAGTTACTCGCTGAGGAACCAAAACTATGAGCTGGGTCAGGAAAAACTAGCTCAGTCACTCCCTTTTTTATTTGCTCTGGATATAAAATAAATACCACAGGTTTCAGGATGATCACTCAAAACTTTTATCATTGTACTCTTTTAGAATTCCATCTCAATTCTTTTCCTGTAAATGGAAAAAATTCGAAAATGTGTGGTGTACAGTGACTATATGCAATATATGGATATATCCAGGTTTTCATGGCAAAAATACTGGCCATCAATCTTAGGAAAATGCAAAGATGATTACATCATCTTCTAGATTATTATAACTAGAAGCCAAAGATATGGAAGGTGGGATTTGGAGTGAACTCAGTCTATCAAGAAAAACCATACATTTTACATTAATTAAGGCTAACTTCACTTACATGTGCAATACAGAGAAACCAACCAAAGGGTCAGATAAACCCAAACTTAAAAACTAACTCTGAAAACTGGCATAGAACTGAGACAGCGAGAGGGGAATGGTTGAGAACAAATGGGAAGGAAGCGCAGTGGACTATGGGTGGTGGACTATGGGGGCTTTGGTGGTAGATGCGCTAAGGCAACAACACCTAAAGGGGATTCTACACTTCTAAAAGACAAACAACGATGGAAACCAATGTTACCCTCAACGATGTTTTTGTTTTAGACCAACTTCCGTCTTCTACATTAGCATTATTCTAGCACTTACTGACATAGAAACTCATGCCAAGGAGTTTTTTTATTAACATATTTCCTTCAAACATTCTCAATTTATATCAGTCTTCAAGAAACATTAAAAATACAATTTTTAGGTTATAAAGTATTTTCACTGATACTGTTTTTCATTTAAACCTCTTAAAAATCCAGTGACATAAACAGTAAAAACACCATTACTATCTCTATTTTCAAATTAAAGAAATGGAGGCACATCACCATAGCATAAATGGAAGGACTAGAGACCCTTGACTTCAAATTTTAAGCTCTCTGAACTATCACAAACCTGTATTTAATTAGTTATAATATCCGAATATAGATAGGTTAATTAACACTCTATTCCATTTATGTATGGATATATATTCAACACTCAAATCTGCATTTATATTGTCAACATATTTTAGAAATGACCTTCTGCCACATCCATTTCTGTTTTACTTAAACTCTTTTCTAATCACATCTATTTAAGCAGCCATTTTTCTTGACTTGCACAATACGTCACTCTATTGGGACTCTGAACACCTACTCCATCTGCCAGGCTCACTTAATTTAATTGCTGGGGCTTTCCACATGTACTGGGATTTCTTCCTTGACATGGGACCTTGTTTGTTTGTTGTTTTCTTCTTCAAGCTCCACTATCAAGAAAGTTATTTTTACCTTTCCTGTAACCTCATTAATACAGGATGGCAAAAGATAAGGCGAGAACAGCATCAACAGAGGGTAGTTGCTGAATCCACCAGGATTCCATATCCTTCATCCTCTCTCTCCTTCATTTCTGTCATGAGGATCATGGTTATTTTTCAAGGAAATCCTTGAGGTGGAATATTGGAATTTTGTAGAAATCACACCAACAATGTCCTCTTTAGGCAACTGGCTATAATTCATAAGTACTTATACACTTTTAAGTATTTGCCTGGTATAATTAATCTCAACTCAATTCTTACATGAAAATTACTACAGACCAAGATGGCATCTTGCCATTTTAACCTTTGTTATATATTTACTTGTTAATACAGTATCTTGTACCTCTAACACACATTAATATATATATGAATTGCCTCAACAAGAGTAAATAACTCATTTTTTAATCCATTATGCTTGCCCTAGATTGGTATATTTGCTTAATATTTAAGTGGCACAGACACTGAGAAAGGAGAGCAATTAAACACAGTCCTACTGTGGAAAGAGGTCAATAGGAATTGAACTGGAAGATTCTCTGTATCTGATACCAAAGGGCTGTCTCCCTTGTCTGCCTTTTCTCCCTTTTAGTCCTCAAGCCCTGTTTAAGAACATGCCCTTCAGAGATAAAGAAGAATGGAGAACAGAGGAAAGGAACAATTCTTAGGCACTTTTTTCAAACATTTTCATATAATTTAACTCAAACTTTGTACACAATACTGAAACTTTCCCATCTTCTTTGGGAAAGGACACTAGGGATATGGTCTCAAATGCCATCTTGAATCTAGAGGATACAGGAAAAATGATTACTCTTCCCCCAAACAGTATGCCATTACTAGGAAGTGAATTCCTGGATTAACACATCTCCAGGGTGTTTACTGGATTTCTCTGCTGGGGGTCAGACAGCACAGTAGACTTCTTATGTTATTTATATCTAATACCGCTTAATTTAAAGAACCATGCACATATTTATAATATGAATCATCTAGTTCACCCCCTACTGAAAATTTTCCATTACAATTAGATTGTTTAATTGAGCAAAATATTACACCCTGAAATTCCCTACCCCTAGTTTTTGAGCACCAAAATAGCCACTGAATTCTAGAATACAGTCATGTGGGCTGGCCATATTGTATTGGTGGAACTGAACATTCTTGCTTTGACAATCTGGGCTTACTCTTTCAAGGAGGCACCTGTGCTGCATTAAGCATTTGCTGCTTCAGGTGGTCTCTGCAGTGTGATCTCTTTGCTTGACTTTGCTAAATAAATTGCACAAGTGAGAAGATTCTATTTTCAGGTAACTCTACACTGTCTTTGTATAAAAGCACAATATTGCATTTATTCAGCTAGTGCTATTAAATCAAAGGTTAAGAAAAGTCAAAGGGAAATCTGGGGGCTGCAGTCTACTGTTCACAGATTAGCAATTCTCCCACACCATTTAATACAACTCATAAACTAGGTTACAGTTATTCCTTTAGAGAGATGTTGTGAAGATGAGACTGATAGCAACAGTCTAGTATTTAGCTGCATAAGAGGGTTTTGGCATGCTCTGACCAAACTCTAAGTTCTCTAGTGAAATATTAAAATGATATATCTTTGAAAACATTCTGACAATGGGCTATAGAAAAACCCTACCCTTTAATATGAGGTATAAAACCTTAAGATCAGGTGGAGTAGAATGGTAGCTTGCCAAAACTGGCAGCTTATCCACTTGTCTACATTAAAAAAAAAAAAAAAAGATTCATCATGTTTTATTCTGACATTCTTATTTGTCCATATTCTAGCATATCAAATTTCTACATTTTGATATACTTGATCATAACTTCTTAGAAACATGCATTTTGAAACAGCCATGATACATCTTTCAAATCAAATGATTTGTGCAAATGATTTGTGCTAATGTTAGGTACCAGGTATCATATTTTATATTTTACAAATTCAGTGTCAATGTTATCTCCTGAGCAGTTTATTGTAAATCTATCTAAACTAAGAAAATATTTACAGATTTTAACTGTTGCAAAAATGAGAAATTTTATAGTCAATGTCAACTAATGATTATCCAATTAAAAGACAAAAAAAATCAATCATGTCAAATTAAAAAAAGACCTCCCTTTTTGTTTTTCCTTCTGGTAAATATTATACCAATATTAAAAAAAAAAGCTCTATTCTTTCTACAGTGGGGAACAATTTAAAAGATTATACAATGGAAAAATGGTCCTTATATAAATTTCTCATTCTTGCATTTGTTATCTGTCTCAATGGTTGGTGATAATACTTCTTTCCAGAAAATGTATTTCAAATTCCTTTGAAGTCAGTGAAGTCACTTTCTCAAAGTGTGGTTTTAGTCTGTTGTTTGTTGTTTACAGGAAAATTCACTAAACCTATTCACGACTGGCTTTACTGGTCCTGATGTAAAAGCTATCTTTTGATCATTTATTTATGACTAAATGCTTCTTTGCAAGACATTGTTGCAGAATAAAATATTAAACACTCTAACAGACAGATCTTTAGTAAAGCAATACAAATTTACATTTAAAAGATTAGATGTTAGTGAATATTATCTCACTTGAGTCAATGCAAGCCAGTACCAGGACTGCAAATAAACTCTGAATATTGTTTTTGCCATGCATAAAAAAAAATTCTAATAACCAATTCAACTAAAAAGCTAAATTATATCAGTTGTTAGTCATTTTAATCACGTGGTAATGATTTTGTTATCATGGGTAAGGAATCACTTTGCTTCACAGGATTTTTCTTTTCCTCTCCTCTCACCCCCATTGTGGGATAAAAGCAAAACACCAATTGCACCTCTATTTCTAAAGCCCTTCTCCAACATCCCTGCTTCCCATAATACACAAATCTGTGTTTAAATACTGCTAACTTGGTGGATTCTGCTCCGTAGGGCTATTTACAACCTGCCTCCTATCCTCTTCTGTAGTGTCTGCTATGAGTGAACTTCTCATTAATAAAACCTAGTATTTACAGGACAAAAATAACATCTCTAAGTTAGCATTTGCTTTTGCACTGTTTTCAGATGTGGTAAGTATGATATTAATTAGAGATACTTAGAATCATATATCAATTTTGCAATAAATTTTTTTCAGGTTCATTTTTAAGGGTCTGTGAAGACCAAGTATCTCTGGCAAATGACTTTAATGTTTTTTTCTCATTTTTTAAACAAAAGAATCCGAAAAGGTGACTTACCTTTATGTGACAGGCGTAACCTGGGGTACGTGGTATCAGCCGTGTGTGCTCCCGTCCAAAGCCCCAGGACGCAACCCCACAGGAGCAAGGTGATAACCTGCCCAGCCGGTGCCATGCCGCCGCGCTGTGCCTACAGTGCAAGCCTTCCGATCCTCACTTTTAAGGCGGTTTGAGTTTTACTTAGGACTCCCCTCCAGAGGCAGCGTGCGAGAGGCTTTGTCAGAAATCG
This sequence comes from Scalopus aquaticus, assembly GCA_004024925.1. Taxonomy (NCBI): domain Eukaryota; kingdom Metazoa; phylum Chordata; class Mammalia; order Eulipotyphla; family Talpidae; genus Scalopus; species Scalopus aquaticus. The sequence continues at coordinate 66,950 of PVIJ01000153.1, forward strand.
AACGCCTTGTCATCAGAAAGCACAATTCCAAAGTGTCATTTGTCAGGCAGCACTTCGATACGTAAAGCCTTTCCTCAGGACAGTTGTTTATAGGCAAGAAGCAAGAGGACATTCCAAGGAGTGAGTCTTCAGAGCCAGGTCCTGTCTAGAGCTCTCTTCAGCAACTATGCCGGTAGATTCGGAAGAAACTGCGTTATTTTCAGTCACTTCTGCAAAAGGTTCATTCAGAAAAAAAAAAAAAAAAAAAAAACCGAGCACACGCACAACCTTCACCCGTGGAGCTTTTCTCTTCTGACAAAGTCTCTTGCGAAGACTTGCCAAACAGCTAGTTTTAATTCACCTTTCACCTTGCTAATTAAAAACAAGAAGTGCCATTCCCTCCAGGAGTTGCAGGATCCACCCAGCAGGGATGCCTTTCTGTCAGCGTGCTGTTTACAGGGAAAGTTCAGGCAGGGTTGAGCAGCTTACTTGCTGTTTCTAGGAAGTGTTTCTGGTCCACGTGCCCTGCTCCCACCAGCCCTGCCAATGTAACTGGTCCCACGTCACTCAGCGCCCGGCTGAATCAAGGCTTGATGGGAAGGGGGGTCTGTCTGGAGGGGGAGAATGATATATAATAGGCTGATTATTTAAGAATGTGTTACAGAAAGGGATGTACTGTCAGGAAGGGTTTTAATGCTCACACACCAAGATTAAACCTTGAATAAATACAAATTCACTGAAAATTATTTATCACCACCCAGTGCCAACATTTTTTCAATGTTTCCACTTAGTTTCTTTTTTTTTTTTTTAACTTTCTGTATTGATTATATCTTAGGACTCTTGTAAGGAAAACGTGTTTCAGGAACCTGAAAAAATGTCATCTGTGATTGTTTCGTAGATATATTTAACAAACTATTTTATGTAGGTAGATTCTTCAGATCTCTTAAAAGCAAATTCTTGTTTTGAAAGCAAGTCGTAAGTTATACCTCAATTTTAAGAATAATTACATTCCGAAGTAATGTTTTTATAGGTAAATAGCTATGGTAAAGTAAGATTCGCCTATCCACCAGATTCTAGCAAAGCAGATATTTAAAAGCTCCGGATGTGAAATACCTTAGGATTCAACTGCTGTGTACTTTTAGAGTTTATTTTCCAAGACACTATGTTTGTGTAAATAAGGCATTACAATAGGTCAACTTTACAGTCTACTTTCAATCATTCTCAAAAACTAAACCAAACACTCTGTAGCTGTTGACATGGAAATGAATGGTATTATTTTAAGATACCAATAAATTTGAACAGATATTTAATTGTTGAGTGTTAAATGGTAAACAAGTGATTTCAACTATTTTGTATTCTGAATGGTAACAGTTGAGGACACTTTTTGAGAATTGTGTTTCTCAAATAGTTTAAGTACAACAAAAATATAAAAAGAGATTACCCTGAAATTTTATATTATATATAAGCAAATGTAGAGCCAGACATTCACTACCCATTTTCCTAAGCAAGATATATTCTATTCAAGCAGAGTATACTTAGCAAAATGTAAATGTCACTGGATTTCATAAATAATTAGATTGCTAAGGTCTACAAAAGATAACAAACTCTAAACATTATTTAACAGTAAAGCAACATGAAGTATTTAGAGACTTTTAACCTGGGGTGGTCTCTGTAGGCACTTGCATATTTTAAAAGCCAATCTGATGAGCTACAGTCCTAATAATTGCTCTAAATGTGAACTACTATACTTTTGGAATCCTCTTTTACTTTCTTTCAGGATTGAAGAAACTAGAAGGTAAATAGCAGTTTTTATAGGTGTTATCTAAGGGTTAGATGTCAGGAAAAATAAATGTGCCACATATAAGTTTTATTACAAGCTATGCTTCTCTAATATAATTAAAACTCTACTTAAGATTGTACAGTGCCTGTTTTCATCTATGGAACTGAAAAGTAAGACATCACACGCATTTTGTTAGGATACAAAATTCACACCATTAAATGACTGGGGGACAATAAATGTTACGAATGCCAGTTACATATATCCAAACGATTTACTCCTATTAATCTTCCGTTTTACATGTTACATTTCAGATTAAGTTGGGGCATTTTGTAGTACACACCAGAATAGTTGAGTTCTTTTTGGCTCCTCAAAATGCTTTGGTTTATCCTCAGTCATCACTGTCATTGCTTATTTTCTTTATCTTGTTTATATGTCCTTCTACCTCCCGGTAACCTATGGAAAACATACAGCTGACATTTAAAAAAAAGAAAAAAGACTAATAAAATTACGAAATATTCAGAACTATCCATAGTCTCAGCTACCCCATGTGGCTTTAGCCAACAGCAATGGGGTAGAGTCTTTGGGACAAAATCAGCCATTCCCATCACAAAATAAAATCTGATGAATCCTCAGGTGTAGGGTCACTATATAACTTATCATCTGAACAAAACATTTTTTTGAGAGTAAAAGGAGTTTCTATTAATAATCATATACAAACCAAGAACATTATAGACAAATCAGAACATCAGAGTCACCCAATTTGGAAGAGATTTGCAAGTACCTTTGGAAAACAACGGATTGGGGAAAAATATTTAAAAACACAGACTTACCACCAACAATGGGAACAGCTTTAGTGAACTGGAAAGCATTGGGACTAGCAACAAGATCTGTTGATATTATTTTGTTTGATTTGAGAGGAGTTAGACTACCATTAGAATAATATTAGACCATAGGGAAAACTAGATAAGAAGGGAAATGGCAATTCTGAAGGGATCACCTGCCAAGTAAAATGCCTCACTTCAAAAGCTTCCTTTGTTGCTAGTGCCATAACACGGTAGTGAGAAAAAGGGGGGCAGAAGTGGACTCTGAGTACTCATCAGGAGTTGCAGGATCCCCAGTAGTGAATTCTACCACTGATTCCACTGCTCTTCTTAGTGGAAGAGCAACTAGCCTTTAAAACTATCCTCCCAGAATGTGGTTTTGACTACCCACTGCAGTTGATAGTAAAATAGCAAATTCCTATACCTCACCTTTTCTTCTCACTCTGCCTAGAGTTGTCTACTTTAAAATTTAAGTTTCACAGTGAGCCCTTCATCTCAGTGCTGCTCAAACATTAAACATCTGCTCGCCACTTTCATCATTTTTACCATAATAGCATAGCATAGTATCTGCAAATCAATTTTAATTTAAATTGAAATAAAATGAAACCATTACCTTATAGGCTTGATGAATTGCTTATATATTTCAAATACATGTAAAAATAAACAAAAATTATAAAATTTTATCTTTGCACTACTTAAAATTACCTCACATACTATGGGGACAGAGTACTTGCTAATACCCTTGAAAATATCCATTTCTTTCTTTCCTTTCTGTCCAGAAAGATACAAAATACATATGGAGATCACATTTCCCAGTTCCTTGGAAGTTATGGAATTTTGCACTAATTCTGGCCAAATAAATATGAGCAAAAGTGATGTGTGTCACTTCTGGGCTGAGGCAGTGAAATACTCCTAAGTAATTCTTTGTCTCTTAAGTCCTTTCAGTACATTGGCATGGCTTGCATTGAAATATGAGATTGAAGAATCTTGGATCAATGAATCAACAAATTGGGGACAGGTAACTTTTTATGAACAGGAACTAAACATATGTTGTATTAAGCTGCTTGATTTATTTTTTACCGCAACATAGCACAGTCTCTCCTGACTAAAAGTACACACTTTACCTTTTGTGCTTTGGTAAACTTGCTCTGGACAAATATACAACATGAACAAGTTACTGACACTGAATTCCTTCCTATCACTAAAACTTACCTCAGAAGAAGTTACTAATATAGCTAACAATAGATGTGGATATTTGGGGACTAAGGAAGAGATAAAATGACTCCCTATCTGACTTTTAGAATGGAATGGGACATGTCCTTAACTTTTCCAATTGAACATTGAACAAAAAATAGGACATCATCAATAGTACTTATAGGTGAAAAACTTAGTACTATATGTGAAGAACATTCTAATCAAAACCATTAATAAATCAAAATACCACAATAGCAATGACAAAGATCCTTTTAAAAACTAAAAATAACTTTTTGTACAGATTCCATAGCATTTCAGATTTACTAATCCTTTTTCTATGCCTGCTCGCCCTTCTATCTGAAGCATCTTAAATGTCCACCAATATGGCCTCCTATTGCTTTTAGTGCTATCATCACTGCTACTGAGCTTTATGGACAAAGTCCGACGCTACTTATTTTGGCAATCAGTCCATGTTTTATTTCACAGTCTGTGAGGGTTTCAGAAGTCTGGGTTGACTATTTCCTCCATTCAGTGATTCAAGGTGAGGAAACATAGGCAACTAAATTACTCCCAGTATAAATGTTACTGAGAGAAATTGTATAGTATTAAGTTATTCCAAAGGATGGTACCACATCATCAGTACCTCTAAGATCAAATCCAATCACTGTTTCTCACTTACACTAGGTTTATTTTCATTTTCTTTTAGATCCTTGGCAATAAAGATAAGCAAAACCATTTTGAATCAGATCGTAGTTTTAACTGAATTTTATCAAAGATTTGTGACATTTCTCATGTCCTTGTTATGATAAAATAAAATTATTATATGCATATAATATTCAAATTATATGACATTATTAACGCTGAAGAGCCTTCATTTATAGGTTCTGAGAGGTTTCCCCATATCCTTCCTTATGGCTTATAGAGAATTCCTAAAAACGGGGAGAACTCCAATCATTTGTTTTTTAAAAAAAGTAATAGAAACCTTTATAATGTATTGCGATTTGTTGATTTCTGGGCTTCTAATTACATATTTATGAGAAACTGGTGACATTAACAGTGAATTGTTTATAATACATAATCAGTATCCTTGATATCTAGCACAGTACTTCAAACCAATTTCACTTTATTGGAATAAAAATAATGATTGCTCTTAAGTTGTTGTTTTCTACATTTCAGGCACTGTGCAAGGCACAGTATATAATCCAATTTAACCTAAATAATAGTCCTAACCAATAGATACCATTTTTATTGACACTTACAGATAAGAAAAATCTGGGAAACACATATTAATACTTTGCCTGAGGTGAAGTCATAGCAAGCTACAGAGGCACCATTTTAAACCCTTGATTCCAGGGCCTATATATTACAACCATTACATTTGTCTTCTTGGAGAGTATTATTAAGAAAGACTTCATAATGACTTCTAAATTATTACACTAACAGGAACTTATCTTAATATATTTGATCATGAACTCTATATAGTGTTAAAATCAAAACCCTTCTATGCAATTGGCACTTCAGTTGACAACCCACCTCCGTGACTGAACTCACTAAATAAAGTCCCCTACTGAAGGCTGTGTTAGATAGCTCAGCACACGGTTCATTTCATTTCAGGCTATAATGCCCAGCTGTAAAATTGTGGTGATTTGTTTGGTTCACTGGATACTAGTTTTTGTAGGCTGTTAGGATTGACTAGTCTTATTAACTTGGTAAGCAAAACAACACTGGAGCTAAATACAATAGGTAAAATTACTAAAGAACAAGTTTCTAAAGGAACTAAATAAATATATTTTCTTTCTATTAATAAACTTTGTTTCATGTATAAAAGATATGGTGGTTGTGCAAGAAATAATTATTTAAAAAACTGTCAGATGAAAATTATTTTTATAAATACATAATAATATACATATGCAGTCATACACACACACACACACACACACACACAAACACACACACATATTTCTAGTTATGATTACAGAAGAAGAAAGAATTTTCCAGGAATGGATTTAAAAATAATAAATCCTGAACAAATAGTGACTGGTATTTACATTATTTTGTTCAAAAGATTCCAACATATTCAAACAATCTCACTTCTAATTTACCTAGTCTAAAGGCATTTTTTGCTCAGCTTACATTAAAAACGGACTCAGTATGAGACCAATAATAAATTTCCAAAACTGCAGGTAAGAAGCTATCTATTCAGTTTTTTAAATCTCATTCTAGAATTTAAGCCACCTGAATTTTTTGTCTTCAGTAAGAAGCGACTGAATTCTTTTAAAGGGTAGTTTCTGAATTGTTTACTTCTAAAATTTTTTTTTTTAAATGGAAGGAAGGAAAAGAAGAGAAAGGAAGATGAGAATTCAATGTGATATTTTAATTTTTTCTGTTTTTTATCTCAAGGTTTCAATCCTCTTGCATTTTTTTCTCTCATCTCTAGTGACTAACTACCACTGCTAAAGCCATATCCAAACCAGTTGGCACAGAGTGATTTATTCCAAAAATATTGATTGCATGATATTTATAACACATTCTAAAAATATTTTCTTTCTGCTAATTAATTGGATCATTTCTTTAGTAGTCTACTCCATCTTGACAGAAGGTGAATAGACACTATATAGGAATAAAGTGAAGGAAACAATTATATCCCATTATGAAAGAAGATGACGAAGGATTAAGAACACAAGTGCAATTATTCATTAGTCATTTGGCAAGAAATGAGCAAAAAGGCCAAACACTTTTTAAATATTTTATAGTATTTTCAACTGTCATAGTTGGCAGATGGATATAAAATTTCATGTATCACATAAAGCTGCCATCAACTCAATGAATATACCTGTTTCACATTAAAATAAATGGAAACAACTACTAACTTTAAAGTTACGGAGACACTGACAGAAAATCAAAATATTAAAAATAAATCATATTTTGGCTATGTAAGTGAATTTTCGAGTTCAAAGGAATCACAAGTAAAGAAAAAAATCTGGCAGATGTCCTATGAAGCCTCTTTCCCCCAAGCACTTCCTTTCCTTAACATCATTCCAAATAAGAGAGAAAATAACATACAGAAAAAAGAGCATGTTGTTGAACCTACTGGTTAGGTCCCAAAGATGAAATGAGAACTCTAAACTCACTAGTTCATGTCTCCTTTTATTTGATTTTACTGTAATTTCCACAAATGATTTGGCAAAACTGTTATCATGCATAAGCCATATTTTACACAAAACAAGATTTCAGGTATAGTGCCTTTTAATTTTAATTCATTATTTGAATTACTGAGGTAGTTTTTGATGGGCAGTATGCACAGCTATTTTGCATTACTAGGTAGTTCTGTTTTGTTAGGTCCCAGTACAAAACACTAGCACCATATGGAGGCCAAGACTGGTACTACATGTTTTCAATTGTAAATGAAACATCACAATCCTATTCATGCTCACATTTGCTTTTTATTACAAAATAAAGGTGTACTTGAATTACTGGTAATAACACAACTTAATACTCTGAGCATAGTCACTTTTCATGGCTAATAGAATGAGTCCTGCCAGATATGAGGGACATAATTGAAATGTTATTTAAAGAACATTTAAGATTTATGCCTATTAAGATTTCTGTTCAGGAAATATTTCTTAACATAAGACTTTGAATTTTGAAGAGATGACTATACTGTTTCAGAAACAAAGGTAACAAATAGGAAAACATATCTTGTGATATGTGTTGATTAAAATTTGTCAAACTTAGTTGATAATTTGATAGCTTAGAGAAGACTAAATTTAACCACCACTGCTTTCAAGATCACTGTGTCTCAAACCTATGGCATTACTAATACTACCATTACCATGGAGTAATGGTATAATTACTATATATCTTATTTAATAACCACATGTTTATAATATGTGATAAATAATGTGAAAAATGGGATCAGAAAGTATCAACTACTCTAAATCCCACTATCACTCCAATTGCTTGCCAAAAATTTAAAAGCAAAACAATGTTTATACACAGAGATGTAACAGAAAGAACATGTCAAACTTGGATTTCACTTTATATTAGACAGAACTAAAAAATTAGCATGTTACCAAGGCTAAACTAGTGTATGTGCGTAGAGCTATGACTAAAATTAATTGCAAGAAAATTTTAAACAATTGCTTACTGATCTGAAGGTGGATTACTTATCATTGTAAGGAAAGATTTAAAAAATGGAATTTCCATAAAAACTGTATACTTTGAATGAAATTTTAATAGCTAAGCATGAAAAGCTAATTGGGTTGTCACGTTCCCACAATTACATTGATAAGCTTTATCCAAGACTAAGATACAAGAAACAACAATGTGTGTCGGAAACAGAGATAAAAATTGAATTAAAGATTTCCTGAGTGACATGAGTTTTAATATTAAAAAGTCTAGTTTATCAATCATTTCCAATGACGCATTGAAAGCATACACTTGCAGCATTATAAACATATATTTCTTCCAATTAGCTGATTTTTAAAAAGTTGCTCACTTACTTAAATTTCCAGAATGTTGCTTCCTATATTTTTAACTACAATGTTGACATCCATCTATGCAAAAATGAGAATAATTCAAATATATTTTCCCCATTCTGAATAAAATTTCTATTGGTTTGAATAAGGTTTGGTTGCAAGTGGAAGAACCCAAAACAACATGGTTGTAATATGACAAACTTGGCTTCTCCCTCTTCTCAAATTAGTTTGGATGGTAGGATACTCAAAAGGTCTATCTCACAATCCAAGCTCTAGTTATTACATCCTTGCAGTCAGCAACAGTTAGGAATTAATGTCCTGTGCTTCAAGGGAAACTTTCTAGAAACACTTATATTTGTGGTCTTTACATTTTGAGTACCACAGGATTCAGAACAACACCCTCATTTTCTCTCTATCTATATTTTGCCATGTATCGAATAGGCTAAGCTGAACTACTTTTCCCAGAATTCTATTTCTTGTCTATTTCCAGTTAGGTTGAACCAAAAGTTAAGGGTAGAAGGGTAGAAGGGAAATAGCAGACATTATGTAATACAAATTGTCTTTTACTTCCAACTGCAATTACTGACTTCCCAGGAAGTCCCAGGTTTTCTACCTCATAGACTAGGTATGTATGTTTAACTTCATGACTAAGAGTCACGGCTTCTGTGCAACACCTATGTCATTAAGGTCAGAGGCAACAACTGTTAACACAGGCTTCAGTCTGTTACTGGGTTCAAGTTCATACTTGTGTATTCCAGCTTGTTATTCCTCTTCCACTCAACCTTTCAACCACTCCACTAAACTCACAGATTTATATATCCAATTGCCTTCTAAATATTTCCACTTGCATGTTTAATAAACATCTTTTCCAAAACATGTTCAATGAACAACTTTTACTTTCTTACCTGCTCTATATCTCCAAAATCAGTAAACCTACTTCCTCCATCTCAGTAAAAGGAAATGTCTAGGTCCCTTCCCACTGATGCTTTTCTTTTCCACATGAATTAGAGTGAAAATCAAATCCTTCGTGTAATCTATGAAGTCTTCTTGATCCAGCTGCTTCTACATCTTCTACCTTCTACATTGTTCTCCCTTAGCCCATAGGAGTAACATTAACTTTTTGACACTCCTTAACCTAGCTAATCACACTCCTGGTTCAGAACTTTGTACTTGCCATCTCCTCTACCTAGAAGTTCTTCCCTCATCAATTCATGTCTTATACCATAACTAAGGTTTAAGACAAAATTTAAAAAGAGAATTACTAAAAAAAAAAAAAGTGCACAATGTTAAATTATATTTTATGGTAGCACAAGGGGTTAGTTAAGTCTCAAGTAGACCTCTCCTGTCTCGCCTGCTGCTCCCTGAAGGAGTGTATTTCAGTAGTCCACCTGTTCTCTCTGCTCTGTCTCTGGTGAATCCTCTCACACACACAGCCCCACCCACCTCACACCTCTGGCCTATACCCCAACTCTTGCATAAATAAATATTTTTTGTTCTAATCTATCTCTTAAATTCTGGAAATAACATTATAAGAAGGATAAATGCGTTTTTAAAGATTTAAATAAGTTGGCATTATATCATTCCTAATGTTCCACATATTCAGAGGCATTGCTGAAGACTGAAACGTTTCCTGTGTGCTGTTGAAAAGATGGAGGTAATAGGCAACTCACTACCTCTCTGTTCCAACTAATGAAATAAATGACCTTTGCAAAAGACAATGTAGTCTATCAGAAGAAAGAACGAACAATTGTAATATTTTACAATCAATATTGGAGCGGTCTTTACCACATTCTCAACAAGGTCAAGATTTTTTTAACAATCAGACCTTAAATACATATAAAATACTTCTGAAAATTATGAAGAACTAAGCACAGTATTTCATAAAGTCTGTATCTTAGAGCAATTTTATTTTAAAGATTTCTTTGTAAAATGGACTTATTAAGAGACTTATTAAAAGAAATATTCATTACCTGCATGTTGATAACATTACTTATTTATTCTGATCAAATTCACACTCCTTACTAGGTATATATTCATCTCAATGTACTCATTTACTCATTACTGAAAATTAAAAAAAAAAAAAAAAAAGTCCTCCCTGGTGGCGCAATGGGTTAAGCCTCAACCTATGAAGCTATCCAGAGCCACTGTAGCACAAGTTCAATCCTAGACCAGGGAGCTTCCCACATGGCAGAGCAGACCTCTCCTGCCTTGCCCGCTGTTCCCCTCAGCATTGTACTTCAGTAGATCTGCCTGTTCTGCTCCCCACTCTGTCTCTGGTGAATCCTCTCACCACCCCACACTTCTGGCCTACACCCCAGTTCTTGCATGCTTAAATAAATAATTTTTTTTAAAAAGGAAATATATAAAATAGTCAAGTTAAAGTTAGGTTACATTTTTTATTATCAGAAATTAATAACTAAACATAAAGAAACTTGGGGGTGTATTCACTATTTTGAACACAGTAATTATTTCAATAGTTCTGTATGCCTGCTTTTTGAAAGTTCAAGTTATACCTTCACTTTAAGAAAAGGCTTACATTAGTACCTGTTTCTAACTCAAAGAAACCCAAAGAGGATTTTCACTTTTAGACAAAAGGTAGGACAAAAACAGCATTCAGCATTTGTGGAAGATTCAACTGTCCCAAAGGCAGCAGCCTCCAGAGCAGGGAGAATGGCAATAACATGCTCTTTACTCAATACTGCTTTGTATAGACTGTGTGTTCATCATGCCACTCTTGCATTCACTGTGTGTTAGTATTATTTTAGGTTTTATGTGTATTTTGGTGTGCTCTGATGTTATTTTTGAGTCCAGGAACACTCAACCTTTTTTCCATATAAATTTATAATTTATACCATCTTAGTTTATGAAAGATTGAGAAAACCTGAATGTACATGAGTCAAAAGTTATCACATCTTATATATGTGTAATATCCTGGATGTCAATTATACCTCGATAAAACATTTTTTAAATAAAAATCAAAATACTAGGGCCTCCCCGCTGGCGCAGCGGTTAAGCGCTGCGCTATGGAGCTGTCGGCAGCGGCGACGCGAGTTCGACGCCCAGCCAGGGAGAATCCCACATGGCGTGGCAGACCTCTCCTGCCTCACCCGCTGCTCCCCTCAGCAGTGTATTTCTGATCTGCCTGTTCTCTGCTCCCCACTCTGTCTCTGGTGAACCCTCTCGCCGCCCAACACCTCTGGCCTGTACCCCAGCTTGTATATATAAATAAAAAAAAAAAAATTAAAAAAAAAAATCAAAATACTAGGTATAAAATTTTGAACTTGGGCCTCCCTGGTGGTACAATGGGTAAAGCGCAGCACTGAGGAGTTGTCAGCAGCTGTGGCTTGAGTTTGATGCCCAGCCAGGGAGATTCCCACATGACGCAGCAGACCTCTCCTATCTCACCCACTGCTCCCCTCAACACTGTATTTCGGTTGATCTGCCTGTGCTGCTCCCCACTCTGTCTCTGGTGAGCCCTCTCACCACCCCACACCTCTGGCCTGTACCCCCTCTTGCATGCATAAATAAATAATCTTAAAAATTTTGAACGCATAAAATGTTAAAATACAATTAGTAAAGAGAGCCCAGTACAGGCTTTGTTCTGAATATGAAACATTGTGCTCTGTTCTGAATGTAAATAATAAGAATTTCATCTGAAACTGTATTTTGTACTAATACACAGCTGACATAATGAAAATTTTGTCTAAACATAATCTTTTGTTCCTTTTAGCAGTAATCAAAACCTTGTGATTTTTATTTTTTAAATAAAGCTTCAAATTTTATCTATTCCTCCCCCCAACAGGACACGGTGTCTTTCCAACCCCTCTAGTCTAGAGCTGTGGAGGTAGCGGCTACAGACAGCATCAAGTTTAATATTCATCCTGCTCAAAGGTGATTTCTCAGTCTCTTTTAAAAGAGCCCTGTATACCTTTTCTACTTTCTCTCCTTTGATGCTGCTCACAATCTCTTTATTACCTCTAATCTTTCATCATGACAGTGGCACCTACCTCATGCCATTATAAATGATTTCAGTATTCAAATGCTTGACTTATCCAACAACATTTCCAATTTCTTTGAAATCACCAATGATTAGCTTCTCCCTAAGAATCAACCTCATGGTTACTGCTTAGATATTCATAATACAAAATACAAAATCTCTCTGTTTCTAAAACTATGTATTCTGTAACTATCCTCTCAGCAAATACTGCTCTATCCTAGGTTAAATTTCTGTCCTTACATTCCTAAAATTCACGGACAAAATAGCAAGTATTTTAGGTTTAATACTCATAGGGTCACTGTTACAAATACCACTCAAATCTGCCATTGTAGTACAAAAACATCTGTAGAAATTTTTGAACAAATAGGTATGGCTGTGTTAAAAATATAAAACAGTTTTTATGATGACTAAAGTTTCAATTATAAATTTTACATGTCTCAGACATTATACACCTTTGATATTTCTTTGACCATTTAACAATATAAAAAACTTTTTTGGCTGCAGGCTGTGCAAAAACATGGGGAAACTTGGCCTATGGGCTACCGTGTGCAACCCCTGCTTGATCTTCTGCGTACTGACAACTGATCTTCTGGGTTTCTTCTATCTCATCAACCCTCACCTGCCTCTACTTTCCTCTTTATTCTGTTTTGATTCTAAGATTGCTCCATTTTAATAATGATATGGCCTAAATTCTTTTTTTTTAAAGATTTATTTTTTATTTATACATACAAGCTGGGGTACAGGCCAGAGGCGTGGGGCGGCGAGAGGGCTCACCAGAGACAGAGCGGGTAGCAGAACAGGCAGATCAGAAATACACTGCTGAGGGGAGCAGCGGGCAAGGCAGGAGAGGTCTGCTGCACCATGTGGGATTCTCCTCGGCCCAGCCTCGAACTCGCATCGCTGCTGCCAACAGCTCCACAGCGCAGCACTTAACCGCTATGCCACTGGGGAGGCCCGGCCTAAATTCTTTTTATCCTTCAACCATCTAGCAAAACCTCACTCTTGAATTAAACTCACTACCACTTTCTCCACGATCCAAAGTAGTTAGGCAATGCTACCAAAAGTAAGACAGGGGGAAATGATATTCCACTAAGGATACAAACACAAACTCAACCAAGCTTTCTATATGCCCTTTACTGCTAAGCTCAGGGTCCCACTCTTCTCAGCACTTTTTTCACAAATGTATAATCGACCCTTCCCACAGGTCTCTATTTAGTTATAGCAAATATCTACTTGTCTATACTACAGAAAATTCTAGAAACTTACTGAACATAGCCTTTCCTTCTGACTGGTTAAAATTAGATCCTTCATCTGCCATCAGTCTCTCCAACTGCACCTTGAAATATTTCCTTCAACCTCTTATGAACTTCACATCAATCACTTGCTCCTACTCGCTCTTTCAATAACTTAAAGCAATTGCTTAAATGTGCTGAAGTTTCTCCATTGCAAAAAGAACAGCAATAGCCCTTCAAAAACCCCAACTGCCTTATCACCTCCTCATCATCCTCTTTCCTATTATGGAATTTTTAGAGTGCCTTTTACTATTTTTTCCATTCTTTATCTTTCTTTTCAAATGGATACCTACAGTCAAGCTACCTTGCCCTTCATAGCATCTAAACAGGTAAATGATGTTCTCTCTATCACGAAATCATTGATCATTTTTTAGCTCTAGTAAAAAAATTAAGCAAACTGCCCCCTCCCTCCACAAACAAAAGTAGAAATCATGTATAAAAGTAGAAATGTATATTATATACATAATAAAGAACATTCTTTTCATGGTTGCCCTAATTATTCGTTTATTATTAAATTTATGTTTAATATGATTTGCAAGTATTTGAGATAAACTTATTCTATTTGCAATTCTTTTTACTTCTCAAATATTTCACTACTTCTGCATAAAAAGTCACACTAAGGTAGATTTTTATGCTATATGTCAGCCATCAAATTAAAGCTTGCAAGATAAAAAGGGGTTTACATGTTTAGATGGAGGAAAAATCAAGAGTATCTTATGTTAAATTATTAATTATTACATTCAAATATCAATGTTTACAAATTACTGTGTATAAAGTATTACTGAAACAGTCACAACACATTTGTTTACATATTACCTATTGCTGCTTTGCACTGTAACTGCAGAGTAAAGCATTTGCAACATAGACTTAATTGGCCAACAAAGACTGAAATATTTATTATTCGGCCATTTATAGAAAATTTGTGGACTCTTGATCAAGATCTTAGCTTCTCAGATTTTTACAGGTATAAGTCACAAAGTCTCCGTGAAAACCAAAAACTGGCCCTACGAATAACATACATCCCCTGGTGGTGAGATCTTCAAATATAGATTTTGATTTTGGCTCCTAAACTCTGCATTTCAAATAAGTTCCAGGTTATGTCAATCGTGTTAATGCACAAACCACACACTGAGTATTGAAGCTCTGGATCACCACATCAACAAAATATACATAATGTAGCAGTAATTAAAAATTAAAAATAAGCACGTCATTTTCAGGGCATTTTCCAGTGTTTGTGTACGTGTAGATGTGTGTGTTCTCAGATCACCCTTTTTTTGAAAATTAGTAATAGTGCATGTAGACAGATTTTAAATAGGGGTAAAGAAAATGTATAATAAACAACATAGTGGCAGAGCATTGGTATACAGTAAATTTTTGTGAAGAATTTATAAATGTTCTAATGCACATAAAGTATTTAATACAATGATATATACCAGCAGATTGTTTTCTAATACAATAATTCATCAAGTAATAAAAAAATTAAATGTTACATTCTTATAAAAATAATTGAAATTTTCAGTTCTAACATATAGTAATAACTGCATACTAATCTATAATTATAATTATTATAGGTTATAATTTTGCAGTTCTTTCCCCTTTTTGAGAACATTAAAGGACAAAGAAAATAGCCCCAGTGAATTATTTTAAGTCCTAACTATACAACATAGGAGTAGCTTTAAGTCTCTCTCACCATTGATAGAAAGACAAAGTGGGCCATTGTGTTGGAAGAGTTTTCCCAGGGAGGAACTAAGGGGTTATAAGTTCTGCTGTATGCAGTGTTCTCTGTTTGGATTCTCCCCCCTTTTTAAATTGCTTCCTTTCCCCTTAGGCTGGTATGGTAAGGATGAGTTTGTGATTACCTCTTCTTGGGAGGTCCTTTTGTCCTAGTAAGATTTAGCAAAACCAAGGAAAGGAGGTTTTGCTCCTTTCCTTGCTCAATTGCTACAGTCACTAGGCTTACAGTAGCTCTTTAATTGTAGCGAGAAGTACTCTTTTACCCAGGTCAAGATGTCTAACCTCTTGGTAACAGGGAAGGATGCTCTAAGGAACATGGTTAGGAAAAAGGCCTTTACCTCTGACTCAAAGTAGACCTTAGCCTAGAGAGAGAGTGGAATTCCCAGAGTATTTTGATATTAAAGCTTTGATAATATGAACAAATAAACACATGAATAAAATTTACACTTCTGTAGACACTGTAGTTGCATTCCTGGAAAATTTGGTATATTTAAAAACATTCCCTAAATACTTTGTTTATATGTAAAATAGAATGAGATTCTAGATTCAGATATTTAAAAATAAATATTTCAATTATATGAATGTTAAGCAAGATATTTCAAAATTATGTGAGGTTATTTTACGGTGCAAACTGTTCTTGTAGTGCAGCGTAGCTGTCATCCCTGGCAGTCAGCCCCTGAAGGCTGACTGTATCCCACAATCTCCGTGAAAACCAAAAACTGGCCCTACGAATAACATATATCCCCTGGTGGTAAGATGCAGGTGAGTGTGTATACATACATATGTAAAGAACATATGTTATTAGGAAATAATGCGCTGAGGTTTCAGGATACATTACCTTAACTCTTCTAGCAATGAGCTACTTAAATTACATGTCCTTTTCAAATAATTTCAAAAGCACAAAAATGGATATTCTCAGATTCTGGTACATTCAATGTACTCCAATCTATTGATAGAGACTGGAGGCCGCCTAGTGGGGACCATAAAATATTTGAATCCTTCAGACTTCCTGAAACTTCTGAAACAGCAAGAGACCCTGGGCAAATCCCACCTTTGAGGACTCAACCAAAGTAGAACACCTCAAAACTGAAGGGAGCAGATGAAAGAAGAAAACTGAAAAACTGCATTGCAAGTCTGCAGAAATGCCACTGAGCACCCGGTGGCGTCTGTCTCTAAAGAAGCAGCACCCCACAAGGCAACACATGGCCCCAGAGCGCTGCAGTCGCCCACAGACCCACCCAGCCCTACTGCCAGGCTTCCAACACATGCACACGAGGCCGCAGCCTGCTACAAATGGCCTGGAAGCTGATTCCCAACAACAAGAGAAGATACTGTGAGAAATGAACATTGCATCTCAAGACAGCGGTCAGAAGCTGAGAGTATAGGGGCACCTCACAAAGGGTCTAGCTTTGTCAGGACTGGCGCGCTGACAGCCCAGCTACAGGAGCTTAGTGTCAAAACTCAACAGCCCTCCAGCTCCATGGCTCATGTGCAGAATGACGGTGCAGCCACAACCCCTGAGGGACTTTTCACTCCATTCCCTCAGAGAAGGACTCCAGTTGCATCCAGGGGAAGGGATGCAGCAGTCTCGTCCTCAATTGCTAGGGCCAAACCCCCATGGTGTCTCAAAGCCAAAGCCAGACTGAAAGTCAGACTCCTAGTGCCCATGAGGCTGAACTGCAGGGAGGCCCACACCTCTGTGCCAGCATCACAGTGCCCTTCCAGCCCACTAGAAGCTTGTCAAGGTTTGGTATTTTCTGACATTGGACAACCCAACAGAGAAGTTCAATCTGCCTCCCGCTCTCTCGCCACCCCCACTGTGTGTGTGTGTGTGTGAAAGAGAAAGTAGAAAGTTATTTTATATCATTTGAACACCATTAATATGGGTCCTCCTACCTATTCAATTAATTTCAGACATTTTTATAAGGTTCTCAGTCTTTGTTGCTTATCTCATTCTAGCTCAGTTAACAGCTACTTTTCTTCATTCATTCATTAATTCAAAATCTGTCAAAGCACCTATCTGTACCTAGAACAGTGAATAGGATTTTCTTAACTGGGTTTACCATTTAAATAGAACAGAGGGCCTCCCTGGTGGCGCAGCAGTTAAGCCCGGTGCTGTGGAGCTGTCTGCAGCAGCAATGAGAGGTTCACACCCAGCCCCAGCCAGGGAGAATCCCACATGGTGCAGCAGACCTCTTCTGCCTCGCCCACTGCTCCCCTCAGCAGTGTATTTCTGATCTGCCTGTTCTGCTCCCCACTGTCTCTGGTGAAGCCTCTCACCACTCCACACCTCTGGCCTGCACCCCAGCTATATGTATAAATAAATAAATCTTAAAATATATATATAGATATTAAAATATCTATATATATATTTAAATAGAACAGAGTTATCTGATTATGTTTTTTAGGGAATGGAATTGAGCATTTTCTTTAATGAGTACGTTCTAATTCTATAAATCTATTATTATTGTTTTGCAGCTTATTTCCACTAATTCTATGAAAATCTTAATTTTGCAAACTAAAATTGTTATACAAAGGAAAACCATTCACTTACTATTGATATGTGGTCTTATTCCTTTAAGTTTTAAATATATTTCTCTTTGAAGGTCTGGTTTAAATTTCTACTAAACATTAGACACCTGAATGGGTAGCATAAGAAACCAATTATAATGCTTTCCTTTATAGAATATTTTATTTTCTGGGAAATAAGCCAGACTCTGATCTAACTCATCTCTAACACTTTTAGCTTTGAATACCTTACTATATATTGCCTTGCAAGATCTTCTACAGTGATAAATTCTTCTTAAATAAGTTCATTTCCATTTAAATACATATACTAACAATCCTCTGTCTGTTAAAATTAGAAGGACTTTAAGTCCTTTTTTCCAGTCCTAAATTGTCACCAAAGGCTTTTTTGAAAAACTACCATTCTTGTTGTATTAATGTTTACCCTCTTTTTGTGCTTTCAATCAGAAGAATCCCAGCGCAGGAGTAGTTTCTAAATGGAGAGTTGGAGTAACTTCTTTCCCTTTTGTAATCTAAGACAGGGCTCCCAGCTTGCTTCATAATTCTAAAATCAGGGCACAGTTTTTTTTGGTTTTGTTTTGTTTTTCTAAAGCAGAAGTCACTTCAATAATTTTAAGAGTACTATAAATGATTACCTTTGAGAACCTGGAAACCAAGGAAGTTCTTACAGCTCTGGAAATGGAAACAGCTGGACTAGTTAAGTGATGGTGATTCAGCCTGAGTCACAACCCCACACCCAAACGGAAAATGCAAACCCTGGAGCTTTGGAGGGATCCCTAGAGCGTGGGATCCCCTTTGGGACCTTTCATTATAT
Organism: Scalopus aquaticus; assembly: GCA_004024925.1. Lineage (NCBI taxonomy): Eukaryota > Metazoa > Chordata > Mammalia > Eulipotyphla > Talpidae > Scalopus > Scalopus aquaticus. The sequence goes on from PVIJ01000153.1 coordinate 85,565, forward strand.
CTGATCTATCTTGGGTTTTGAAAGGTATTTCTAGTTCTTCTTTTTCTTAGAGTTCCCCATCCTTTTTAAATTTATAGGGTTATTTATATTTTCAATAAGTACTGGTGAGTATGAGTAATTGCAGAACAAATCTAAGATATGTCCAGTACACAACCCCTAACAAGACAAAACCCCAGAGAAAAGAGCAACCTGCCCATACAACTGGGGGAATCTTCAGAGGCAACAAAACTTCATGCTTAACATTCTGGACTCTGGCCAGCAGATTTAATGAGATTCCTATACAGGATATACATACTACTTCCCAGTTGACTTAACCCACTTTTAAATAAAAACAATAGCTAACAATGACCACTGTTTACTCTGGCCAGGAAATCTGCAAAACAATCTATGTGTTTGAGTTCCATTAATATATTATAATCTCTGTGAAGTAGACATTGTTATTCTCCTGGTCATGCAGCTGGTAAACTGTGGAGCCAAAAGGTAAACACAAGATCTTGGACGCCAGAGCTCAAGCTCTTACCAATTATGATGTTTAAAAAATCAACTATACTTTTTTCTCTGAATAATTTAAATTTTAAGGAAGAAGCGGCATAATTACTATAGAAGAGTCATAGTCCATTTAACAAACATACTTAAGCAAAAACTACATTCAAGCACTTTTCCAGTGAATAAAAAAGACAACTGACCTAATGAGTAAAAAGAGGAAAAAATCAGGAAGGGGAGTGGATTTTGGAGATGTTAAAATTTAAATCCTGTGGTTAGTAAATATCTCCTGGGAAGGTGATAATTAAAGACCTGAAGAGGGTGAGGAAATAAGTCCTTCCCTATTCTCATTTCCACATAACCTTCAGAAGAAATAACATTCCAAGTTCAAAGACCCTGAGGCACCAAGGAGCACTGTTGAGAAGACCCACCAACAGGAGGAAGAGAAGTGGGATGTAGTGTAGTGAGCAAGAGGGAAGAATGGGTGATGAGATATGAGAGATAATAAGACAGAGGGGGAGTTTCTAGTCTGAAAATAGAAGCTATTATATTTTAAGCAGAGGAGGGGCAGCGGGACATAATCTTTATGTTTTTAAACTCTGGCTTTTGTATTGTGAATGAACTAGAGGAGGAAGGAAAGAGGAGTGGGGAGGGGGAATGATTGACCTGAGAGCCCTGCAAGGGCACCATAATTTGGAAACAAGGTGATATTTGTTTGAACAGATATATGGGGGGCAAGGGAGGGTGCTGCTATGCATTCTGGACATGATTTTTTGTTTTTTGTTTGTTTGTTTGTTTTAAAGATTTATTTATTTATACATACAGCCGGGCTACAGGCCAGAGGTGTGGAGTGGTGAGAGGCTTCACCAGAGACAGAGTGGGGAGCAGAACAGGCAGATCAGAAACACACTGCTGAGGGGAGCAGTGGGCGAGGCAGGAGAGGTCTGCCGCACCATGTGGGTTTCTCCCTGGCTGGGGCCGGGTGTTTTACTCGCATCGCTGCTGCCGGCAGCTCCACAGCGCCGGGCTTAACTGCTGCGCCACCAGGGAGGCCCCATTCTGGACATGTTTTGAAGGTGGAACTGACAAGATCGCCTATTAACTGAGGTAAATAGCTTAGTTGGGCCCCAAAATCTAGAGGAATGGAGATGTAGAAAGTGGTAAATGCAGCAGATATAGGTATTTTGCTAAACGGTGGGATGAAGAAAAATATAAGGGGACCTGAAAGGATATGCAGAAAAATGATAGCAGTGCTCAGCCACAGAATATAACTAGGCTGAAGAAGACAGACAGAGTGAAGGCGGGCTGGGAGGGAGTGTAGCAAAGGCAGGATCAGGCGCTGCAGGCCCCAGTGAGGCTGCAGGGGACAGTAATGGAGGGAGGTCTATTTAAACAACATAAACTATGACTCCCTCAAGTCAAAAACTTATAAGAACATGCCCGTGTTTATTCCATTTCTATCTTGGTGTTAGATAACCTAAATATCTTAAAACATTAAGGAGTAAATCATTTTCTAATTTAAAAATTAAGTCTCCGGGCCTCCCTGGTGGCGCAGCAGTCAAGTTCTATGCTGTGGCGCTGTTGGCAGCTGCCATGCGAGATCGATGCCAGGCGGGGGAGAATCCCACATGGCGCGGCAGACCTCTCCTGCCTCCCCGCTGCTCCCCTCGGCAGTGTGTTTCTGATCTGCCTGTTCTGCTCCCCACTCTGTCTCTGGTGAGCCCTCTCCCTGCCCCATGCCTCTGACCTGTACCCCAGCTTGTCTGCATAAATAAATAAATTTTTAAAAAATTAAGTCTCCAACCTTAATATTTGAATACTTTAAGATTTGGCTATTTGGGATGTATTTGAGAATTCCTGGGCTAAAGTAGATTGTTTCTCATTAGCTAGGAAAACATATCTCTGGGCCAAAATCATACTGCATTATAAAATGCTTAAAATGAAATAAAATGTATTAGTATAGAGATTTAAAGGTTAATTATTAATTCCTCTCATCACTTTTTAAAAATTAGTGCAACACACATTCAGAATTTTAAACTTTAATGTTAATCTAATGATTATACATCTGTTATAATACCATTTTACAAATACCACTTAATTCTTTAAAAATAGTGAAGGAATTATATTTTTCTACTACTAGTGTATTTTTTAAAAAATAGATGAATGTTAATAATTGCTATTTCAATCACGTAAACATAATTCATCCTTAGATGTCTTATAAGCAAATGGGGCGCTGCCACTTTACATTGAAATTCTACATGATAGATTTCTGTACATTGAGATTAGCATGATTCCTTGTATAGTTTGGAAAATGCACAGTAGTGCCATTCTCTAGGAAGATGGCTTTATTTTCTGTAAATATCTGCATGCTCCATTCCCAAGATTTTGAGAAAACATTAGTTGTTTTTTTTAATGTGGGTAACTCCCCTAAGTAATTTTTACAAAACTAGTCAGTCATAAAACAGAATTTATGTGCCAGAATTCATTAAAAAATTTTTTTAAAGATTTATTTATTTATGCATACAAGAGATGGAGTGTAGGCCAGAGTGGTGGGGGCCGGGTGAGAGGCTTCACGAGAGACAGAGTAGGGAGCAGAACAGGCAGACTGACTGAAGTACACTGCTAAGGGGAACGGCCGGCGAGACAGGTTTGCTGTGCCATGTGGGAAGCTCCCTGGCTGGGGATCGAACTCTTGCTGCAGTGGCTGCTGATAGCTTCACAGTGCTGAGACTTAACCCCTTCAACTACCAGGGAGGCCCCTGCAATAGTTCTTTCAAAAATCTGAGGTGCCAGACAGCTCATCTTTCCAAAACATGACATTCCTAACCCACTGAAATATTTACCGTTATGCCAATTTCTACTGTGTCTGAGGAACTCTACTGACTCAGCAGTTATTTTACATTATCTAATCATGAAGCAGGAAAATCATGGTGAGAATAAATATTAACCAGGTATGGTTTGCGGGAGAATATGGAAAATGGGGTCTATCTAAAGGAGAGAGAGCCAGCTGAGATCACGAAGGACACTGTGCTGGCACTTTGCATCTAACAGGTGAAGTGCCCATTTAGAAGCAGGAAAGACAATTTTTCTACCTTAACAATTAACCACACACTACTTTTTATGAAAAAAAAAAAACAAAAACAGCAGATATCCTTTATATTATATAACTGAGATTCTGTTTTTTTTTTCTTTTTTAGAAAGCAGACTAATTATATAATACCTTTAACAATAAAAATAGAAGTACAGTTTCAGTGCTTTGTATTTCTAGGACAATGTAAGTGATTATTTTTATAAAGGAAATAATACTTTTAGGGAAGGAAGAACACATAGTTTCAATTTTTTAAATTAAGAGTGTAGTGTATGTAAAGTCTAAGAAAACTTGATAAGCTTAAAAATTTTTTTTTAGTGTTATTATTACAATCGCTACAAAAACAAAATAATTTAAAATGGGCAAGAAAAGATGCATCTCAAATGAGGGAATTTACCTGTGCCTAGATGATACTAAGAACATATTGATATATTACTATTTACCTGTATTACTTCATCATATTCCAAAATTATTCATATGCTATCAATTCTTTAGAAGGCATCTGACTTAATAATGAAAATATTTACATCTGGTTTTCAAACAAGTGTATAATATCTCCACTAGGTTCAATTCTTCAAAATAAGATGCATTTATTCCTTAGAGATACCCTGGCATATTTATGCAGACACATTTACTGTCTGCCTCAACTCTTAATAACAGTGATAACAGTGATGATGGGTCAAGACCTGTTCTATACAATTTCCATCTATTCATACATTATACACAGTTGTGAGAGATTGCACTGTTATAAAGTGGAAGCCAAGACAGAAAGATGTCAAAAAATGTATAGGAGTTTGCATAATGAACATGAAACTAAGTGGTGTTCACATATGATACAAATATACTGTGAGGAGCCAACATGGTCAGATGCCTCATTTTAAAAGACTAAAAAAATGCTGATTGACTTTTGCTACTAGATTTAGTAGGACAGGATAGTAAAAACCAGATTTTGGTGGGGCTAAGGCATTAAATGAAAGTCAGAAAGTGAAGACACTATTTTAATAAAATGACAGATAATAAATTTTTTTGATTGCTTAGGATAGTATTCCTTACTGAGAAAGAAAGTGGGACATGTATTAGGGAAGGTTTCCAAGAGGAAACAAATCTTTTTTGAATTTGAAAATCAAGTAGGGGCTTTCCAAAAGATGAGAGGCCGGAGGCAGGGCCAAGGGAATTGTATGAAAGCAAGTTGGGTAGGGAAGGGGACAAGGACAAGGATGTGTTTGGGATCCAGCAAAGGGTAAGATTAGGGAGACCTTGAATGGTCTGCCAAAAAGTCTAACTTTATCCACTACCTAATGGGAAGCTTTTGATCGCTTGCAGCAGACGCAAAATATGTTTGGGTTTATGTTTTATATAAATCACTTTGTTAGCTTTGAAAAGAAATACTTGAAAAGGGGAAAGTTGTTATTAGAAAGTTGCTGCAATGACTGAGGAAAAATAATATACATTTTTAAAGGAACTGGCAGTAATGACTGGGAGAAAGAGAATACATCATAATCATGTAAAAGGCATAATCAGCACTTCTTGGTCCTTATTTGGAGACAAGCAAATAAAGAGGAATTACCTTTATTTACTAGCTTGCCAGGATGGTAGGATGTTCTTCAAAATATACATATACACACACACACACACACACACACACACACACACACATATATATATATGAAAAACACACATATATATATAACACAACAGGAAGTACAGAATGATGCATTAACTTCTAGACAAGATGAATTTGAGGTTACTGTAGGATATAGTGGAGGTATAAGACAGAGGATGGGATGTGTAAGAATCTGTCAAGAAAGTTATGAACTGGAAGGTATTGTTTGGTAGTAACCAGCAGCCTATGGATTCCCTTTAGAACCTGAGATTGGAACTGAGGATGCATGTCAACACTCAGCAAAAGAAAAACCAATAGATGTTGGTTGAAAAAATAAATCAAGAGAACAGTAACATTTAACTTTCAGGCAGAGGTAGGAGAGTTCAGGAGGAATAAAGAAACTAAAACAAAGGTAAAGCACAGGAAAACCAAGGGAGGAAGTGGTATTTCAAGAAGGGAGTAGCAAACTCACTTTAAATACAAATGCTAAGTAAAATGAGAACCTCTAACTTTGGCAGTAAGGGTATCCTTGATTTGTTTCATGGTGCAGCTACTCTCAAGGACATAAAAGTTACATTAGAGTTACTTGAGGAGAGAGTAAAAGAGACTTCATAATCTCATGAATCCTACATTTTCACAAACATCCTCAGTTTGATCCTCCTGTGTAACTCTGGTTTCTCTAATGGAAGAGAAGTTCATCATTCCTATCACCATTCTCAGCAGTTTCACAACCAAAGCTTTTGAAACTAATATGCAATTTTTTATCACTTGACAGTAATAGTCTTAGAAACAGCTATTAGATTATTAAAGAATTATACTCTATCGTTCCCATCACTACGAAAGAAAAACATTATAGTATATATTTAATTGGGTTGTTCATTAGTACACAATAGATAAAGATATAAATAATTTCCACTATTTATTTTTAAAGCCAGGCTTACAACTTCGCAGCTACTGCAGCAGGAGTTCAATCCCTGGCCAGGCAGCTTCCCACATGGCACAGCATATCTCTCCTGTCTCACCCACTGGTACCATCTGAAAAGTGTATTTCAGTCAATCTGCCTGTTCTGCTCCCCACTCTGTCTCTGGTGAATCCTCTCACCAGCCACCCACCGCCCCCACCCACACACACACCTCTGGCCTACACCCCAGCTCTTGTATGCATAAATAAATAAACCCTTAAAAAAATAAAATTACTGACAGGAGGTAACTGTGTCAGGCTACGAGTTTCTAATTGTCTTAGAAATGACCAAATTTGTATAATTGTCATTACTTTGTTCAATAATTTAAAAACATTTTTTTCTAATCTAATTTTTCTAATTTTTTTGTAATCTAATTTACACTCGTGGATAGCTGAAACACAGAAATCAAATCTTTCAGAAATGATTAATTTTTATGATTCATTTCAGTAAAACTTCCAGCTCAGAACTCAGCCTTCTTGGGTACTTAAACTTTAAGTGTTAACTGAGAGAAAGCCCAGGTATGTTGTGTCTTAGTTATGTGCTGCTTTACATAACTTCAATTCCCTTTTTAAAATGGCCTTGACTTTCCCTGGTGGCACAGGGGTTAAAGTCTCAGTGCTATCAAGCTAGCATCAGCCACTGCAGCATGAGTTCAATCCCCAGCTAGGGAGCTAACCCCCATGGCGCAGCAGACCTCTCCTGTGTCAACCACTGCTCCCCTCAGCAGTGTATTTCAATACATCCATCTGTTCTGCTCCTCACTCTGTCTCTGGTGAATCCTCCCACCCCTCCCGATTGCCTCCGCATCTCTAGCCTACACCCCAGTTCTTGCATGCATAAATAAATAAAAAATAAATCTGCTTTAAAAAAACAAAACAAGAAAATAAAAAAGCCTATGAACATGCAACCACCACCATTTTTCATAATTAGCAAATCCAATCCAAGTATATACACCTTCAAGAAAAAAAGGAAACACATAAAACTAAACGATCTGGACAACATTTCTTCATATTGGTGAAAATTTTTGAAGGTCAGAACTATAAACATGCAATTATTTCACTCCTTTATGCTTTTCATAAATATCTGCAAGAGGAGTGGAACACCTATGCATATACCACACTCTGTACCTAAATCCTATTCTGATAAATGTAAATGTATTTTTAAGGTTGCAGTAAGTCACTGAACTTAGAAATCATATTAAAAAAGTATATAATATTTTTTCATCATCAGTAGACATCACGATGCGCTCATTTTCCTTTTAAATAGATTTGATGGGATTGTACATATCCTCAAGAAAAATTTAAATTGATTTTAGTTGCCAAATTATATAAAAATCTGTCTAATTTACATCATAATATGAATTAGTGGCTACTTATTTTATTTTATTTTTTTTTAGAAAATCTCAGGACTTCTCTAAGAGTTACTAAAAATCACCCTTTTTTGGCCTTAATTCTGACTTTGTATTTGCTCAATTTCAAATTTCTGTAAATTTGACACAACTGAAGTAATAAGAAATGAAGTGGGAGTAACTGTTTGCTTAAGGAGCTGTGAGAAAACTCACAAAGCACTCTGGGTTTTCATGTGACTTGCAGATGGGAACCAGGGGGAAATAACAGGTGCAGAGGTGAAATACAGGGGGTGGATTCCTGGGGAGAGCTTCTGGACTGATAAGGTCTAACTAGGGCTGTGGGAATCTCCAAGGTGGTTTCAACAGCAGTGCTGGGTAGTGAAGCCTGACAAGCTTCTTCCTGGAAGGAATGGATGGAATGTGGATTCTTCACTTTACCTTAGGCTGTGAAACCACAGGGAGCTCTTTACCATTCTGAAGGCCTCCATCAGCCGGAAGGCATTCAGGACTCCCAGGGAGAGGGCTCTGGGTCTACCCATAAATCAAAGTAAAGACTGCACTCTTGAAACCTCAGGGATCATATTATCCTGGCATTATTTCAATGTATATTTTATAAATGAAACCAAGCAAGGAACAAATTGAAAAACGGGAAGGAGGTAAAAATGTATGCTATTTAAATGTCCATCTGTACATTGGCGCCTGAAAAATCTTTGAACTCAGATTATGGTGTTACACAAATTCATAGTGTTATCTTTAATACCATTAATAATTTAAGCATGCATAATATCTACCTTATTATTTAGAAAGAAGAGCGCAAACTTAAAGTATTACAGAATCAGAGGATTGGCATGCATTGGACACTTAATAATAATGAACTGTAAAACTTGGGAGGTAATTTTACTTCTAAACCTCAGTTTCTTTATCTGACATAATTTATTAGACTAGATATTTAAATTATATTATCTCAAATTCATGAGTTTTAATATTATAGGTATAGGCTTATTTTCATAATACAAGAATTATTTTAGTATGGTATTTATTTATTTATTTATTTATTTATTTATTTATTTATTATCGTTATTTATATCTTTTACATTTTATATTCCCCTTGGGTAACCCACCACCAATTCACCCGTGATTTATTTTACTATGGTTTTTAAATTCCAAGCATAAAATCATTTATGCTCGATGTAAAAAAAAAAACAATTATTTTAAAAGTGAAAGAATCGACATTAGCCATTATAAAAGGTGACAGAATCTACAGTAAACATTTTTGTATCAGCAATTACAGATGTCATAATATATATACATATATATTTGATTACCAAAAAATGAGATTATAATACCCATGCTGTTTTATTATCCATTTTTGGCTTAATCTATATTATGTATATTTCCATTGCCTACATTAGCTTTCCTAATTTATAGTGGCTGCATATTTTATTGCTTTTCCATTTTGTATATATTTTTCACCATTCAAGAAATCATTTTTTTTTAAGATTTATTTTATTTTTGCATACAAGCTCGGGGTGCAAGCCAGAGGTGTGGGGCAGTGAGAGATGGAGTGGGGAGCAGAACAGGAAGAATCCCTCCCCCCCCCCCCCCCCCCGCTGAGCATCGAACTCACTCTGCAGCTGCCAACAGCTCAAAGGCGCTGTGCTTAACCATTGTGCCACCAGGGAGGCCCCAAGAAATCATCTTCATGCTGATGAGTATGTGTTGAAAATGTTCAACATAATTTTTTTGATGTTTATCATTTATATATATATATATATACACACACATATATAGCTATAACTATATAGTATAACTATAACTATATAGTTATATATAGTTATATATAGTTATATACAAGTTATATATATAAATTATATAAGTTATATATATAAGTTATATATATGTTATATATATAGTTATAACTATAACTATATAGTTATAACTGTAACTATGTAGCTATAACTATAACTATATAGTTATATATCTAGTTATATATATAGTTACATATATATCTATATATATAGTACAAAACATTGTACAAAACACACACACACACACACACACACACACACACAATTGTTCATTTTTATACTGTTTGCTTTCTTTTCTCAGGTGTAGTTCCCATAGAATTTCCATCACTGATTCACCATTGCACCATCAACATAGTCCCTTGTGCTCTTCCAACCCTTATTTTGATCCCTCTACCTCCCCCTCTCCTACAGATTATTTCTGATTTATAGTTTCCTGTTTGTTTATTTTTGTTTTGTTTTGTTTTTATTGCTATCATTTTTTCCCTGATCCCTTATTTGCTTTATTTGATTCACCTATATTCCTCCTATAAGTGAAACCATCCAATATTTTTCTTTTTCCTTCTGACTTATTTCACTGAGCATAATTCCTTCTAGTTCCATCCATAATGCTGCAAATGTCATGAGTTTATCTATTTTGATGGCTGAATAGTATTCCATAGTGTATATTTTAGTTATCTACTTTTGGACATTTGGATTGTTTCCAAATCTTACCTATTATAAATAGTGCTGCAATAAACATAGGGTTGCAGGTACCCTTTTTTCTGTTTGTTTTTAAAGATTTATTTACGCATACAAGCTGAGGTGTAGGCCAGAGGTGTGTATGTGGGGGTGAGAGGATTCACCAGAGACAGAGTGGGGAGCAGAATAGTCAGATTGAAATACATTGCTGAGGGGAGCAGCGGGCTAGACAGGAGAGGTCTGCTGCGCCATGTGGGAAGCTCCCTTGCGGGGAACAAACTCATACTGCAGTGGCTACCTACAGCTTCATAGCACTGAGACTTAACCCGCTGTGCCACCAGGGAGGCCCTCTATGAATATTACTTTTAATATTACTAAAATTAAGCACATTTGCAGACATATGTTCTGAAGGTAATGGTGTGTTTCCCACTTAACGGAAAAGTTTTTTTTTTGGAGGGAATAAGTGCTATAATGTAAGCTTGTAATTATAAGGCCTTGGGCTTCTCAGGAGGCTGAGAGCAGAGACAATGCACTGAGCAGTCTCTTTGCCCTCAAACTGGCAGGTTGGCAGGGAAGAGCCCTGGACTGCTCTCCCTCTGAGCCCACATTTATTTGGTTCTACCTCTCCTTTCACATTGCATGGTAAGTGACCATGGTAAGTGAATTTCAACAGTCCAAAGTTACAAATCTATTTTCTAATTTTTCACTGGTACTAAACTAGACACATCTACTTAGCTTCAAATTAGTAGAGACTGTTATTTTAAAAATGACTTTTTATCAGGCAACATGCTTTGTGTCTTCAATGCAATTTCATGAACTCACAAGAAAAAGCAAGGAAAAGGAGCACTGCAATTGAGGCTGTGCCCCACCTATGCAGAGATCAAAAGTGAAGCGTAGGACATATGACATGCCAAAAGCCAAAAAGCTGATAAATGGAGGATAGAAAAAGTCTGAGATTCATCTATTCATTATCCTATTACTCGTCTTAAATTGTATTTTATTTATATTGTTTACTGAGGATCAAAAATTCTTCTCACTGTAAGATCAACTGCAGCTTACTTGTGAAGATAGTTTAGTTGCATTCTTGCACTTCTCATAATTATTATTAATGATCACACACACATATATATATTTAAGTTGATGGGGGATTTGAGGAACTACTAAACAAGACTTACTTTTTAAATAAAAGATGCACATATATTGACTGTCTCCCATCATGCAAGTCTTAGTATTTTATATATCTTCACATCCTCTATGATACATGTGGTTTCTTTTTGTCTTTAAATATTTGAGGGAAATGAAATCACAGACGTGTATTTTTCTACTTTCTCAAAGTTATTTAGAAAACCAGCTGCAGAACTGCAGAGTTTACTTTAAACCAGCTAAAAGTAAAATAAGGGAGTACTTTAAAAAATAAAGGTTTAGAAGCTTTAAAATAAACAGTAGACTGAAAGTACTTAAGATGTGCTAAACAAAGAAACTGTTTTATTTTTAACCAAAGGGAGATACTCTAAAAGCATGTAGCTGATCTTGAAAGATACTGAGTTTTCAATCATAAAATATCCTCAGATAAATAGGATTCACAGGAGGGATTAAATCTCTCCAATACTGTTCAAGGTTATGGAGCAAGTATAATAGAAAAAGGCTTTTAGATATCTTCTTGAGTAAGCCATTTTGATCTTTTTATCTTGATTGCTCTTTATCTCCTGATAGTTTACTTCTCAGCTTTAGTGTTAGGTTTAAGAAAAAAATAAATTTGGTCAGCCTTTACTTGGTGCTTGTCTGCTGTTAGAATGACAATTCCATGTCTGCAATAATCATTCCAAAGTGTATTGTGTATACTCTTTGTTTAAATGGTTAGTTCCAGAAATATTTAAGAAGCTTTCTCTACCTAAAATAAACATTTTGGAGAACCATTAAGGAGTAAGAGAGATGATAAGTGGTGTGTTTTGTGTTAGGCACAAATATGCTCAAAGGGTGAAATCTTTGCTACATTGTAAAAAATAGTCTCAATTCATTTCATGAAAGCAAATAATTTGGTTGCCTGATAGTCTTAAGATACCCATATCATCCAAAGAGAAATCCAAGATCTGAGACATGTGTAGCATTTGTTATTTGAATTTCTATACCTTTCTGTGCTGGAGTGTAAGTGCCAGGTGGATTGGGAAATGCTCTCAAATACTGGGCTTAAAGTAAAATCAAGTTATGAACTGTAATTTGTTAATATTAACAGATTCTTACTGGAATTCTTATGACATTTATTTAATTCAGTAATCAGTTTTATCCTGAATACCTAACGTATGTAACCGATTCCTCCATAAAAAGCTGTTCTCTTAATGTGACACCTTAATACTTGAAAAGATGTTGAGTATGAAAAAATAGAAATATACCATACATTAAAAATGCTTGAAATCAAGAAGAAATTTGATCTAAATAATGTTTTTTTTTAAATCTAAATATCTAAATGGGATAGTTGATTTAATAGCTTAAATAAGAACTATTTAATTTTAGAGCAGTCTATGCTAAAACTCAAACTTTTTTCACTCACTCCATGTCATTGTTTACTATGACATTCTGGTAAAACAAAAAAGAACTTACTAAAATTATTACCAACAAAAGCACATACTACTGAATGGAAGAAAATACTTGCACATGTACATTTGACGAGGCCTTAATATGTGATAGTTAGAAGTTATGTTGTTACTGCCATCTATATGATTTTTTATATAAGCAGTAACAACATAGCCAGTGAGTTAGGAATTTTTACCAACTCTGTCCCTCTGTAGGGCAGTGGCTTGCCTGCCTGCCCGTGACCTGGACCATGCCGGATCTTCACTGACCTCCCTCAGGAGAGGCAACTTTCCTCAGGGCTGCCCACCTGCCTGCCACCATGCAGGCTTCTTGCTTAGCAAACGGGGCTGCTCTTCCTCCCTGCTTGTATCTATGCAAGCATCCTTTACTTTCCTGTCCCTTTCCCTAATAAAGCTGTTCTTTTACATATATCTAGCATCTCTATCTCATGGAGAAACTCGCCACCTGCTGCTCAAGGGGAGCTCTGGTGAAACCTTTCCCAGAGTGAACCCAAGGACCCTGCTCTCAAATCTATCAACTCTGAAAACGACATCACTACTGTTTGTAAAACACCAGCAGAGGAGAGCAAAATTGTCAAGTCCACATGGCACCCGCTTCACTTCATTAGAACCAATTAAGTGAACACGCCTCCCAGCTCTTGCCTTGACATGGAAGGGAGGAAGAACATTTTACTGGCCAGTAATGGAATATATTCTTAACCCCAGTTATAAGAAGCCTACTTTTTTGACTATGATTGAAGAAGGTAAGCATACAAAATTACTTTCAACTACTCAAAGTATCAGAAAGGCTGGCCTTAGTTCTAGTATTCAGCCTGTATTCAGCTGTATTCAGCCTCTAGTAATCATGGCACAGCATCATGGTAGTAACTCTGTCTTCCTTAGATCTTATCAACTTCAACAGAGGTAGTGATTTAGCGTTCACTGGATTATACTGAAGGTCAAGGCTGACATGAAGTCACTCATGAACAAATTTGGCCCAAACAGTCTCACTGACCAAGTCATGCAGCTTGGTCACTGGCATGGGGGAGGGAATATGGCTGTAGTAGTAATTTTTTCATTCTTACCATAAATAGGTTAATTGCATGGCTATCGTATAAATATAATAACTGCATCTCCTGACCAGTGGTCACATGGCTGTTAACAGTATAATGAGGCAGTCTTTCAGAGAAAGTAGTGTTCTGCTGGAATCAAAGTGGTAAATTTTCTCTCATGTAAATTCTGTGAGCTCTCTTATAAAACCTAGTTGTTGCTTCCTCACCCTCTAGAAGCAAATTTCTGGCCCACCAGTGGCAAGAGGCTCCTCACTCCTTTTCTCTAAATTCAGTTATCTAAAATTTGTATCACAAAAGACCCAAAATCCAGCTGACAAAGGCAAAACCCCCAGAAGACAATGGGAGGTCAAAAAGCAGAGAGGATAAGTTCTCTTTAAATGGGAAGGTAAAGTGAGAGATGTTTACAACTGGGAACTTTTATAATTTATAATGGGATGTAAAACTCAGAGGCTATTCAGGCTAGTTCCTAGAACAAAGACCTTGAATACCAAAGGGATTTCTTTTGCAAATGATCACAAGACATTGCTTTTTTTTTTTAAATGTCAGAAAGCAAATATATCAGACAGAGATATATCTCATGATGAAAATATACAGTACAGAATTAAATGTGTAGTAGACTAGAGCTACAGACTACAGCTAGGATAATAATCCACAGCTAGGCATAGATAGATAAAGGGTTATATTTGGCCGGTGGCAGTGAGAATTAAAACCAAGGGAAAAAATGGAAATGAATGGAAGAATGTGCAGCGATAACTCAAGAGAACATGGTGACTTGCATTCATCTAGTGCAAACTTGGAGGAGAAATTTTAGCAGCTTCAGAATGTTAGCAGTGACCAACAGTTGAAAGCATTGCTAACACCGGTCAACAAATTTTCACAAAAGTCGTATTAAAAAAAAAAAAAAATTAGTCATTTCCTATCAATTTGTATGTGTTCAACGTGAATATGACAGTCAAATTCTAATTTTGGCTCTAGTTTTTTTGTGATCTGCAATAAATGGATGTTTGCAGATTACATGGATGAATGCATGCCAATAGTAATAGGCCTATGGTTAATATTTGTAAAAAATAAAGTCATAGATTTCTTAGATTTTCTTCATAGATTTCTTCACTTGGCTCTTGTACAGCTGTTCAGGAGCATCTCTGGAGAGAGTCCAGCGGTAGTCAGCCAGCATTGTAGTGGACCATTTTTCCCGGTATCTTTGTTCCATTGATGCGATACCTTGATGAAAACATTCACCATGTTCATCACTAACCATACCACAGTTTTCAGGGAAGAAATCCAGATGGGAATGAAGGAAGTAGATCTTTGGAGTCATATTGCAGCCAAGTTTCTGATACTGCATCAGCATGTCTTCTACTAGTTCCTTGTAGTTTTCTGCCCTAACATTCCCAAGACAGTTTGTAGACACCAGGAGAACAGCATCCCATGCTTGTTTCGCATCCCCCTGCTGCAAGTTGTTGAACCAGTCATCTCAATGCAGACTGAATGTTTGGGTAGACTCTTCTTGACTTCTTTTGCTTCCTTATTCTGCCAGAAAGAGGAGGAACCAAGCAGAAGGAACAGTCTTTTTGTGCTTGCTTGGCTCTCTCCACACCACAGGGACTGCAAATGGCATTGATGGTCTTTTGCCATTTCAGCACCGTGAAAGCTGTGTTGTACATGTAGCACAGCATATATGAGGGGCCCAAGGCTTGTCTTGGTCACCAACCTTGCATCCGAAGTAAAGATGATGAGTCTTCTTCACTTGAGAAGTGATACTTTTCTTCTGGTTGGCAAATGTCACTTCCCCACAAATAGAGCAGAACTTGTCCACGCTATTAACGCACTTTCGAGGCATTACTGTTCTGTATTGTGCCTAAATGGATAAAATAATAACAGTTCTATGGAACAGTAGCTTCAACTGTCCCGCACAAAGTCTGAAATATTTTCAATGCTCAACCTTTCCGGCAGGGCTTTATAGAATGCACTGCTGACATCAGTTTACTTCAGCAGCCACCTAGCAATAGTACTGCATTGCATCAGAAAATGATGCAATCAAATCTGGATGATGTGTGCATGATGGTATTATGCAACGCAATGCAATATTACATCATTCTAGGCTGATTTAGGATGTGCAGTCCTACTGGATAAATTTACATGGTGAAACATATGAAATGAATTATATGAAATATCTTCAAAAAGAGAGCTAATAACAAATTTTCAGGGTTATATTCATGTTCAGCACACCAAGATACTACAGATTAGGGCCTTTTTAAGTCAGTTATGATCTCACTGCTGACCAGTGTAATATACAGAAGATATTTCCAGCATTAAACCTGCCTCTCGCGAGGACAACGCTTCCCGCAGAGTGCTCACAAGAACTCCCTGCTACTTCCAGGCTCTTACTGACACTAACTGGTTTTTACTGTCACTTTTGACCACATTACCTCCCTCTTTCCTCCAGCGAGGTTTTAAATCTCATGTGTAGTAATTTCTCCTCCTGTTACAGTCCCTGGTTCTCAGAGTCGAACAAGGCCAGAGAAAAACACAAAGACTTCTCCTTTTTACTTTAAGCACATGACAAATCCCTGCAGGTTACCTGATGATCACGCTGATTCCTCAGTACATTCAAGCTCCCAGTTTCCTGAACCACAGGTTCCCAAAGCTCCATTTTCTTTGACGGCCCCCTGGCTTTGGCAAAGAGTCTAGGAAGCAAAACTATTTTTGTAACAATGTTTACATGTTGTTTGCCTGTTTCTCTGTGCAAACATTAGTTCCAAAGGCACAGAAGCAACAAGGAGTAAAACTGGTGTCTTAACACAATCAAGGTACTGATACTAAAAAATAGATGTAACCTACAAGCACATTTGGTTTTAAAAAAAAAAAAAAGTCAGTTCATGAAAGAATGCTCTAGAAGAAACAGTTTCCAATATGAAATCTCAACCCTTGAGTGGCTTTTTAATATTCTGTGTGAGACATAAAGCATTTCTGCTGCATACTAAAGTACAGTCATCTCTAGGAAAAACACTTGTGCTTTTTAAACGGAATACCATTTTTATTTGAAAGAACAACTGACAAATTATTGCTATTCATAACTGGGTATTTGGCAGACATTTTCTCACAAATGAAGAAATTGTCTTTCATTTCAAGAAAAACAACTCACACAATTTGTTGCCAATCATAAATTTCAAACTTTAAAATGAAAATTAGATTGTAGACAATATGCATTTGCCACCTAGTCCTTCCTAATACTTGAAGTTTTTTATTTTGATGAGATGGAGATGATATAAATACAGGTGATTCTAAAGAGTGTATAATAAAATGTCAACATTTGGAATATTTGCATAATTCAGTGAAACATTAGTTTTCAAATGACCACATGATGTTATAAAATCATGTATGAATAACAACAAAGTGGAATATGTAAAACAGTAGAAAATACTTATTGAGGTGGTTTCATATTTTTTATTGCAGCTAGTCTTTAAGGTTATAGTTTATTGAACATCAACTATTAATTTTCTAATAAAAAAAGACTTCTTTTCATAAACACATATCTGTGGGGGACCAAGCATATAAATACAACCCTTCATAATCCCTTCTTCTCTGTGACATACTAGATCTCAGCAATTCCACACTAGATCTTTTGCATTCCGCAGTTTTTTGCAGGTAGCTCTGAACCTCCTCTCCAAACTATTATATTTTATGTTTGCATCTTATTAAAAAATGTTTTACCTGCTTAACATGACTGTTGCCTCTCTACTTCAAATCTTTCTCCTCTCAATCTCAACATAGGAAACAGATTTTAAATAAAATACCCAGGTCATGCTTCTGCTTTAACCCTCCAATGCTTCCCAACTCAGTTGTTCTAAAAGCTCAAGTCTAAATTAGCTTGACCTTGATGTCTTACACAGAACCTGGCTCCCTGTTAACTTTCTTCACCTCCCACTCACCTCCATTTGAGCCACCTCCCACTGAGCTCACCACTTAGCAGTTGCACCAGCATCCTAGCTGTAGCATTGTGCATGTATTTATCTGATTTTTGTTTGTATATTTGTATATTTTAATACTTCAAGGGAGCCTTTTGTTTCTAAATTTTGCATCTTCTCTACCCTCTTCCCAGAATGCTCTTCCTTCCATATTTCCACATGACTGGCTGTCTCTTCTTTAGGTTTTTACTCAAATATAACCTTAGTGAGAATGTGCTTGTGTACCCCTTTTGAATTTGTAACTATATCCCCTCATTTACTATTCTCATCCACAAACTAACTTTTTAGCATTTATTTACCTCATGTCTATATCACCAATTTTTGCTTTCTGTGAGTCTCACCATCATAGAACGCAAACCTTGTGAGAATAGGACTTTTTATAAGATTTCACACTGCTATATCCTATTACCTATAGCAGAGCCTGACAATAAAATGGAACTCAATAATGTAGTAATTGGATGAAATGAATAAATATCCCTATCTGTTGGATAGAGCCATTCCATCTGACGCTGGAGATCAAATGATTCAGTAGGTATAGAATCTAACTAGAAAGCTGAAATAGAATGGGGGAAAGAGGAGAGAAGGGTGTATAGCAGGTTATTCCATATGACTTTATTTTTTATTCAGTGTGTCGCATTAACACTTGAAATATATAATGTTCTCTTAGATGACATTAAATTTGATACATCATTATGATAAAGAAGCCTATAAACATATTCCCAAGAACATTTATAATCTTGTCTGATATATATGTACCATGATATACAGAATCAAGTTTATATACAGAACATGCAATTTTTTCCATAGTTATTTATAGAAATGTGGACTGACATTAGCATTACTTCAATTTGAATGGTAATGATAAAAAGTAGCTATTTGAGGCAGAAGATTAAAAATCAAACCTCAGTATCCACCTGCCTCACTGAAATCAATGAAATGTTTCCTATTTGGAAACATAACTTGGTCCACACATTTAGTCCTACTTCTAACACATTACTTAGAATTATGTGTGAATTATATATATAAGCATAAATGACTTGGCTTAAAAATTTTAAATGCCATCCTCATTTTTTACTGCAATACGCTAACTGTGGTAACTACACTTGCTATAATGACATATGTAATGAAGTGAGACTGCCTTTTAACAAGGGTTTGGGGATTTACATCTGGATGTGATACTGAAAACAGTTATGCCTTTTGCTAAATTCTTTATGACAACAGAGGTTGCTGAATATTAAAAAGCATATTGTTCAATTCAGGCAAAGAGGATGTTGGAGAAAGTGTCAAATGAATAAAATGAACTGGAAAATTTTTATTCTTGGCTAAAAGCCTACAGAAAATAGTAAAACAAGTTATAAGAAAGCTATTAATGATTTTCTATTTATTTTCATTCACATTTCCTAATTTAGGATTTTAAAATATTTATAATATTATAATAGTTCCATGTAAAAATATTTTTAATCCTTGTTTTACTACAACATTTGAATCAGATTATTTTTAAAATCAGTTTTCACTTCTGTATTTTTATAAATTTAAGTTTCTAAAATAAATATCTATCAGCTAAGTATTAAGTTTATTCTTTGCTCTGGACTTTGGAAACTATCTTGATTCTCAAATTTTGATGTATTTTTGTTTTACATTTCTAATCCAGGGGATTAAGTTCTACTATTTATTATCTTTTATTCTTTCTAATTACAAATATCTCTCCTGAGATAGAAATATCCAGGAAAAAACTGGAAAGTATCCACTATTCTATAAAGTAGCTTAGATTTTTAAGAAAAAGATAGCTATAAAGAATTACCAATGAGACTAAGCATTTTTTCCAGTGGTTTCTCATCACATCCATTATTGTTTAGAGGTTGCTCTAAAGAGTTTATTATAAATCAAGCGATTTTCTCAGATTTTCTCTAATGCGAATATATACTTGATTGAATATAATTATGTATAAGACACCAACATGGCAGTAAATCAATAATATAAATAGCAAAAATTTATATGCACACAAAGACTGCTCCAATTTCACAGTTCTGTGCCCCTGCACCTAGCAAATCCTCTGACTGAGCTATGTACTCCTGACTCCCTCTCACACTTTCTCTACCCATTCTTTTTATTATTATTTTCCCCAATGAAACCCAACAGTAATTTTATTGGCAAGATAATGGTGCATTTTACAAAATGCAGGACTTCTAGCCCTGGAAGCAGGAATAAGAAAGTCATCAGTAACCCAGAAGTACTTGCTTTTCATTTCTTATCTCTGCTTTTCTCTGGATATCACTTACTTTTATCCATCTTCCCAGCCTGGCTTTCTTGCCCTCACATATAGATAACAGAAGATGGCAGACTCATAACTCCTGAATTTATATCCTCAGTTCAAGTTACACCCATCTAGACTGATTAAGCCCAAATTCCTAATTCCTAGGAGAGAACATCTGGCACAGTTGGGTCAGGGGTTTATTTATGATCCAGTCAATTGTGACCAGCAGAGAGGATCTAATAATAACAATATGCCTGTCAAGGGCAAATCCCTGCTGGAGAGTGTGGGGAAGGGAAGGGTGAGTCTCAGAAATATATGGTAACCTTTTCCTCGACTAACTTCCTATGAAATCATCAAGGCCTAATTTTGGTGTCATCTCTTACTGTTAAATCCTTCTACCCTGACCACTATTCCAACATCTGGGTATAAATTCATGGAATTTAGAGTCACTAATCCAACAATCCTCTTGTCTCTCTCCACAACTGTATATTTCGTCTATTAGTTTTATATATTTAATCCTGTTTTGAGTTCATTATATAATAAGCATCTTGGAAATGTTTGTTGAAGAGCTGTATCAACTTATGAAGGAACAAGGATTTACATTTGACCATGGTTATTTGCTTGTTTCCCCAGTATACATGATAATTTTTCATAACGAAAAAAAATATATGGCTGAATAAAGTCTAAAATTTTTAAGACAATGGACTCTATCCTGTCTTTTTCTTTTTAGAACACAGCTTTCAAGAGATAAAATTCATATATGATCAATACATCCACTGAAGGTATACAAGTCAGTGGTTTTAGTATAATTATCAACTATGTGCAAGTATGGTCACAATTTTAGAACGTTTTTCTAGTTCCCAAAGAAAATGTGTACCTATTAGCAGTACCCTCCCCATGTACCACTATTCCCTCAGCCCTAGACAGCCACCAATCTCCTTCCATTCTCTGTGAATTTGCCTATTTTTATATGAATAGAGTGATATTATCCTTGGTATTTTGTGACAAGAATCTTTCAGTAACACGTTTCCATGGTTTACCCATGTGTATGGCAAGTTGCAGTAATACATTACTTTAAATGGCTGAAAACTTTTCTATTGTATGGATATACCATATTTTATTTATCCATTTATTAGTTGATAGACATTTGGGGTCTCTCCACCTTTGGCTATATAATGCTGCTGTGAATATTCATTACAATTTTTTCATATGTTTTTATTTTTCTTGGATACATACATATTTAGGAGTGGAATTTCTAGATCATATGGTAACTCTTGCTAAAACTTTTGGGGGAAATGCCAGACTGTTTGGCAAAGGGCTATATCATTTTATGAAAAAAGTTTGAAGAGATACTTGTCCAAGGAAGAAATGTAAATTGCTGTGGACATGAAAATTATTCAATGTCAATATTCCTTAGTAAAATGCAAATTAAAACCACAAAATGCCACTACATATCCACTAGGATGTCTGTAATTACAAAAGATATTATAATAAGTATTGGCAAAGATATGGAGCAATTAGGTTTATTTTTATAAATGCTCTAACATTATACTCTACATTGTGTGGCTACCCAATTAAAGACATTTATGACCAAACAAACTCTCCAATCCATTGTATTGTTTAAATATTACTGTACCATGATTTTTAACTTCTGTCATCATTTCAAAGGAATATATGTTAACAGTATATAAATAAAATGTTAAAGAAATATAAATACTATACTACCATAATGTTAAAAAAATGAATTTATTATCAAAGAAATAATATCTACATCTGGTGTAAAATAAAAATAGCATACAATCTAGCATCCAAGTAAGTCCAGTTCCATTTCTGATCACCGGTCTCTCAATTCTCTTCCTTAGAGAAACTGTTTTGATTCTTATTTTGCAAAAACATTACAGCCTCACATGACTCAAGGTGTAGATCAATTCCTTTTAAAAAGTTTTCACCAATGGTAGCACACCAGACACAAATTGAGACAAAAGTGTACCTAAGATTCATACACACACTCACACACACAAATATTTATTTTCAAATATGGAGAATGAAATAAGACTTTTGCTATACTTAGAAATTAATTGTAAATAACATAGAAGATTTGACTACATTAAAAACTGACTGGAAAAGACAGACTTTTTACAAATAGATAATACATTTGTGGCAAATCTTTGCTTTATTTTATTTTATAATTTTTCTTGAGAATTACCACCATTTCGGTTTCATTTTTTTTGTACTGACTATGATATTCTACTTAAGGGTATGCATACATTAGTTCTCTGGAATTTCAATACCATTTAATGACTCATTTAGTTGGTCCATATTATTTACAAATATTTTTAAATGACTGTTATATGTTCAACTTCCACTCGGACCTACTGGTATCTATTTTCTTTGTATTTTATTTTTTGTGTATTTTCTTATTAAACTATAGTCTGGGGCCTCCCTGGTGGTGCAGGGGTTAAAGACACAGTGCTATCAAGCTATCACCAGCTACTGCAGCACAAGTTCCATCCCCAGTCAGGGAGCTTACCCACATGGCGCAGCAGACCTCTCCTGTCTTGTCCACTGCTCCCCTCAGCAATGTATTTCAGTAAATCTGCCTGTTCTGCTCCCTACTCTATCTCTGGTGAACCCTCTCACCCACCCCCCACACCTCTGGCTTACACCCCAGCTCTTGTATGCATAAATAAATCTTTAAAAAAATACAATATATTATATAATTTTTGAAAATGTTCCTAAAAATAAGTTCATATACATTGTTTAGAGATTTGGACATTTGAAAGGTTAAAATTTATCTACCCACATTTTGTTTGTTTTTGTACCCTTCACTTCAACACACCAGAACTTTTAGTCATCTACTAAGAGATTGAAATTATTGAAAGAGATTACTTAAAAGGGAGAATAGAAGTTATACAGAATCCTAGAGAATATCAATACTGGGAGATTGTATTTATGAGGAGTTAGGGAATGAAAAGCACAGGAAAAACCCAGAGAGGAGAGCTTCAAGTGAGTCTACCTTGATCCAGTCCCCATGTAACTGGAAACGACCGCTTTTCGCTTAGAGGACATGTCACCTTACCTCACACATTCCCTAATCTTCCAGGTCAACTCACATCCCTCTACACACATTGTTTCCAGTCTGCGAGCAATGTAATATCAACTCATCTTGAATTTCATTACCTTAATGCACTGCAGGGTGACTGGATAATGAATGTTTTCAAGAAATTTGAACTACTGGGTTAATGATATGCCAGATAATACTTTTATTGTAACAACTCAAAGGAGTGTTAATGTCAGAATTCAGCTTCCTCAGCAGGGTTCCTTGACAGGAGGGCGTATTTTGACCCCTCTCAAATTGGACCAAATAAGTAGTGTTACTTCACCATATTCTGTTCAAATTTGATATAACTCTAGTTCTTTTCACATTGAAGATATTTCTCGATAAATTTATGTCAAATCGAGCTCTCTACCAATAGCAAGATGTTACAATTCAACATTCATAGTTTGCAGTCTGATTTTCACGTTTCTCTGTGTAATGATTCATAGTTGAAAAAAAATTTAATGGGACGTTAAAAAATGAGAAAGATAAGTAATTTATAGGTAGGAAATCTGTTAGTATAAGTAGGGCAGAAGATTACTAAATTCTTTAGATGAGGAAATACTGCCTAGAAATTTATATAATTTTTTCATTAACTAATGAAAAATATAATTAAATTATATACCTATCTTAAAGTTCACACATCATTTCATATTAGGTGTCTGAATTTGCTTGGTAAATCTTACATATTAAGAAATTTGTAAAAAAGTATTCATCATTAAGATTTTCAGGGCCTCCCTGGCAGCGCAACGGGTTAATAAGCACAGCACTATGTAGCTATCCGGAGCCACTGCAGCATGAGTTTGATACCTGGCCAGGGATATTCCCACATGGCTCAGCAGACATCTCCTGCCTCGCCTGCTGCTCCCCTCAGCAGTGTACTGCTCCCCTCAGCAGCATACTTCAATCAATCTGCCTGTTCTGATCGCCACTCTGTCTCTGGTGAATCCTCTCACCACCAGACACCTCTGGCCTGCATCCCAGATTGTATGCAAAAAATAAATAAATAAATAAATATTAAAAAAAAAAAGATTTTCTTCTGCAATTCTGTGTGAAGAACAGGAAAATTCTTCAGTCGTCTCAATCTCATTGTCTTCCCAGAGCCTGGTGAATTTACTTAAGGTTTCGTACATTTTGTCAGTTTACACAGATTTCCCTTTTAAAAGATTTCTTCCTTAAAATCCTATTTACTTTAAAATAACCTTATGGGCCTCCCCGGTGACGCAGTGGTTAAGCGCTGCGCTGTGGAGCTGTCGGCAGCGGCGACGCGAGTTCGACGCCCGGCCGGGGAGAATCCCACATGGCGCGGCAGACCTCTCCTGCCTCGCCCGCTGCTCCCCTCAGCAGTGTATTTCTGATCTACCTGTTCTGCTCCCCACTCTGTCTCTGGTGAACCCTCTCGCCGCCCCACGCCTCTGGCCTGTACCCCAGCTTGTACGTATAATAAAAAATAAATCTTTTAAAAATAAATAAATAAATAAATAAAATAACCTTAATTCCAAATAAGCAGCATTAAAATACATTTCATTATTTTTTATATCTTTTTAACATTTCTTAGAATTTTAATGACAGAGTAAAGTGCTTTGTTATATGAGTGGAACAATATAATGTAAAAATGTATATAAGCAAGATGATTATTTCTGCAACAACAGTTGTTTCCATTTTCAAAGGCCAGATGCAACCAATGTGAAAAGTCTGCTGTGATATAATATAACACCTTTATACTTGTTCAGTGTAGTTCAATGTAGATAGATAGAAAGATGTCTGCTTATCTGATTTTTTAAAAAAAAATACATAATCATACTACATATTTTATGCTATAGATGCTTAATGTAAATTAATATATCATGGAAATTTCTGTAATTCAGTTTGAACATGATCTATATTCTACAAAGATTCAAACAACTTTGAAAGAGAATGAGAAAAGGTTATGGATAGGAAATACAAAGAAAAACAAATATAAATCTGAAGGACTAACAAACAAGGAAAATATCTCACTGGTAATATTTCCTTGTGGCTGGCAAATATTTAAATGAGTTAGGATGCTTCTCACAATGAAGGTACCGACAAAAAGGAAATTATGTATTTTTTAAAATGATTTGACAACATTTTTTGAGTACACATAAGCTCAAAATATGATGTAACAACTAGAAATCAATCAATTTTAAGTTATTAATCCAGAAATCCCTAAGCATCATCTAATATCTAGACATGTATTTATAAAGATAAAAACCATGGCATTAAAAAATACAGCATAAGGGCCTCCCTGGTGGTGCAGTGGTTAAGTGCTGCACTGTGGAGCGTTGGCAGCAGAGACACGAGTTCGATGCCCAGATGGGGACATTCCCACATGGCGCAGCAGAACTCTCCTGCCTTGCCTACTGCTCCCCTTAGCAGTGTATTTCTGTCGATCTGCCTGTTCTGCTCCCCACTCTGTCTCTGGTGAATTGTCTCACGACCACCCCCTGCACCCCCCCACACCTCTGGCCTACAACCCAGCTCTTGTATGCATAAACAAATCTTAAAAAAAAAGTACAGGCATAAGAGGTATTACCCTACCCCATGGGAAGCAGAATGCTTTAGAAGAATAGGGAAGGGACAAAATAAGAGTCAAGTAAAAGGAAAAATGAAAGACTACATAAAGAATAAGCATGCTGTAATCCCAGTTACGTAAATTTTATTAAATGTATACCTACATCTTACAAGAAAGTTATTAAGTTCTCTAATCTAATATTTTATATCATCCAGTCCTGACAAGACTGATTTACATATATTCTTTTAACATTTTTTATTTTAGCTAATTGAAAACGATGACCTCAAGTAAAATCTTATGACTGCTGCTGAGAGGATCTCACTGGTGTATAACATCATGTATAAAAGTTTTCCAAGGTTCACAAGTCATTGTATTTATTGTTTCATTTGTAGTAATGAGTTCTATATTTCAGTGCTATTAAATGAGGGACTGAACAAGTAGCCTAGGCAATTTTATTCACTAAACTAAAATAGCACTTAAAGATCATAAAGCAAGTGTAGTATCCTCAATATTTAAGGAAGATGAGAATAATTAATCTCACAGGTGTAAGTATGTGCTTATTTTCTTTCCATTAATTTCCCCTCAAGTAATATCAATACATGTACTTTAAAGAAACATATGAAGAATCTGTGTTTCTGAAAGTGTGATGGAAAATTTTTTACACTTATTTAACAGTCTCCCTGTTATAACATCTCCCACCAGAGTGGTGGGTACATTATAGTCGATGAACTACATTGACATATCATAGCCACACAAGTTCATGGTTTACATTATGGTGTTGAATAAGTAATACACACATTTTTCCAGGTCTTCTCCCCTGTTTGCTTCTAGGAAACTCCTTTTTCCCCCTAAGTGTTGTCATGGGACATTTCATATATGCATATTTAGAGTTGACTTTCAATCGGGCCTCCCTGGTGTCACAGCGGTTAAGCGCTGCGCTGTGGAGCTGTCGACAGTGGTGACGTGAGTTCAGTGCCCGGCCAGGGAGATTCCCACATGGCAGGCAGATTTCTCCTGCCCCGCCCGCTGCTCACCTCAGCAGTGTGTTTCTGACTGTCTCACTGTGCTGCTCCCCACTCTATCTCTGGTGAACCCTCTCGCCGCCCCATGCCTCTGGCCTGTACCCCAGCTTGTATGCATAAATAAATCAATCTTTAACAAAAAGAAAATAAAGTTGACTTTCAATCACTTGTGCCACTGAGCTCCACTCACTGGTGAGAAAGGGCTTATGTTCCTGCTTGCGGTTATCACTGCCGTGCCAGCCTCCCATTGCTGTGGATGCAGTTGCCATGTGCCACCACTGCGTTGCCATTTCAGATTGAGTGCTAATGAAGAGACTGGGTCCCCACCGCAGACTGGGGAAATATGTGGGGGCGTGTACTCTAATAATGTTGTGCTGTGCTAACCATATGCCAGACCCACACTGCATTATTCATCAGTCAGGAGGCTACAACTCTCATTGCCTTTGTGCTAAGTTTTCAGATATCTCACACTGAAATTGTTTGAAAATAATTTTCAAACCTTTTATTTATAGCTCCTCTGCTCTTAAAATCCATTTGCAAATCTATGGGCAGTTTGGAGTAGGATATAAATTATGAATGTTTGTGTGGCATATTCAGAATATCCATTATTTTTAGGGTAACATTATTCATCAATGAAGAGTCCCCCAAACAAAGGTTCTCTGTCTCTGGTAAAAATTAAATTCACTGAGTCATTTTGTACAGTTAAGTTCAAGCTGGACCCCAGCTAATAGAAAATGGTAGTAGGGTTTCTTTACATGAAGTTATTGCCTATAAAATAACCCAAGTTACACAAGAGAGTTTATCATTCTGAACAGAGACATTCTTATTATCTTGGGGTAACTTTAAGGTTTATTACCATCATGATTGCCTAATATTTTGCAAAAGGCAGATCCTGATTAATTTGTCCTAAATTAGATGTGCATTTTAATGGATGTCTTCACTAGCATAATAAATTTTAATATGATTTTGCCTTATTTCTAGGGCAAGCAAATAGTTAATTTCCTACTGGAATGAGTTTTTGAATTGGGTTATTACTAATTTTTTAAAAGAAATCTTAAACTTTGTCTGAATATCTTCTAATTTATAGATTTTTCTATGGTAATAGGAAATATGTCATTTAGGAAACAAGTAAAAGACACAGATTAGATTACAGAGCATATTGTGGTAATACAAGTCTTAACTTTTCATATCAGGATTTTAAAGATTCTGTTTACTGGCCTTCGGTTTATGACATCACAGAAGCTTTCAATGAAATTAGAGCCTTGTAATTGTACACAGAGTGCACTTTTTCACTGCACAGTAAATATAAAACTGTACCTGTATCTTGGGTTGCTGTGCAGTTCAGTGAGAGGAAAAATAGTCCAGATAACAATTTTAACTGCTTAAAAGTATTGAACTGTTTAGGTTATTTTTGTATGAGCTATAAAACTAATCATGAAACTACCCTGGTGAAACTTACCACATACTCAGTTACAAATAATTCTGTTTAAAGCTGATATAAAGCAAAGCATTTGTTGCCATGAAAAGTCTATTTGTTGAATAGCCAATAAAGTTCAAAGAGCTTGGTTTTTATAGTCCAACACTTTCTCTATGGAGAAAAGTGTTTACTGCAAACTGCCTTCTTTTTTGCCAATTAGCACCTGCCAGTGACCCAGTTGGAAGACCCCCACCAAGCAAAGTGTTTTCTGAGAATTTCTTTCTTGCTGATAAAATGGAAAAGGTTATGTACATTGTGAGGTGTTTTTATTGAAAATGATCCAATGTGACATTTTAAGAATTAACACTTAATCTGGAATACATTTTGGTTAAAAAGAAATGCGTTTCTCTCAGTTTTTTTCATTATTTTTTTAACATACTGGCAAACTAAAATGTTAGTAGACATTTTAGAAATGCTAGTGATTTTTTTACAAAAAAATTTATGAATGCATTGATTTTTTTATGTTGACATCAGTAAAAATTTTACAGCTGTGTTAAAGCATATCTAAATATCCTATCAATGTCAAGCAATTGGTATTCTGATTGGACTGAGGATTTTTTTTTCTAAATCTTTTAAAAATTTTACAATTGACCTCTAAGGAAATTAAACAATATATATATTTCTATAGTTGCAGAATAATAATGCTATATAATAATAAATAATAAATTATAATCATGTTTGATGAGCAAGTTTTAGTGCATATAACCGTGTTTTGTACGCTATTTTGAAGTGTTGAATAATGTTGCTTAATAATCAGTTACTATGTAATTATGTTCCAGTTTTAAGGCTACATTTTACTGGGTTTCATTTTCCATTTCTTTTTTAGGAGATGACTGGATTTCAACTGGAAGACAGTCTGGCATTTAGGTTAATTTTTTTTAAAGGTTTGTTTTTATTTATTTATCCGTAGAAGAACTGGGATATAAGCCGGGGGGAGGAGTGAGAGAGTTCACCAGAGACAGAGTGGGGAGCAGAACAGGCAGATCTACTGAAATACACTGCTGAGGGGAGCAGCAGGCAAGACAGAGAAAGGTCTGCTGTGTCATGTGGGTTAGCTCCCTGGCCAGGGATTGAATTCATGTTGCAGTGGCTGGTGACAGCTTGATGCACACTCCTGTGCCACCAGTGAGGCCCTTAGGTGATCATTTTTAAAAGAGACATATAAATCTACCAGGTGTAATCAACACATTTTGGAAATTTTAGAAACTGTAGCATCCAAAGTAATGATTTTCTAAAAAAAAGTAAATTTAAAGTTGAATGCATTTTCTATGAAAAAGAACTTGTTATGTTTGCCAATTACATAGGTATGTTTCACTAAAAATTACTATTGATAACTGTTGTGAACATTGTAACCTCTTCACAACTTATCAAATATCTCATACTCTGTACCATATATTCAAATATAAAATACGTCACATTACAGAAAAAAAGAAATTTGTTTGTCACCCAATTAACAGAATATGATCCGTTTGTCTAATAGCTTCACTATTTCTTTCTTTCATTTGGAAATTCACATGTATGTTGATACCTGTCTAAAAATTCTGCCAAACCATGGGAATGATATAGAGAAATTGCCAATAGAACCATGGAGGATGTCTCATAAAAGAAACCAAAAGCAAGTTGGTAATTTTGATGGAATTGACTTTTCCCCAGATTTTCATTGCAGGAAAAGGAGGCTGATACAACATATTTTGGAATAAATTTGGGCAAAGGAGGATGCTGAAATTGAGTCTTGCTAGTGTGGAGTATGTAGGTACATGTTCATGTTACTTGAAGTCCATCCATATATTGAATAGTTAGCTTCTGCCTTTTTGGTAATATATGTAATAACTTTGTATTTCCAGTTTTAGAGTTATCAAACAAAATTGATATTTTCTGTCCTTATCTCCATAATATATGAGTTAATTTGCTCACCAAACATTTACTATTATATATTATTCGTCATGGTACACACTAAGAATAAACTACGAGTTCGATTGTCAAATGCTCACATACTAGATATCAAGAAGATAAATATAAAATGTCTATGGTCTTCATAATAAAGATATGCACAAAGAGGAGAGAATAAACAAAGACACAGGCATAAGAAATAGTAAAGGGGGCCTCCCTGGTAGCGCAGCGGTTGAGCGCTGCGCTGTGGAGCTGTCGGCAGCACGCGATGCAAAATTCAACGCCCGGCTAGGGAGAATCCCACATGGTGCAGCAGACCTCTCCAGCCTCGCCCGCTGCTCCCCTCAGCAGTGTATTTCTGATCTGCCTGTTCTGCTCCCCACTCTGTCTCTGGTGAACCCTCTCACCGCCCCACGCTCTGGCCTGTACCCCAGCTTGTATGCATAAATAAATAAATCTTTAAAAACAAAAAAGAAATAGCAAAGGTGCTTAAAATACAATTTATACACCCAATTTCTCATCCATTTAATGTGTAAAATTCAATGACTTTTAGTTTATGTAGAGATAGCTGTACAACCATCACAGAAATTTAATTTTAGGGCATTGTAAGATATACTTTTGAAAGACATTACAAAGCATATTACGATATATGAAATTTTTTTAAATTTGCAATTTTGAAGTAATACTTGAATCATGGTTTCATTAACTGCCTAAAAATCTCTGCTATGAATTACTTGGCATGTTCAAAAACAATTATAAATGAGACATAACTTGAAGTTTATTCTACTTTAGATTAATTCTGACTAGTTAACTTAAAAAAATCCCAACTTTAGTAACATTCAGTGTCACTATTTGTGGAACAAAGTGAAGTAACAATTAAAGTACAATAAATTTCTTATAGGCCTATAGTTCTTGTGTTCATCTTTAGAGATTATTTATTATGGGGTATGCAATATAATACCAAATTCACTTCAAAACTAAGCATATGGCAACCCCAACAGTGATTCTTTTATTGATTTATCAAAATATTTTATCACAACATTTATTTATAATTTTCTTTTACAGGATATTCTGTCTTAATTTTGATGTTTTTGTGTTTGTTAATTAGGTGTAACTTTAAATTTATTCAAATTTGGAGGAAGAGAAGAACTGAACTGTACTTCAGTTTAGAAGAGGCACTTCGTTACAATTCAAAAATAATATGAATAATGTGAATTTGAAAACAAATTTTCAAGATTTAAATAGCCTTTTAGTATCAGTCTCATGTGTCACATCATTCAAATCATTTTATTTAATGAGGGAATTCAGATATAGCTATATCATTTGCTTAAATGTCAAATGACTCATGCATGATTCTTAGAAATTCTACTGAGAAGTCAAAACTACTGCCTAACATTGGGCTTGTCAGCAAGAATGCGTTAAGTAAATCTATCAATAGATAGACAGATAGATAGATAGATAGATAGCTATAGATACATAAATATAATAATTGTGCTGATATAATGCACTTTGCTAAAAAATTTGCATTGAGATTATGAAAAAAACATTTGTATGCTAAAAAATGTAATTTGAGAAATTATTATATTATAATCAATTCTTGAGAATTTCCTTCCTATGAAATATATCAATGTATTTTAATAACTCCTATATTAAAAATCAAAAGCAATGAGAAAATATAATGCACATCTTATAAGAAATTTCAAAGCTTATGTAGTAATGCCTGTATTCCACGTACTACTCTTTTTGGCAATTAATTTCTCCTCTGCTTGAACACCTCAGTTGTGGCAAAACCTGTGACCCGTGATCTGGTCTAAATCTTATTTTATTAGAAAAATGTTCTAGTTCATTCATGATGCTTTCAAAACATGATGCTGAGAACTAATTACTCCATATCACCCCCATTACTATGAATTTGTTATCAGTGTTAACTAGCATCACTACAACTTTTCCTACTGGCTGGAGCACAAGGGAAAGGAATATACTTACTTTTGCTCTTAATTTTTAAAGAGTTGTGAACATTTCAATTTGTGTTTTGCAGGACATAATATGCCTATTAAAGGTGTTAATGAGTACATTTATTAGTCGTTATGTGCTAACAGTCATATATGATAGAAAACAAGAGCTAATACATCTTATTTGTGATTATATAAACTTTACTGTTTAGGGCAAGTTTAACATAGAACTTGATATTAAGAAGTGAAGAACAGGAATAGAAAAGTATTTTATTAGTACAATTGATTATCATGTAAGATGGTATATAAATAAATTAAATCTGGCATGATGGTTCTCAGTTTTTATTTGTAATCCACATGTGAGAGGAAAATATGTAATCTTTCTCTTCTAAGCTTGAAAAGTTGTAGCAAAATAATTAACTTTCTATAGAGAAACATCATTTTAGGTTTACCAAGCTTTTTACACAGATCTCTTACACATGAGTTTTCCGGCCTCAGAAATTCACAACACAGTATGAAAGCAAATTTTTTTAGTATAGGATATATCTAGACTAATGATGAATTCTCTGTGATCAAATCATAGTAGAGTCCCTCTCTATAACATAAACTGGCAGTAAGTTCCACAGAAGACATTTAGTGAAAAATTTTAGAGGATGGAAGGAGAGCATTCTAGAAGAAACCTTCTCTTCAAATTTAATTAATGATTCTTAAGTCAACAACTGATTCTTTCTTGATTGCGCTTAATAATATTTGTTATGTCAGCTTTTAGGAGAAGTTTCAGATTAAGGGTGATTTATCAATGAACATTTCTCCATTCATAATCAAGTTATGTTTGAATGAATTATATTCTCCTTATCCAGTTAATTGTCTCAAATCACTAATTCACATTAACTATAAGGACTTCTGTTCCCTTCAACTAAGTAGAAATCAAAAATTTTTAAATGAAAAAGTAATAATTTGGAAAAATATCAATTTTACATAAAATATGTAATTTTACTGGCATGTGTGTCTAAGAAGTGAACCGAGACCAAAAGAACTGCCCAATTTAGCAATCAAATTACCCAACTTCAGAATCATGAGCTGAATAGATACTTACTGTTTTAAGCTACTAATTTGTGGTGTAGTTTGTTACTCAGTAAAGCAAACTGCTTAATTTAAGTGTATCTGGTTGATTTTAGACCCTGAGAGTCAAACATCTGATCAGTTCAAAGTGTGGAAGCAAGTAAAATCCTTACAATGTCTTAAATTTTTACATATAAGAAACAAATGAGAGAAAAAGTATAATGACAAAAGAAGTGACACAGCATCTGGATTTTTAGTCTGCCTTTTACTGGAGTTAGAAATAATGGTTTGCTACATATAAAATTAAAGGATGATAGGAATCTGTATAGAAATAGAACAAACTCAAGTCTTATTTTACATCATACCTAATTTAGGAAAACAGAACTATGATCACGGAAACCAGAAGTCATTAAAGAAGATGGAGATATTTTAAAGCAGTAACCCAATGAAGAATAAACATTACATAGAATAAGTCGATGAAAATGATAATGAGACAACATAAACAGTGGAGAATTTTATATTAATGAAAAGCAATTTGTTTTTAGAAAGGAAAATACAGAATAAACTATGTTCTTGTATTCTGATCTCAAAATATTATCATTCTAAAATGCCATTGAAATAAAGCAATAACCCTGCAATCATAGCAATCATTTAATGAAACAGCATAGGAAAAACGAACTATAATTTTTCACTGTTCAAAAATAAAGTCAATATTTACCTCCCAATACATTTTTATTATATGGTTAGCATTTAATTTATGTGAGGTTATATGGCAATTCTGCTAAGCAATGTGAAATGAATCTTTTATGTTCACATATGATGTGTATGCTAATTTTAGTATCTATTGTTCCCTCTACTACTGTGTAACAAGTCAACCCAAATGGTGGTGTAGGGACGTTAAAATAATTTTCCTGTTACCCTTCTAGTTTCTTGATTGAGGCCTACCCTTTAACAAAAGATTAACAGGAGAAAAACAAAAGTATATACCTCTGGTATGAGAGTTAGGAAAAGTGAGAAACTCCCTGAAATAGTCCAAACCATCACCTTAATATTATTAGTTAAAATCAAAATTAGTTAAGAATCAAAAGATGGGAGTATGGGAGGGGTAGTTATGAGAGGTTAACAAGCAAAACAGAGTAAACAAGGATAAGGTTGTTATGCGGATTTAAGTCAATACCTTCATCATTGAAAAGAATGTCTACAATTTTAGTTATCTTTCTCTTTCTGGCACAGAGAAGGGACACCCTTATAAATGGAAATTTTCCTTATTACTCTCTCTTAATAAAGGGTAACTTCTACTTGAATTTTGGGGCTTTTCCTATGACTGTTATTTCTTAAAAATTATCAGCTCAAAATAATCCTTATGTCACAAAGACTAATTCACAGTATTATATTCTAATTTCCTTCAACGATTTAAAAGAGTATCCAGCCATCAATTTTTTTTCCCCACAAATCTATGGAGACTGAGCTCAGGTAGGCATTTCTTCCTGAATTTTACTGGAAAATTAGAAGGTGGTGTACTCATTCACATATTTGGTACGTGAGATTAGGAGATACAAAAAGTACATACCTCCCTCCCTGGATAGGTCTATGGGGTATTTGCATATGGTGGCTAAAGATTCCCAGAGCAAGTGTCTTGTGTCTTGAGAGATGCCAACAGAAGTTACGTGTCCTTTTCTAACTCAGTCTCAGAAGTCACAGCACTGCCATGTCCTTCATGTCCCACTCTATTTGTAAAGATAATTACAAGCCCTGCACAACTTCGAGGAAATATTAGCTCCAATTCATGATAGAAAAATTGTCAAAGAATTGGAGGATATGTTTTAAAATAACTATATATTTACATCTGCATTTGTCTTTATCTTTACATAGCTTTCCCTTCGGCCTATCCCAAATCCCCAGTAAGCACACTATAGATTTAGTCTAGAAACAGCACATCTGATTGTACAAGTCAAAGGTCATATGGGTTCATTTAGATATATTGCCTTAATTGTCTACAAAACATTTTGGTTTATGTTCTTCTTCTGTGACTATTTAAGAGAGTTACCAAGCATACCTTTATGTTCAGGCACCTTGGGCATGTATGTCTGTTTTAAACAATATTTGTAAAAATAATTTTCTGCTTGTACTTTCTAAGTGTTATGTGAAATCTAAGGAAATCTACTTGGGAAAGTACTAACATAATATTTTTCTTTTGAAAATAGTACTGACCAACAAAAGCAAGAGGAAATTAATACACTTTGTCTTAGTGAAAAGAACAAAGATATGATATGTTTCATTCCTAGAACAGAATCCTTATCTTTGTATTGAATAAAGCTTGTCAAGTGTGAAAATGAAAATGAAGTACGTGATTATAATGACTAATTAGATCAGTAATTTCAAAGCTTTTGAATCAGTGATTTCAAAGCTTTTTGAAGTATTGCTTTGGTGTATTGCACTTCAAACATCTTCCATTGGCAATTTTTCTGTATTTAGAATTAAATAATTTGTGATTCCTTAATAAAGTATTGATAAGTGGAAAAAGATCAGCATGGAATTGTATTTAATTTCATATTAAGTTTATATTTGGGTCAGTTAGACCCTATGAGATAATATTGGGGAAATAGTAATAAATCTTTCTTCTTTTTGTTGCATTCATGCTACTAATGAAGGAGCTAAGAACAGGCCTTCCGAAGATGCTTAGAATAGGCTTCCTCAAGATGTGCCTCTTTGGCATTATTTAAAATTATGAACAATTAAGATTCTGCTGACTCAGGAGAAACTTTCACCTCTTCCTTAAAAACACCCAAATGAAAATTTGGGTTATTACCCAGAATTGGGGTTACTTCCAGAAATAGCTTTTCTGTTGGTGAAATCCCTGTCTATACTGCAATGGCAAACATGTTTGTTAAAAAGCATCCAGCCTTTGTCATGTGATTCTGTCCTTGTCATGTGAGTCCCCCCCACTTCCTTGAAGTCCCACACACCTATCCCATTCCCTAGCTCAGGATATATAAAACAAGCTCCCAAAAGCAAAAGTGCACTCCCAAACTAACTCTGCATGTTTTTTTTCTGCCTATAGCCTAGCTACTATTCAACTCTAACTGGCTTCTCTTGTTGTTTTTCAGTCTGGCTGATTAAATTGGATCATATATGAATCCCTTTGTTAAAATACCAGGACTAAATGATCCTTCTTAAGCAATTTTGCTTCTTCAAATACAGGAAATATAGCAATCAGGGTCTAGCCCTTGTCCATGAGGTGTCTCCGTATCTGAGGGATTTGACCACCAGTCCATGTGTGAACAAGAACCCCTCTCCACTGATGATCTTCTGTCAGCTCTGAATTTCTCTGTTGCCCTTGTCTGCTTCACCCAATGACTTTCCACCAAACCCACATACCCATGCTCCAAACCATTCTTCAGGTAATGAAATTCAACTCTTTTTTTCTCCCATGTCCACTTCTCATAATATGATATAAACCATTCAGGGAGATACTTAGAAGTCTTGGACTCCTGTCCCCTGCTGAACTGGTTTTGCATTAAAGTCCTTTCCTTTTCTAAACCCTGGTGGCATTTTTATTTAATTTATTTTTTGGCATTTATCCCCAGTGGATAGATGAGTCCTTGAATTTTGGGTAACACACATACACCCATCCCCCCACTGAAACTGAAACCCTCATTATCTATACAGATTCATTGTATGTACATAATTTATCTTTTTCTCCTGCAGATCTGTGTGATGCTGTTTCCATTACTCAACCAGCCCTACAAGAACTAAGCAGAATAGAATGAAATTTACCCTCTTCCCCAACACTAACATAATTAAAATTTTGGAGACTTCAAGTGAATATTTTAGAAAATGGCATTTTTTTTTTTTAGTTAATTGCAAAATAGTTACTCCAGTTTCTCTTAATATAAGGTCTACTCTTGTATTAACAACCATAGTGAGAGAAAAAAGAAAGAAAAATGGTAGAAAGATTTTTAATTTTTCCCCATGCAGTCTAGAACTAGATGAGTAGTTATAGAGAGGAAAAATATATTTCCCTTTACCAGAGAGAGATGCTCCTGACCTCAACTGCTCATGTCTTCCTAGACCCTCATTTCCATGTGCAAAGCACTACAACTCCTGGCATAGAGTAAACCTGACTTCTTGAACAGTGTGTGTGTGTGTTTGGGGTGGGGGGGGGCGTTCTGAGCACAAGGGGTGAATCTAAGCAGCCACAGTAGACTTAAAACACTGCACACATGTCTCTTTTGCCAGCTCTACTAGCCCTTTGGCTGGAGCATGATCCTTGAGCAACAGTGGCAGTCGCCATCTTGACTTCATGTTGGATTCAGCTTGGGTGGTATTTGAACTTTGGTTCTCTCCTTATGTCCCAGCCCTTTGGGCCCTGCACAGTCTCTTGAAACTTTTGCTTGTGCTTCCTGCTTTACTTACTCTCCCACTGGTTCTGTTCTTGGGCTTTGACTGCTTTTCTTTGGGCCCTACTTTCTGGCTGAACTTTGCCCACAATGTGATGATTGATTTCAGAGTTCAGTCAGGAGTTCATATATTGAATTCCTTCTCTTCCAACTCCTCTTCTCCCTTTATCTATTCCTTTTAATCTCACACCAATTAAAAATCCTTGAGCACACTAGAGGTTGCTTACTTTGTTTTTAATGCACATTTGTGGACACAACCACCTAGAAAGGGCAACACAGACTTATAACTTTAACAATTTGAATTCCTTTGGCATCTTTTGGTTTTCTTGGTATCAAAAACAAACCTTTAATAACATGTATACCTCCTGTATTCGTGGCAAAGACCAAGAAATTTCCATAACTTCTAAAATGCCCAAAGCCATCCCCCTAAATACAGTCTCTGACTAAAGACAAAAGATGTTGGGGGAGAAAGGGAAAAACCAGCTAAGGGAGGTACCAGAAATGGCAAAGTAAACAAATACAGATTTATGTCATGACCTTCTTTAATGATAAAGAGTTTCTAGAGATTGAGTCATCCTCATTTTCCTGGTACAGTCAGGAGACACCTTTACAAACATTTTCCTTTTATCTCCCTCCCTCCCTCCCTCTCATTCTCACGCTCGCTCTCGCTCTCTTATTCTCTCACTCTCTGCCTCTCAAATGGAACTATTCCTTAGCCCTAATATTCCTGTTTTATAGTTCAGGAATATAGGTTAGTGACAAACTTCTATGGAAGCCAAGTCAAAGAAGTCCTCGTGTTTCTTCGCACTCTGAAATATTAAAGACCACAGCCTCACTCACGTTCTCAAAATCTTTCATGGAATCATAATTTCTACAGAAATCTGTTTGTCTTCTTTTTTGGTTTAGTCACAACAAAGTCACAGAAAGTGGCAATCCCTAGGGATACAATGAATGCTTCAGCAACATGAAGTCACAGATATTTTGCCAGAAGGCCTCATATATGAGGTTTTGATCTGTAAGTCATGGCATTAGCGGACACATTGAGGGGTACCCCAGGACCCCCAAATCTGTACACTCTAAATAGATTATCCTTAGTGTGTAAGACCCTCAACAGAAAAGAACTTTAACAGAAAAGTAGAGAAGAAAAAATGTAGTTTTCCAGTGAAGCACCCAAAGTTACACATAACCCTCGTAGGTAAATGGGGTTATGGGCCAAACACGGTTGACCCATAAAAGGGCCACTGAGGCCCAAAAGCTTGCCACAGTCTGAGGCACTTTCTAAAGGGGAACCATAGGAAGGGAGAAGAAGGGACCAGGGAAGTCTGGAAGGAAAGGGCCAAATCAAAATACAAGTCAAGACAAAGGCTGTCATTGTCAGCCTCCCCATGCGTCTCTCACCCACATTCTTCCAAGTGCCTCCTTCCAAGTCCCCAAGTTCATGGTACAAGTCCAAGGCCAAGAAGCAAGCACAGCTTCTTTACACGTTTCTTTTGTCAACATGCCTCCTGCAAATCCTCTTTTGTCCCGTAATGTCTTCTCTCTCCCTTGCCCTTTCTAGCTTCACCTTGCAGATCAGTTTTATCCTTCCATAGGTGGGCCAGAGAGCCTAAACCTCCCCTTTTTAGATTACACTGTTACAATGGTAGTTATTCTCAAAACTGATGTCTTCTACACTGAAAGAGAAATAGAGAGTGTTTCAACTGAGTGGAGGTTCAAGAGATGTTTGCTTTTTCATAAAAAAAATAATAACCAGTTCAAAATTATCCTATGCAAAAGAAACTATTTTAGAGTGGTATATTTTGCTTCCTTACAGAGTTAATTATAAATATGTGAGTAAGATGTTTTTAATGAGAAGAAATCCTGTAAATCTAAAGGATTTATGTGAGAGAAGTGCTTTGAGGTCATATCTTAGTGTGGGTATTTTGTATATGTGAGGAAGGGAAGGAGGGAAAGAAGACGAGGGGAGGGGTGGAGAGGGAGAGAGGGGTGAGGAAAGAGAAAGAGAGAGAGAATATCTAATGTTATCTTTGTTGAAAATACAAAAACAATCTTTGGTCTACTTTAATCAAGGGTCTGATCTATGAGTCGCACTGTACAGGAAGAAGCACAGACCTCATAATGTGGCCTCAGGCAGCTGGCCACCGGAGCCCACCCCTGTGTGCAGACCACAGCGCTGTCTTGTGCTTGTGGTTGGAGCCTCAGTCTGGGACTTGCCTTTCTCACTCATCACTAGCATTGACTTCTAAGACTGCTTAGCCCCACATGGTACACTCCAATAGCATTATACCCCATCTTCTAACTTTCCATAACTTGTACTTATTCATTTGTGTGATTAGTTGATTAACCTAAGATTATAAATTTCAGCAGTGCATTTCATTATAAGCTTATGTGCCAGCAATGTGTCCTCAGTAGAGTGGGTACTGAATATTACTTAAATTAAAGGATTAGTGTTTATTAGACAGCTGTAAACTTAGAGGAAAAATAGAGCTTCTTAATGCATTAATTTTTTTCCAATGGAAAACAATTTAAAATATTACATTATATAAAAGAGTCATATCATGAAGTAGTGTTAAAAAAATCCACCTGAATAAATTTTCTTATTATCATTACTAAACTATTCATGAATTGGGCAGCATTCCTTCTAGCAAGTAGAAAGGCTCTATAAAGAGTTTTATGAAATGCAAAAGAAACATTAATCAAAACAAAGAAACAGCCTACACACCGGGAAAAAATTTTTGCACTCCATACGACAGACATGGGACCGATCACAAAAATCTACAAAGAACTCACATGACTCAACAAAAACAAAGCAAAAAATCCAGTCAAAAAATGGGCAGAAGAACTTAACAGACACTTCTCCAAAGAAGAAATACAAGTGGCCAATAGACATATGAAAAAATGTTGAACATCCCTCAAAATCAGGGAAATGCAAATAAAAACCACAGTGAGATATCACCTTACACCAGCAAGAATGGCACATATTAAAAAACAGGGAACAACAAATGTTGGCGAGGATGTGGAGAAAAAGGAACTCTCCTACACTGCTAGTGGGAATGCAAACTGGACCAACCACTGTGGAAAGCTGCATGGCGGTTCCTCAAATTGCTAAAAATGGAGCCTCCATACGACCCAGTAATACCACTTCTGGGAATCTACCCAAAGGACATAAAAACATTAATCCAAAAAGAGACATGCATCCGTATATTTATAGCGGCACTGTTTACAATAGCTAAAATATGGACAACAACCAGATGTTCAAAAATAGATGACTGGATCAAGAAGATGTGGTATATATACACAATGGAATGCTATTCAGCATTCAACAAAGCTAAACACAAGAAATTCGCAGCAATATGGATGGAGTTAGAACGGATCATGCTCAGTGAAATAAGCCAAAAAGAAAAAGAAAAATATCGCATGGTCTCACTTATAACCGGAATATAGGTGAACCAAACAAGAAAAACATCCAGCAAGGGAGGGGGAGGATAAGGGCTCAAAAAGGGGTAGAAGCACAAGGAACACAGGTGAATTGGTAGTGGGTAACCTGTGGGGAATACACAATAATGCAAAAAATATGAATAATAAAAAAAAGAAAAAAAGAGTTTTATGAAGTGGAAGTGTTTTATATCGGATAGAAAGTGGGACAAAAACGAAAAAAAAAAATCACTTCAGGCAAAGCCACCTTCTTTATGGTAAGGGGGTCTTATCATGCAGATGATCTCACTAGCATGACCAGGAAATTCCAGATTGATTGGTTCAAAATTTGAAATTCCACTTTTGGGAGAGTTTGAAACTGCAGTTAGATTAGGTATTTAGTCATGGTGAGGCTTGGCATAAAGAGCTACAATTTGGGCCCGTTATCTTTTTTTATAGTAGACTGCAAAAAACCCATGAATTAAAAAAAGGAAGGAAAGAGAAAGAGAGGGGAGGGAGAGGGAAGCAGGCTTAAATACTTACATTTAATAATTAAGCAAATCTTCCTCTCCTGCTCTCTCACTCTAAATTCTTATCTCCCATCTTTATGGCATAAGGTAGCTTCCCAACTTGGAACAAGAAAGCCAATGAAGTTAGGCTGCCACTTTCTTTGTCAGCAGGTGAATGAGGGGTACCGCTGCCCGATGTCAAAGGAAGCAGACTCATAGAGTGAAAAATGTTGAACAGATTTAGTGTGCATAGAAAGAGAAGAAAGGATATTCCTAATAATAGTTTCTCAATAACCCCACCACCCTCAAATACCCATCCCCTTTTATGGGTAAATGTCAAGCATAATAGGCTTGGCCCAAAGTGGCGCCACTGGAGTCCTCAAGCTTGCTACAAGTCTAAGGCACCTTCTGATGTGGGATCACAGAACTCTGGCAGGTTCCAGAGAACTGGGACCAAAGAAAAGATTTAGATTTCAAAACGGACCAAATAATCCACCATGAAGTGAGGACAACACAGCTTCGCCACATGGCTCTCACTCATGTGTCTCTTCCAAGTACCTTTTCCATGTCTCTACATGTCTCTCCTCTATGTGTCTCCTCTAAGCTCCTCTCCCAGCAGTACCAGGTACAAGTCAATGCAAAGATGAATGAGGTGGGCCAGCCTACCTTATGCGTTATAAAGGCTCACCTGACCATTCAGCTCTGCCCTTGCCCCCAGTTCCCACTAGCTCCCCCAGGCAGAAAGTCTGGTTTATGTCAAACTGGAACTTGTAATTCAAGGTGGCTGCATGTAAGAAGAGGCAGGGAAAATGGTACCTCCCCTAATCTAAGTGCATCTATAACAAATACATAGGATTTGGGGAGCACAAATTCACACCTCCATACATGCACATGCTTTACTTACTGTCCACCAAAACTCCACGGAGGCCGTTCTACACCCTTCCTCCCCCATCCCTTCCTCTCTGCCACAGCCCCCGTTCCCTCTGGGGGAACATTTTTCACAGCATAAAAATTATTTTTGCTGTGCTTTGCCAGTTTTATTTCCTTGGTTTTAACATTTCACAAATGAGTGAAACCATCCGGTAGCTGCAACTGTCTTTTACTTTCTGACTTATTTCACTTAGCATATCTTCCTTGATGATTATATTTCAAAAAGATTGAAACTCAGGTCCTGTAGAATGATTTTCCTGGACTGTCAAATGGGAGGTTTAAAAGATTTACAAGTCAAAGGGACAGGTAAGTAATTTATAATTATAAGTTTCCTAAAGTAAATTCTCTAAGAAAAGGAGAGTCAGGAGCCTAGAGTCAGGAAAACATATTTTGAAAATTTAGTCAAGGTTATGGAAACTTTAAGGCTATCTTGATCCCCTTTGATGGTGAATTTTCTTAGGCCTAGAAGTCTTTTCTTGGCTTTAAGTTCTCAACCCAAGCACGTCTGCTCTTGATTAAGCAAAGGACAGAAAGGAAATCAACTACTCTCTGGAAAGAGCATCTGCTGCCCTCCTTCCAGCATCAGCCAGGGTTACTCTTCGCAGGGGTCACAGTGCTTCATCCCCCCCAAGTTACATTTTTTTACCCTGATCAAAGCTATTGATCTCTTGCTCCAGAACTGATGGCCCTTTACAGCTTACTTTAAGGGGAGGGTTATTTTTAGCTTGGTGGAGAAACCTCCAGGGCACCACTCAATCCTTGTAACATCCCTTGGGGTTGCTGCATCTCAGCACCACTTTGCTGAAGGCTTCCTTTCCATAGCTGTCTAGCAAGCTCCTCAAGCCAGAGACAACTGACCTAACCACTGAATCCTGTAGCTGTCTCCTTCATGTGTGAAAGTTTCCCCATTCAGACTCCTCTACACGTAAGTACCTAGCCTTTCAGCAAGGTTTTTCTGCCATTGACAGCCTCAGCGAGATTTGGCTGGAAGTTGCGTCCTGGGATTGGGAAGGATATCTCAGCTCTGCAGCACTATCAGGGTTCAGCCCGCTCCTGAGCTACTAGAGAGAACGGATCTTCCTGCTGCTGGGGCAACCGTGATTTTGTGGTGTTTGTGCAGTCTGGCAGAACAGGGTTCCTAGTTTCCTGTGTTCTCTGTGTGAAAACAGTAGTTGGCAGCTGCCAGAGGGCCTGTGTGTTTCTCTTAGTTCTACATTTTCTGAGTGAGCCAAGAGAGGCATTCACACCTGACCAGCGAGTGAAACCATGAAAACAGTGAAGTCCTGGGAACTTGACTTTACTCTACCTTGAGCTTCCTGCAAGATTATTATTGATCTAACCTCCCTGCCAGGGGCTGCTAGTGAAAACTAAAATTAAATCATTCCTTGTCCAGCAATCTCCCATATTCGCTGCTTTTTTGCAAAAGCCTTCTCCTTTATAACGCTACGTTCCATGTAAGTGTAAGCATTAGTATATATGATCAGAGGTCAAGGGAGTTTCCTTATTTCTTTGTCTTGCTTTTCATCATATAGGAGGGGTTGATTCATAATACACAGTTTCTACCAGCTCTACTTCAAGATTTCTTATTTTGAGGGTAATAGAAAGTGGTGACCTGTCTGGCATTCTTATCCCTTCTCTGGAGAAAGTCCATCCTGTTGGTGGAGAGGTATAAAACCCTGCCATCCCAAAGTATGTTTCTGGCAAAAGGGTGATTTTATGGGAATGGGAGGAGTTCTGACGTGGTGGAGGATGCTTTTGGGAAAAAAAAAGATTTATGTAAGCTTTCTGTATGGGCATATCTGTCACTATACTGGAAAACAATCTTGTCTCTTTACCTTGGAAAGGAAGAATTTGAATTTTCATACATTTCTGTTCCTTCCTTGGTAAACTCTGTAACTGACCATTCCATTTTTTTCCTCTCCCACCTCTGCTCCCTATCCTCCCCCACACCCCTACTTTCATCAAACAACCTGTCTTAGGTAAAGTATTTAAAATGGCATCTGAAACTACGTGGTGAGTTACTCAGTTATGCTTGCTGTCTCCCATGTACACAAGCAGTGTATGTGTTATTAAACTTTTTATTAACTTTTCTCTTATCAATCTACTTGATGTCTGTTTGATTACTTGTCAGCCTA
Organism: Scalopus aquaticus; assembly: GCA_004024925.1. Classification (NCBI taxonomy): domain Eukaryota; kingdom Metazoa; phylum Chordata; class Mammalia; order Eulipotyphla; family Talpidae; genus Scalopus; species Scalopus aquaticus. Next base: position 129,821 of record PVIJ01000153.1, read on the forward strand.
GAAGATCCCAGAGAGATACGGAATGATTTCTTTTGCGCCAGACATTGGTATATAAAGAGGTGAATTCTGCCAGAATTATCTGAAGCAAAAAATAATCAATTATAGGTATACTCTGATAAAATTTCTTATATCTCTAGTTATGCCAGAGAGGTCCAATACTGAAAAGATTAGAGACCAAAAGAACAAATCATTTAAAAAGGCTTAAAAGACTACTGATTTGCCTGGTTTTCTCAGTTTCTACCTGTTTCGCAAAAAGCTACCTCTAGGCCTTAGCAGCCCTGCACACACATACAAGGAAGCCAGGTCAGGCACCCTACTATAACATTCAATTCAGAAAATGCAGGCTGGGAGGATAGCCTTTATTGAAAAACTCAAAGAACGGTCAAACTAGAAGAAAAGGTGTAGATCAAATTCTTCTTCCTTTTTTTGCATTATCAAGTTTATTGTATGCTGCCAAATTATTTTCCACAATAGCTAAATTAACTTGCCTCTTCATGTCTACCCTAATTTTGATAACATCATGAATTTTTAATTACTTTTTTTTTCTTTACTGAGACAATATTGGTTAACAACATGGTATATGCTTTAGGGGTATAAGTTCTCACCCCTTTTATGTTATCACACCACACCCACCACCAAAACACCAGTTTATTCTTCACCAGAGTCCACTGGGCAGCCACCCTTCTCTTCTAGTAGCTTCAATTTTGCAGTGAGTTTTATAAGGTTTGTTTTGGTTTAGTTTTGTTTGTTCTTTCCTTTATCCCTTTATATTCTACATCCCAGTGAAATCAACTAGTATTTGTCTTTCTCCTTATTTCATAGCATGATCTCCAGTTCTAGTCATATCTCTGTAAAGACAAAATTTCAACTTTTTTTTAAATAGCTGAGTACTTTTCCATTGTGTATATAGATATATACCACTTCTCCTTTATTTACTCATCTGTTGCTGAGTACTTAGGTTGTTTCAATAGTATGGCTCTTGTACATAGCACTGCAATGAACATAGGAGTGAATATAATTCTTTGAAGTAATATTTTTATATTTTTCATATAGATTTATAGGACAGGTACCTTTGGATCACATGGTAGGTCTATTTTTTAACTTTTTAGACACCTCCATAGTATTTTCATAGGTGGTGGACTAGCCTACATTCCCACTAACTGTATAAGCATCAGTTTTTCGCTATACCCTCATTAATATTTTTTTCTGTAGACCATATTCTTGATGAGGGGGTTTAAGATAATAAACATAGCAATCCTCCCCATATTGACATATAAAAATATGGAATTTCAATAAAAAATGTAATGGTATTTTAACAAGAAAAGGACAGGTCATTTTTAAATCCACATAGAATAATAAAGGTACAAAATTTAAGATTTTTTAGCAAAAATAATAATGATGAATCAGGCCTCCCTGGTGGCGCAGCAGGTTAAGTCACAGCACTATGAAGGTATCAAGAGACTCTGCAGCACGAGTTTGATACCTCACCAGGGAGTTTCCCACATGGCGCAGCAGACGTCTCCAGCCTGGCCTGCTGCTCCCCGCAGCAGTGTATTTCAGTCAGTCTGCCTGTTCTGCTCCCTTCTCTGTCTCTGATGAATCCTCTCACCGCCCCCTACACCTCTGGCCTACATCCCAGCTTGTATGCATAAATAAAATAAATCTTTAAATAAAAAAGAATAATGGTAATGGACACAATTACAGATAGCAAGATTAATTACAGTATTATAATTATTAAAAGTCTATAGATCAATGAAAAAGAATAGAGAACTCAGAAATAGATCCATAAGGATAAAGAAATTGAATATGGCAAAAATAGAATTCCAAAGCATAGGGAAACATGGGTCAGGATTTAAATAATTAGTCACATAAAAAAAAAAAAAAGCATTACTTCAAACCATAAATATATTCCAGGTGTGTTAAAATGTGTAAAGAGCAAAATTTAAATTGATAAGCAAAATTTCCTAACTTGTAGAAAAATTGTTTATAACAAGGGAAGAAATTCTCAAGCTTCAAAATCACAAACCACTGAAATACAAAAATACATAAAATTTTTCAGTTCTCATTAATGTAATTTTTGACTTCTTGAACTTGATGGGTATGTTTAAGGTAATTTATTTACACTAATGTTTGTCTATTTTGGGGTACCTATGCTTGCTTTCAAAGGTAACAAAATCTGCAGAATTAAAGACACTATTTCAAAAACTGAAGAAAACTATACTCCTCAAAAAGCTGTATTCAACACACGAAATTAAATGATTAATGTGTTTACTATTGTTATATAAATATTTGTAATATTATAAAATATGATTATATCAATATAAAGATACAATTATTTTAGGTGATAGCACACAAAAGACCAGCTCCAAAAATGTGTATTGCAGTTATTTTAGAAAAAAAATTAACTTCCATCAATAAATAACTGATGGGAAATCAATAAATAATTGTCTGTAAAATTAAACAACATATAACATTTTAACAAGTATAAATGAAGTCACAACATAGATTGGTAGGCAGACCTCAAAACAATTTGAGTGAAAAAAGAAAATCATAAAAATGTATTTATGCAAAATTTAAAAATGCACCAAACAATATTATACATTTATGGATACATACACAGACCTTCAAGATAAAAGCATGAATAGAAAGGATATATGTAAATTTATGGTAGTGATAATCTTTAAAAGGAAAAGAAAGGTATTGGATAAGGAATCTGCTTTCAGCAGAATCTCAAGCATTTCTTTTCAAACAATTAATGACTGAAGTATGGCAAAATGTTAATGTGTATGCTAAGCTGCAGGGATGTATGACATTTCTTATTCAAAGTCAAGTAAGATTAGAAATGCAACTTTGATCATTAGCTTTTGACAGAGTGTGCTTTCAAACTTTCGTGTGCAACGAGAACACCTGGAGGACATGCTAAAACATAAATTATTGGGACCAAGTTCCTGAAAAAATAAGTCTGGGCTTCAAGAATGTGTACTTCTGACAAGATCTCTGATAATATTGAACTTGCTGGTTTGGGAACCACATCCTGAGAACCACTGGTGAAGGTTATGGGTAACATTAATAAAAGCCTTTTCAAGAGTGAATCAAAAGAATATATGAGTACTGCTTTCTAAATAATGAACTCATTTTTTGATACCACTGTCAAAATTAACAAATGATAGTAGAAAACCATGTAAACATTTCCTTAACTATTATATATTTTGAATATAGAATCAGAATTCACTTATCATATTGGACACTAGGTATATGGATTACATAAATGGGTTATACTATTTAACACTTGATATAAGACAAACAAATGAACTAAGTAACAACAAAAAAATAAATGTTCTGACAATAAGAATAAGTTTGTGGTTATTATAAGGAAAAGATGAAGGGGGATGGATAAATTAGATAAAAGGAGTCAAACTGTAGAATGAAAGATGAAATTAGACATTTAGTGATGAACTTACTGTAGTATGTACATCACCACATTACATACATTACAAGAAGATAATGCTGATTTATAATGATATACACATTATAACCCATGTTATAAATCAATGTTACTTCGATAAAATGTTAAATGAGTAAAAAAATCTAAAAATAAATATCACCAAACTGAATTTTATGAATTCAGTGTCATCATGATAATTTGTCCAAAGGCACTTTGAAATACAGGATAGTATATACGTGTATGTATACTGTTCTGTTGGTGTATATGTATACATGGGTTTGTATCATACATTCATTTATACACATATACACTCATATATTTATAAATATATATATTGACCTTCAAAATTAAAGTGGTATTTGACATTTAAGAAACTAACAACAAATAGATATTTGATAAACCATTTAAAGAAGTCCTTTAAACTGAGATCCAAGTTGCAATGCTGCATCGGTTTCAAATACTAAAAGATTTGTGTTAGTTGCATTTAACTGCAGTCGCTGGGCTATCTGTACCCTTTGGGGATTAAATATCAATTAGAATTTCTGTATGGCTTTCCATCAAAATCCATTAAGCGAAATGTAGCCCAGATAGATTCTCTTACATCTGATAGTGCTTAATGTGCTGATGGTATTAAATGAATACTCCCTAAGGATTGATTTGTTATAAACAATTCACTTTTGCTGATTTTTCTTTTCTTGATATTTTCATTCCTAAAACTCTTCGTGATGAAGTTGCATAGATTTATATGCTTATTGATTGTTTTTTAATTAAGAGTTTTAATTAGTATTGCAAAGTAATTTTTAAAGAGATTTTTAATTTGACAGATTATTTTTCCTCCAAAAATTTACGTTAATAAGTTACTGTTACTCTCTGGCTGTTCTTCAAATATATGCCTTCTTACTATATTCATACCTGCAAAGTATGAATCTGGCACTCTCAGTACATATGGTGAAGCAACAAAATTACCTGAGAACTTATTAAAAACACAGATTTTTCAGATCACATTATTTCTTATAATTCTAATTCACCATGTCCAAGGAAGGATCCAGGAGTGCAATTTTTATCCAGTGGCACCTGGCTATATTTGGAATTGATCTGCCTACAGTGGAATCTTAATGAAAGTAGAGGCTTTTTGGAAACCCGACAGATGTGAAAAGGACGTCCTGACCTACACCAAGTGCTCATGCCACTGTTCTGCGCTTGCCGAGGCCATGCAAAATCTCACTTTTGCTGATTCTGGGTCCCCACAAATTCTTGGCTAATTCAGAACAAGAAAAAATTCTGAGAAGCAAGTGAGACTTGAAAATATGTAACATCAAGGATAACACCACCTGCTTCTCTATGTTCCAGCTTTGTTTCTTTTAGAAAAATTGTTAAATACTCTTCCTTCCTTTGCCCAAGGCAATACACCTGCATGGATTTTTGTTTTCAAATCTTGTGTTCCTATAATCTCCTGACAGTTTCACTACTATTACTGCCTCTTCAGGTTTAGTTAAGACATAGCTAATAATGCTGCCGCCTCACAAACTCTAGCAGCTTTTCCAGTTTTGGCGTTTTAGAACAAAATAATTCAATATGATATTGATGACATGGGCAACAGATCGACTTTCTGCTGACTTCTATTTTTAAATATAACCCCTGAGCAAGTCAAACCCTGAGCACACCTGTGTGGGACTTCCATCATGCCCTGTTCATATTTCAATTCCCTGCAGAATCTCATTATTTAAAATGATCTAGAAATCAGTTTATATTCTGTTCTAGATAAAGACTCCTTAAAAGTATGTACTGTACTGCAGCAACATTAGGGACAACACCAGTGGCAACACCGTCACAAGATGATTCTGTGATAAGTATTGAAGCTGACTAATGTTTCACTTTATTTTAGTGAAAACATATACTACACAGCACACACTATGGGTGTCATACACATAGGATCTCCTGTAAATCCTCAGAACATTCCTATGAAATAGGTGCTGTGCTGCTTGATGGAGGCTTAGTTATTTTTCTCAGCAGCTATCTCAGCTATAGATGAATAGTAGTCACATTTTACAGAGTTAGAAAGGTAAGACCATCTTAATGGTTTTAAAGTCCTCTTACTTCTGATCTGCCCTGATTTTATATGCATATAAACGTTGGTAATTACTAAGCAAAGTGCACAAAGTAGGTGTTTGCAATTTGTCACAATGTTTATTGGGAGAGTAATCTATTAGGAGTGAAGGAACAGCTTGCATGTTGAGCAACAGTTTTACAGGTGTGTACACTGCCACCCTTTATTCCTCTTGGAAAATAATTTAGTTCCCTTCTAACCGTGATATTGTCCTTTGATGTAGGTGGGAGCCTGAGGGGAAACAGATACCACAGAGGAATTCAGCACCTTCAGTATCTGTTTATGTAAACAAACAGGAGCAAGACATAGCACCAGTCAAGGAAAACAGCCCCAGAGAAATATGTATTCTAAGGAATATTTGATCTCTTCTGGATTCATTAATATGAGTGTTTGTTCTGTCTCCACAGGTTTGAGATATGACAGCCCAGAGCTGTTCATCTGCAAGGCATCTCTTCACTCCAATTAGGTGGCTATTGTTATTTGATATCATTGTTATTTCTAAATGAAATGTAGTTGGATTAATTATCTTCATAGTTTGAGACGATATTGTTGAATTCCCAGGGCCTTTGTCCAAAAGTATAAAACTAAATAAAATGTCTTCAGTTACTACACTAGAAATGGGAAATATCCTAAAGGGACAGTAAGAAACAAATCTTTACCTCTTGTTCTCATTCTGTGTTCAAAGCTTCCATGGATATTATTTCCCGATATTTTTAGAATAAATGATTTTTCTAAGAGGAATTGCATAACAACATTTCAGACTTCCTCATGTAGCATTTTTAGTCTATTTTCAAAATAAATGACTGAAATACACATATTCCTCTATATTAATGTAGTACTTTAAAGTTTTGAATAGAGTTTAAAAGCAAATGTTAAAAAAAAAATCCTTTTAAAGACCCTACATTCAGCATTCTTTTCTATGTATAGGACAAAATTTAATAGTGATACTAATACTATCTACTATCCATATCACCCACAATCAGAGTACTAGAATATGTAGGAAAAAGGGATCATCCCTTCTCACTTTCCACCATAAATTCTTAAGTCATTATATTCAATTTAGGTTCTACAGTTAAGGAGCGTGAGAAAAAAATAGAGGAAATGAGGTTATTCAGGTTGCCTCGGAATTTGAAAGGATAAACTTAGTAATGGTTTTCAAGCACACAGAAACTGTGATCCCCATCTCCCCTGAGGTTGAAAAAGGAAAGAGGAGCCTTTAAACCACAGTCTAAGAGGATTATGTTGGATATATAATCATAGCAAGCCAGAGTGAAAAAGACTATAAAATCATCAAGGGCAACTCCTTCTCTTTCAGAGAGGAGGAAACTGAAATCCACTCTGATGCTCACAGTGTAACCCACTCACTCGATCCTGTGGGTTCAAAGTCTCTACCTCCTGCCAGTGAAGGTAGCAAGATTTGGAGATGGAGTAGCAAGGAGCTGATGGACTTTCCTTTTCAGAGTGACAAGATTTTACCAACAATCCAAGGGACAAGTTATTTTCACTTTTACGCTAATAATCCTAGAACATTTTAAATTATGTTCACATGGCCTCAATTAAAGGAAAAGAGAAAACATTTTCTTTGCTTTCATTTTTTCTCCTTGGGTGTGAAGGTTTGGATGATTTAATCACTGAGTAAATACTTCCTGAGCAGTGGCAGATGTTGTGCTAAAGAGAACAATATAGTGGGACTTTCTTAAGAAATGTATAGCTTAGTGCAATCATTTCCTGAAAAAGCGATATGTGAATAGGTGCATGCTTATTTATAAAATAGTATTAAGTAGTCTGGGAGAAAAATGTTCCAGGTGTCTCATAAAACTAGTAAGAGTATATTTGAAGTTAGGATTTCTTTTTTATTTGCATGGCTTATTGAAAAAAATGCTGCTCCTAATATCTTTAAAAATCTCATCTAGTAGGATGAATTAGCGATTATGATATTGAAAATATGTGCAGTGATCGTTGTGCAGGCATTATGGAAAAGCACAGGAACAGTGTATTAGCATTAGATTTATCCACATTGGCAATGAGCCACACAATATTACATAAGATAAACTAATCGTATTACAAAAAAGAAGTCTAGACTGGCTGTCGAGGGCTAACATTTTGATGTCCTATCTCTCTCCAACTCTTAGTGTAAGCAATCTTTTAATTTTTTTTAATCATAAACTTATAGAAGATACTTTTCTCAGAAGTCCTGTTCAGTAGTCTTACATCTCATCGGCCAGAACTATGCTACAAGTTTACTGCTCGATACAATATAGTTTGAGGAATTGATCATTTTGATCTGAGCCCACTGCTGCTACAACCAAGACTTGGGTTTTGCTAGACTACAGCAAGAAGCAATGAAGTGGGTCTTATCAGTTACTTGGTTTTCAATAGCACAGTAGTTTGAAGAGGGAAGGGAGAAAGAAAAGGATTAGGGAATGACAGTAATTAACAAAGAAAGTTTATATAGTATTATTTTTAACGAAGCAATGTTTTCCTCACTTTAGGAATAGTTTTCTGTTTGTGTGTTTTTCCAGAGAAAAATTTGATTTTTCCAAATAAAGATGACTAGCAGGTGCATGATCCTCTGTACATATAAAAGGCTTAGAAATCCAGTTCTGTGTGTTTTTGAGTGAAATAAATGTGAGCTTTGGTAGAATTAATAGTTTCTTCTTCCTACTGATGCCTTTTAAAAACAAATTGTTAGCACAACATCAGTTAATGGTAACTTGTCTAAAGGTTACTCTATTTTTGTATATACTTAAGCACAGCTCAATCTTGGCCTTTGTAATTAAAGAGTAAGGTTTTAGTGAACCACTTTCTTGGTTGATTGTTAATAATTAAATTTGGTATTTTAGTTAAAATGAATGAACTGTACTTCTTTTATTAATTGTCCAATATATAGACATATACATTTGAGTTATTTTATTACAAGTCATATTTAGAAGAAATGATTTAACTTGAAACCTTACTGATTTCAGAAATTCTCTACAGTTATTGCGATGCATGCTAGGGAGAACACAAGATTGTTTACAGTAGCAAAGCCACAACTCCCGGGAATATTTTCTTCCTGTTTTGTAACTTCATGTCCAGATTACATAAAGCGTGGCACCAAAAGAAATTTGCTCAAGAACTACAATATTGATATTATGGTAAGGTGATTTTAAACTCTGACAGATAAGGATAAATATCTAAATTACTATCAACTAGTCTGTGGTTTTTAGATTTGAAATACAAAGGTATAGAGGGGCCTCCCTGGTGGCGCAGCAGTTGAGCGCTGCGCTGTGGAGCTGTGGACAGCTCTCGATGAGAGTTCGCCGCCCAGTCGGGGAAAATCCCACATGGTGCAGCAGACCTCTCCTGCCTTGCCCGCTGCTCCCCTCAGCAGTGTATTTCTGATCTGCCTGTTCTGCTCCCCTCTCTGTCTCTGGTGAACCCTCTCGCTGCCCCATGCCTCTGGCCTGTACCCCAGCTTGTATGTATAAATAAATAAATCTTTAAAAAAAAAAAGAAATACAAAGGTATAGAAATCTCCAAAATTTGATGGTTTATTTTATGATACATAATTTTAAAAAATTTGTAGTTGGAATACTACAGATCAGATGCTTCCTCAAATTTTCAACATTTTATAATTGTATCTTTAGCTACTTAAAATTAGATTAAGAAAAAATGTTAATAGATTTAATTTTCTGACTTTCATGACTGACATCTGAAAGTGCCTTAACTCCATTTTTACTTTGCTTTGCTTGTTTCAGTTGCTTTAAAATGAAATCCAATTTAAAAACAAGCAGGTGACCTAAGCTTATTCTAAAAGGATTTCTATATTAATGTACCTTAATATTAATGCTTGAGTTCCACAATAGTAATACTGGTACATTTTATTTAGTTCCAAGAAAAATGTTGGTACCTTTTTTTTGCATTCAAGGTAAGTGTGTATAAATAAATGTCGTCATTGTATGGGGTGTGTATGTGTGAGTGGCAGGGAGGGAGTTCCCCATTTATTTTTGGTATCCATGGTCCCAGTATAGTAAAGTGATAATGCTATGCGGTAAGCCTCCAAAATCCCACTTTGATCTCATTTTGTGAATCATTCAAATTACTCAAAGGACAACAACAGGGAAGAATGAGTCATTTTATTTAAAGTAAATTCCATCTTTCTATTTTTAGAAAATGGTAGGCACACCTTGTCTTTCCTGTTTAGAAACAACAGGAGTTTGTAATCCAGATTTGTGTCTGTTTTCCTACTCAACCTAAAAATTTATAAATTAATGTCACACACAAAATGCATCTAATATAAAATTACCAGGTAGAGGGGAGGTTGGGTTGGAATTGATGCATCAACTGTGAAGTGAATAAAATGTATTCCTTACTAGGGAATCTGAGCGAGGAGAAAACAGATCAAAACATAAGGTTTGTGGCAAATCTCTAATTTTGTATATTTGTTTTAATGATGATCTTTTCATAATTATATAATCCGGTAAAAAGTTTGCCTTTGAAAATGCGAGCTATTTGAGCAACAGCTTAGAGCACATGAAAAACTATATACTCAGGGTTCAAAACTAGTAAGCTGAAAAGATAGACAGTGAAGTCACCCCTGTCCTCAATTAGACATTATCCGTCCCACTTCTATCCATAAGCATTTTTATTACTATATATGTAGAATTCTTGTGTCTTTATCCTTCTTGAGTTTCTTATAGCACATAGAAATAAGTATGCATTCTTATTTCTCCCCCTTTTTAAAACTAAATGTAATAAGCATGTCAATTTATACACTATTATTTTTCTCTAAATAATATATTTTGTTGGTTTTTCATTATCAGCCTATTTAAATAGATACATAAAGCAGCACTCTGATTGGAGAGGCTTGAAATATGGATAACTCCTGAGCCATAACCAGATGTGATATTTAAATTATAACCCCAAGGGATACAATAATTTTTAATCATTAGATTTAACATTATACACACACACACACACACACACATATGTATGTATGCATATAAAAAGTGTGATTTTCAGTAATCTGTAGTCTTTTCAAATTTAATCTCAAATAAATATTGTTGGGGGCCTGAGGCTAGGCCGGAATACTCCTGGAGATCAAAGGCTGAGCTGATACTTCCAGTCTCTGTGCTCGAGATAAGGACAGGATGGTCCTGGGGCCAGGTTAAGCATTGATATGCAAGGCCTGTGATCTTAGATCATTTCCTTGGAGTGTTGACACGCCTACTACCTGACCAGCCCTGAATTTTAGCTACTTTGTTCTAAAAACTTCCCTCTACCTTCCCCCTCCCCAAAAACCCTATAAAAGCTTAATCCCCTTTGTTAATAAACGAGACCTTGACGCATCTCAGACTGACTCTGTCTTTCTTTATGGCGCTTGGTCTTCTGCCCCTTTCACCCCCATTGGTTCTTTCAGGAGGTGCCTCCTCGAGACTCCACTAAATAACCTGACCTGCTGGACGGGTCAAAATATTAATTGCAATTAATCAAAAATACATATTTTTAAATTTAATTGCATGATAAATCTAATTCTAAAAACAGTTTCTTGGGACAGAAGATGAAGAGCAGCCTAGTCCTCATCACCAACTAGGCTGTCACCATGCTGGTGTGACACCTTGGAATCCCTTCCAGGGGACTGGAAGGCGAGGCTCTATGGGCAGTGAAGGCAGGCATGTGGGTGTTAAACCTAGGCAACCACACCACGGCACCGGTTACCATCTAGTCATGATGCTAGAAGTATGTTTCTGAAAACATCAGTAATATTATCCACTGGGTGTCAACTTTTGGCATATGTGAGTTAACATAGGTAAAGGTGCGGCATCTACTACCAGGTACTATAAAATGTAGGCTTTGTGTGTGTATTATTTATTGTTGTGAAAAGAAGGATGATCAGAACAATAGACCAACAGATTTATTCTTGCTAACAACACATGTCCATTATGGGTCCTATGGAGAATTTTCGATATATTATCTTCACATCTGGACACAGAATGACAAAGAAATAGCATCTATAATACTGCTGGTCAGTATGGCAGATGAAAGAGCATTTTGGAGGGTCTCACATAAAAGATTCAAGGATCTGGCCAGATTCAGCAGATGTCACTCTTTTCACAAGGCCCCATACTATCATTTGTGCAAAAGGCAATGTGCCTGAACTATTTCATAAGCAGCACTAATGGGAACCTCCAGTGTGCCTTTTGTTTTTAAAGATTTATTTATTTATGCATAGAAGAGCTGCAGTGCAGGCCAGAGGTGTAGAGGGGTGAAAGGATTCATCAGAGACAGAGTGGGGAGCAGAACAGGCGGATTGACTGAAATACACAGCTGAGGGAGCAGCGGGCAAGGCAGGAGAGGTCTGCTGTGCCATGTGGGAAGGTCCCTGGCCGGGGATCAAACTCATGCTGCAGTGGCTGCTGATTGCTTCATAGGCTGAGACTTAACCCCTTACTCTATCAAGGAGGTCCTCCAGTGTGCCTTTCTGGTAATGTAGCTCACTCTTACTCCTACAGGCAAAATTCAGTTCAAAAGTCTAATATGATCAGGGCATGAAGCTTAAAGTTGAGGTTCTCTGGGTGATATGTGGTAATGTTAATTCAAAGACATTAAAAAAAATCTTTCTCCCACATTGCCAATGTACCCTTCTGGAACAAGGAGTCATACTAAATGCCCTTCTTCACAAAGGTGGGGGAATGAGACATACATAGTGTCACTAGTCCACTGCAATTCTGAAATACATATATACACATGCACACACACATATGCAGGTATATATGTGTGAATATATACACACATCACACATATATTTGTAAGAGAGAGAACACAATAAGAGTTAATGTGCTTTTATTAAAATAATAGCAAAATTTTCACATGTGCACTTGTACTATAAATTTTTCATGGCATTCTGGTTGTGGGAGTGGAAAGTATATAGGAGAAATGAAAGCGTATAGCAGATGCAAACTGGACAACAACACTATAATAAAAGTAATAAACTAAATGCAGCAATACAAGTATCTCTAAAACAGTGCTGAGTAAATAAAGTAGAAAAAACGTGCAGGAATTTAAAAGAATCGGAAAATTTACTAAATATTTTCCAGTAATTGACCACTTTTTAAGTATATATAACAAACAAATGAAAGAAAATGCCTACATAGGAAGTAGAATAAGAGTGGGAATCAGGAACAAATGGAAAAGTCACATGAAGTGAATCGGAGCAAGAGAGCAGCATTGCGCTGGTTGATGACAATGCTAGTTTACTTCTGATCTTAGCAACAAAATGTATGATACACAAAAATTCACCAGAATACATGAGCAACAAAGTGGTATATAACAGCAGATGCAATTTACTCACAGCAAAGAGCAAAATGTTTCTGGCCTCTCTGGTGGCACAAGGGGCTAAGTCTTAGCTCTATGAGTTATCTGCAGCCACTGAAGCAAGAGTTCAATCCCCAGCCAGGGAGGAGACCCACATGGTGCAGCAGACCTCTCCTGTCTCACCTGCTGCTCCCCTCAGCAGTGTATTTCAGTTAATTCGCCTGTTCTGCTCCCAACTCTGTCTCTGGTGAATCCTCTCACTCCAACCCTCAACTCTGGCCTACATCCAGCTCTTGTATGCATAAATAAATCTTTTTTAAAAAGAGTAAAGTGTTTTAAAATAGATGTAATGAATTACATATACCAATTATTTACATAACATACTGAAATAAAATGTCATGTAGGAATTTTTTCTTACATCTTTGTGGAAACTTGATCCAATAATACAATATTTTTGTCTAATACCCTTAATTTTACATATATATTCAATATTGGGTGACAGTGTTCGGGACATGCCCCCTAAATAAAATTCCTATGATTCAGTATACTAGTTGATTTCAGAATGCGGCCTTTTTTGGGTTGTGTCAAGTCTTGTTTTCCTCGAAAAAAGCAAGTAACTCTGCTGGACTTGGCCAGAATCCTGAGTGATTTTGGAAACGAGACTTCCTTCTGAAATGAAAATCTAACATCACTGACCAGGTCAAGTCCCACAACAGAAGAGGCATTTAAAGAAGGAGAACATAATTACACACATGTAAATTTGGTTTCAGTGCTATGGTTAGACTGTCTGTTGGAAAATATGAGACTGAAATGAGTAGAAAGCGTACAAAGGTGGGAAATTCTGAAAGTTATTTTTATTTCTGACTTCTGTCTCCCTCCCTTCCTCTTATGCCCCCATCTCTTTTTAACTTGAATTAACTGGCAATAGCCTGTAAAAATCATTTTCTAAGTATCACTAGAAATTTCTATTTAAATAAAAACTGATCTTAAATTTTTAGATCAATGTTGGTAAACAAATTTTAAAGTAGTATTTTATGACCAATAAATGCTAACAGAGATTTAAATATTGATTATTAAATGGTAGAACATTTTTATGGAAGTAGAATTTTCTATATTTTAACAGAAGGAAATTATCTCATTTTAATAGAATCATCTCTACAATGTATACTGTTTTCATAAGAATATATGGTATATATAAAATTCATGCATAAATACATATTAGAACAATATGCCAACCAGTCTGATATACAGAAAACCATGCATGCCATTATGTAGTCAAGAAATTATAGGTGGTTAGTAAATTGTAAAATTAAGAAAAACTTAGATTCTATCTTTGAATCATCTCTTTTTATATTGATCATTATTGCCATGTTTATATATCTCCTCTACTTTTCCCCAAAGATTTGTAATTTTATTTATATTTTTATTTATATTGTATTTTATTTATATTTTTGCTTTTTTTAACCATTTGCTACTTTTTTGTTTCTTTTTTTTAAATATTTATTTATGCATATAAGCTGGGGTACAGGCCAGAGGTGTGGGGGTACGAGAGGGTTCACCAGAGACAGAGTGGGGAACAGCACAGGCAGATCGACAGAAATACATTGCTGAGGGGAGCAGCGGGCAAGACAGGAGAGGTATGCCACGCCCCGTGGCAATCTCCCTGGCTGGGCATCGAACTCGCGTCACCACTGCCGACAGCTCCACAGCATAGTGCTTAACCGCTGCACCACCAGGGAGGTCCACTTTTTTTGTTTCTATGACTCTGTACTGTCACTTTTACCCCAGACTCTTGATTTAAACACCTAAGCAGTTTTGTCTGGTCATACTAAGAAAACAACATCTGAGCCGATTCATTTTCATGGCCCGGAATAGAAAAGAGCCCCCAACCACCACCACCCCTGCCCAACCCCGGGCTGGAGTGGAAAGAACAATAGGAAGATTCCTTTTTTATTCTGTGACAGAGTAGTTTATATCAGCTGACAAGAGGAAATGGAATAGTGAGGTGGCATGACTTTGGGAAAACCATGCAGCTTTGAAATAGTTATTGTGGGCAATGGAAGAAGGAGATGACTCACAGAAGCTTTTCTGGACAGGGCTGAGGATCTGACTTGGATCCATGGACTTCTAGCAAAATCGTGTGTGTGGCATTTCTCCAAAATGCTGATAATCAAAAAGATTGCAACTGAATTGATCAAGAATTGGAATTTTTCCAGATAACTGAGGTTAAGGGATAAAGAGGTAATGGTGTTAAGAGTTTGCAAGAGATTGAATGGTTTTAATTCATTCTCATAGAAATAAGTAACCTTGTGCAGGAAAGCAGAGGATTCATAGAAAATGAAGATGTCCTCTGAGAGATCAAAATATGATACAGGCAAATGCATATATTCACAACTGTGAATTTTTTCCTGCCAGAGTTTAAGAAGCCTTTTTGTCTATATGCGGAAGGACTACATGGTAAGTATAACTTAGCCAATGAATCACTAGATGAGTCTCTCCTCGAGAGAGGAGAGGCTGACCGTGTTCTTACTATTAACAAGTATTCCTGATCTTCCAGGGAAGGTAACCTGCTCTGTTTAATTGTTGTTATTAAGGATTACTAAGAAGAGGATGGAACATATTGTTCCCAAGGACCCTCAAATATCATTACTATAAAACAAAATCAGTACGAACTTTCAAGTGTTCACAGCCTAAATGAAAACAGAGAGGAAGAAATCATAAGAACTAGCAGATTTAGGTGAGGAACAGGACTGAAAAGCCACTGATTTTAAGGGACTGAAGGACGGCTGGGCCTCTTTCCTGAAAATGGCAGAAGCTAGAGTGGAGGAACTCTAGCGTATCACATGACTGAACTTAGCTCTGTTAACAAGTCTCCAAACCAGTTGATCAGTTATGTGAGTGGGGAAACAGGCCTGTCTGGGATTCTTCCTGCTTATTAAGAGTCCAACCATCAAGCAGCAGTGTTCAATATCCTCTTTTCACTTTGACACTTCATGTACTAGGGTGACATAATAGAGCACCTACCTAAAATCTTCAGGAACATTAATTACACTGGTCAACAGTGAGATCATTACTGACTTAAAAAAGTCCTGATCTGTAGTATCTTGGTGTGCTGAACATGAATATAACCCTGAAAAAATTTTATTAGCTCTCGTTTTGAAGATATTTCACATAATGCATTTTATATGTTTCACCGTGTAAATTTATCCAGTAAGACTGCACATCATCCTAAATCAGCCTAGAATAATGTAATATTGCATCGCATTGCATAATACCATCATGCACACATCATCCAGAGTTGATGGCATCATTTTCTGATGCAATGCAATACTACTGCCAGGCAGCTGCTGAAGTAAGCTGATGTCAGCAGCGCACTATATGAAGCCCTGTCGGAAAGGTTGAGCATTGAAAATATTTCAGACTTTGTGCAAGACGGTTTAAGCTACTGTTCCATAGAACTGTTATTATTTTATCCATTTAGGCACAATACAGAACAGTCATGCCTCGAAAGTGTGTTAATAGCATGGACAAGTTCTGCTCTATTTGTGGGGAAGTGACATTTACAACCAGAAGAAAACTATCACTTCTCAAGTGAAGAAGGCTTATCATCTTTGCTTTGGATGCAAGGTTGGTGACCAAGAGAAGCCTTGGGCCCCACATATATGCTGTGCTACATTGACAACAAAGCTTTCACAGTGGTTAAATGGCAAAAGACCATCAATGCCGTTTGCAGTCTCCATGGTATGTAGAGAGCTAAGCAACCACATAAAAGACTGTTACTTCTGCTTGGTTCCTCCTCTTTCCGGCAGAATAACGACGCAAAAGTAGTCGAGAATAGTCTACCCAAACATTCTGTCTGCATTGAGATGACTGGTTTAACAACTTGCTGCAGGGTGA
The DNA here is from genome assembly GCA_004024925.1 of Scalopus aquaticus. Classification (NCBI taxonomy): domain Eukaryota; kingdom Metazoa; phylum Chordata; class Mammalia; order Eulipotyphla; family Talpidae; genus Scalopus; species Scalopus aquaticus. Next base: position 146,566 of record PVIJ01000153.1, read on the forward strand.
TGCAAAACAAGCATGGGATGCTTTTCGCCTAGTATCAAACTTTCTTGGGAATGTTAGGGCAGAAAACTACAAGGAACTCGGAGAAGACATGCTGATGCAGTATCAGAAACTTGGCTGCAATATGTATCTAAAGATCCACTTCCTTCATTCCCATCTGGATTTCTTCCCTGAAAACGGTGGCATGGTTAGCGATGAACATGGCGAACGTTTTCATCAAGATAGCGCATCAATGGAACAAAGATACCAGGGAAAATGGTCCACTACAATGCTGGCTGACTACTGCTGGACACTCCCCAGAGATGCTCCTGAACAGTTGTACAAGAGACAAGTGAAGAAATCTAAGAAGTAGTCTATGACTTGATCTTTTACAGGTATTAACCGTAGACCTATTACTACTGGCATGCTTTTTGTGATGTAAACATTCATTTATTGCAGAATACAAAAAAACTAGAGCCAAAATCAAACATATATGGCTTAAACAAGCTCTTTCAGAATTCATTAGACTGGATTCACCATTTATTATGCTTTATTATAAATCATCTAAGTGCTTTAGAGTTATGAAAGTTCACTCTTGCAGCGAGAATACAATGATTACTTCACAAAGCTTACACATTTTTCACAAAATCTATTTATATGTATGTGTCATCAGAATCACCCAAGACAACTTGAATCTTATCACCATACATACTCAATAGGACCTCTTATTCTGCTGTGTTCCTTTGGTAAATGACCAATGATTCTAGTTCACCTGTTCAATTGGAACATTCTACATTGTGATGGTCCATGCATGTGAAGTAATTCATTCTAGTATTACATAATAAAGAAACCACAACTTATTTAAACTATTTTTAAATTTTCATTTCAAGTTTTGATAAGGTATATTTTATATTTTAGGGTATATTTATGACACAATTTGTTTTGTGTTATTAGCGGAAGACTTTCTCACAGTTTATTTACTGTTATTCACTTATATTTAGGACTAAATTGTATTTAAACAAACACTGAAATAGGGCAGCCCTTAAGAAGAATCTCATGCCAGTTGTTGATGACAGTTATTAGAGCTATAATTTGATGTGTTTTTCCATATTGTTAAGTGAAGAATACTGCAACTATGCAAGCAATTCATTATTTGTCAAATAGGCAACCAAATATAATTTTGAGATGATCTAACATAACCAAAGACATCAAATGATGTCTAAAATAAATCCAAATCCCTATTACTGAGATACAACTGTCACAGTAATTTTTAATCCCTTTCCAGAGGCCTATTATAATTGAGATAAAAACTAATTGACACAATTTTAACATGTACCAATTACACAACACTAATTTCCCATTAAATGCAGTAACTACTCAGAAATCTAGCCAATTAACTCTACCTACTTTAGAATGGATTATGGGACTTTTGCAAAAATTTAAGTAGCAGTCTTTACCTTATACTATTAAAAGTGAATTGTAAAATATTTGGAATTCCTCAACCTTCAACTGGTAAAATATTGAAATGAATAATAAACATTCAGCTTGAATTCATATGTGTAGTCAAGCATCATTTAAGAGTTTAATTTATATATCTTTATTGAGGGAAATGAAATACCCAGACTGTTAATGATCTTGTTGTTGATGTTAAATTATGATTTTTCTACCTTCTAAAGAATATATAAAAGTGTCTGTGATGCTTTAATCTCAAATACAAAAAATATTAATGTATTGTATTGATTTATTTCTTACTTGGGGCTTACCATATGTAGTTTGAGAAAATGTCTTATTATAGTGTGCTTCAATCGATCTGCCTGTTCTGCTCCCCGCTGTCTTTGGTGAATGTTCTCACCACCCCACGCCTCTGGTCTACATCCCAGCTTGTATGCATAAATAAACAAATCTTAAAAAAATTGCTTTAAAAAAAATTCTACTTATTTACAATAGTGTGCAAAACATCAGTGAGGTTAGATTGGATTCATTCAAACCCTTCCTGATAGGTATATTCCCAGACTTAGCAGAGTGATTCTCCTATACAGACATCTTGACTCAGTGCATTCAGCAGCAATATTTGCAATGCTCCATAAATGGAAACAAGAATGCTCCAAGGGAGAGGATTACTGACTTGAAGTTGGTTAATTTTTAACATTAATCTGCAATCCTTAGGACTTAGTGTAAAGATACAGAGCTGCCAAACACTTGACCTCACATTTGTGAACTGTAAACTCTACATCACTGAAGTGGAGAAACTGTTCTGTGCCTCTCTCCCGGCTTTCTGGTGATAGCCAACAATCCTTAGCATTCTGTGGTTTAGAGCTGTGTCAACCTAATTCCTACCTCCATGTTCATATTGCCCTTCTCTGTGCTCCTGTGTGTCCTAGGATTTAGGGTACATCCTAATCCAGTATAGTCCTTACCTTAATTACATCAGCAAGGATCTAATTTTAAATTTAGACCACATTCTAAGGTTCTCAATAGACACCAACTTTGGGGAAACACACTGAACTCATAACATTAGCGAGGGAACTAGTAACTCACCATATGAAAAAAATACTTTGTCACTAATAAATATTATTGAGAAATAACAATTTCTGCTTCTAGGTATTAAGGATATCTAAATATTGGAATCTTTATTATGGGCAAGCATTACTCATTAATGTATAAAATTATTTAATACTCAGGAAAACCCTGTGGACTAAGACTGATTCTATCACCCCCATTTTACGGATGAGGAAACTAAAGCAAAGAATGGGAAAAAAAGAAAAGGAAATAAACCAAAAAGTTTGAAAATATATTATACCCCAAATATATGTATTAGAAAGTTCAAGCTTAGCATCAGCTCACTTTGGTAGGCTTTCATTATGTCTCATTTTTTTTTCTGATAAAAGAATGACAGGTAAGAAATAGGAAATTGCATAGTATAGACAAATGTTCATTTTAATGATGCATACCTGAAACTTATATAATGTTATAATACAATGTTACTGCAATTAAAATGAAAAAGAAATAGGAAATTGTGCAATGTTCCATACCTGACACATTTTCAAATTTCACTCTATTTCCCATGTTTTTAGGTTTCCATATTCTAGGGATAAAAGATTTCAAGTCTTGTCAGAATTAGTGTGCATATTTCTAGATTAATTAACTTTCAAATTACTGAAAGTAATGAGCTGTGCAATTATTAGAAAAGACTTCATTATCTAAGTTATAAGTGATTGGTTGTATTTTTCAAAATGTGTCTGGTCATTAAATATTTTATAGAAAATGTTGTGGACATAATGTGAATACTAAGGGGGAACAGCAATTTTTTTTTTTTTTTACAGATAATGGGGAATTATAAAATTTAATAGAAGTAAATGGATTTGGAAAAATATAACATCTAAACATTATATCTATGCCACAGATATAAAATATTTATGAGATATGAATATATTCAAGCCTACATTATAAAATTTTAAAGCAATGATTTATTTTTTCAGCAGTGTTAAAATGAATATGCTTTTGGGCCAATTTCGAGTTTCATTTGCAGAACTTAAAATTGGAAGTGAGTACTCACAGAGATTTCCAGATTGACTATTTCAGAAACCAGATGGAAATCATGAAAGGTGAAAATCTGATGTTTTATAATGAGATTTTTATTAGGAAACACTGACAAATAAAAAATCCTCAGAAATATTTTTATTCTCTTGTAACTCATGATATTTGAAATAAAAGACCTATTTTTTAAGTCACTCTAATTAGTTTTTGTCTTACCATATATTTTATATCTAATTGGCATTTTTACTATACAGCACATTATTCTATCTTTGTATTCTTGGCATTACAACCCTTTTATTTATTTTGTGGAGAGTGTATATTAATAGAAGACATGCAATTAACTTGAAAAAAAAATAGCCATTAATTTTGGATGGAAAATTCTTAAAGAATCATGCCAGTCATTAAAAATAAATAAAAGTAATTTTATAACTGTTGAAAGATAAACTAGAACAGCATATTTATAGTCTCTAATTTGTGTATTTGTAAAAGAGTTTAAGTTTATGTCATATTCTCCTGAACAGAAAATAAACTGCTGTATATTCAGTTTGGGAGCCTAATGGAATGCTGATATATTCAATATTGTGGTCTTTTCTAAAAATAATAAAACCATTTAAAGCCTTCAGTAGAAATTCTATATACACAATAGTCTATTGACTAATTAGACTCTGATATAATTATAATCACAAATCTTCTTTGTAAATGCCATTTAAACTGTCATTTACCATCTCTGTAGTATATTAGCAACCTTCCCCAATAGAGTCTATCAGCAAATATGTAATGGGAAATAGACATGGAAAAATTTCTGGTTGTTACATCAAATGATCATTTATTAATTAAGTAAATATTTTCTAAGCACCTACTTGTGATAGTTTTTTTGCTAGGTCATGGAGACTCATTCTGTAGGGGTAAAAGATAGCCTTTGCCACACATAGGTCACATAATCACACAAGTTCAAAAACAAGTACTAACTATTGCCTAGTTTTCTTTTTCCTTTAGTTAGCATGATTAGCAAACATTATAGAAGGGAACACATGTTCCTCAAATTAATAGCTAAACATAGCTGTGTTCCTTAAACTATACTTCAAATGTATCTGATAACCTATAAAGAAAAATCAGATGTAGGATATGTAAATGTATGACATCCTAATTTCTTGTTAGAGGAGAGCCATGATGAATTTGATTATAAATCTTTGAACTCAAAAAGGCAAGCAAATCTTGTATTTGATATCAGCTTGGTTCTATGTCAGGTTTGTGATATATTAATACTGATACTGTTTTTGCTCGTGCATTTTCAAAGGAGAATTATATTTTTCATTAAATAAGCCTATTAAAATATATAGTTTAGAGGAAAATGTTTTCCATGAATTACTTCATCTCCACGGTCTGTTCACTCTTCTGTCTGCATCCATGCAGTTTACATACACAAACACATACATGGACGCTAGATGCATACACACAGAGTTTCGGGTATTTCCCCTAATGTTTTGGCTTATTTAGAATTCTTATCAGTATTTTAAGACACAGGTCAAGTCCATTCTGTTACCTTTTCCAATTCATCTCATGCTTGAATTTCCACAGCAAACGTTTTTATGCTGCTATTAATTTGTAATCTGAGTATTTCAAATTTTGATCATTGATGTTTATATTTCATTTTGGGAGAATGAATATTTATTCCCAATTTTATTTAGACCTTCTCAAAAATGTTTTCCAGAAAGGATGTAGACTTTTTTAACCTAAAATAATACATGTCATTAATCAGTTACCCACAATGTACTTTAAGAAAATTTACACCGTTAAATTTAAAGCTCTAAAATAAGTCTAACATTAATAGATTTCTATGTTCTGAAAAGGAGAGCATTTGGGTAATGTGATATGTTCTGGTTTATAAATTTATGAGGCGTTATTGAAAACAGAATTCACGACCTGGCGACAAAATACTGAAATCACATATATTTTATGAAACATAAGTACTATGTAATGTAGTCTATACATTTACTATTTGGTAGCTGCATATGAAGCCAAATAATCATTCATTTTTTAATATATGAAAAGGCAAATATAAATTAAATTATAGCTATTATAAGCCAATAAGCCCATAAAATTATGTAAATACTATCCTAACAGTTCATTTTACATAAAAACTGACAATTATATATGCCACCTTAACTATTAACTGAGACAATCAATTAACTGAGACAAATGAAGTACTATAAAAACTAACACATATAAACATTTGTTTGGCAGCCATTTACAATATGAAAATTATAAATTAGACATGCATTAAATTGAAATACATATTATTGTCTATCAAGCGAACTTTTTTTCCATTTGCTTTTTCATTAAAAAGAATGAGTCTGAGATCCCCGTGATAGAACTTTTTTCCTGAAATAGAAAAAGAATTCTCTTTGTTTCAAGGTGACCAAGACATTCTCATATCAATTATAGTCTAAAATGAAATAAATTTAACTAGTAACAACAACAACAACAAAACAAAACACCTATTTCTTCTATCCATGTTTTTGGGAACAGGTTATCATTAAACTGTAATAAAAATAATTTTGAGAATTTTATTTCTCCTCTGCACATTTATTGAAATGTTTGCCATAAGATTTAGGTGTGACTGTAGGGCATGCTGTTAACTTTTTGAAATTAGGATGAAATAGTTAGGTCCAGTTCTGTTCCTAGACATTGTTTTTAAGTAGCAATCTGGTTGACCTGGCTACTGGCCCATACATTACCATGAATGTTTCCAAATACCACCATTGAAGAGAGCAAATACATTGCTCCAAATATTGCTCTCCATGATCAAAAGGCCACATTCCATTCATTGTTCATTATACTCTTATATGGTATCTCATAAACTCAGCGTGTAAATTGAAACTGTTCCCTTATTAACCAATCTATGTCTTTCTCAAATCCGAAATTTTGGAAGTTATCAGAAAAATTGGAATGGTATCTAATTTTAATTTCCAATTGAGGGCCGCAAAACTTTTGAGCTACCACCTTTATGCAACAGACAGATAGACACACACACACACACACACACACACACACGCACACACACAAACACACACACATAAAATAATTTTTAAGGTGCCAAATAATTAATGTAGTTAACTTCAAGATGCCCTAAATCTTGAACAGTGGTTCTCAACCACTGTTATTACTTAAATGCTTCTTGCTAATGGAGCAGGCATTCATGCTTCTCTATGTTCTCAATTTGTCCCAGAAAGGGCATGTCAGAACTGCTAATATTTAGAGGACTGAAGGTAGGTCATATCTACTTTGTTGCCAATTCTCTCAACTGAATAAGGCACAAATCATACAGTAATTGTAACACTTATTGAACAATAATTGTTTCCTGATTGGTCACGCCTGCTCACATGGATGTGTTTATGTGATATCAGCTTATCCACGCCAATCAGACTTTTGCTAAGCACTTTATAAAAATTGTCTTTTAATAAGCACAGCATGCACATAAAAATATCTGAATTTAGGTACTAACATAAAGTCAATTTTCCCAGGAAATTAAGTCTTAACAAAGTTAATAATTTTCCCAAGTCAAAGTTCATGGTTGGGGTATGATCTATACTTAGTTAGCCTGGCTCCAGAACCAGTTTTTATCTACTACATAATACTTTTTTTAATAATAGCAATATTGTGTCCTTGTTGATATATACAGTGCTCTTAAAGAATAGAGGAAGAAATCTTTAATATTTTCTGAGACAGAACAGAAGAAATTTTATATTTTAAAAAGAAATTAACCTTATTTTCATCATTCACTCAGTACCAATTGTTTCATAACAGCAGTGGCATATCAACAGAATTTGAGGATAATTTTAAATTCGGCATAGTGATAACAAGCCAGATTATTTCAAGATAAAACAATACAATGAGGAAAGATGAAGGTATTTTTGAAGAAGAGTAAATCATTTTTGAATGTGAAAAATATATTGTGTTTTGTAGTAAGCCATTGTATTAACTGGGTTTTGACTGATCTGTCTTTAAGAACATTAGCATCAAATGGGGTAGACAGTCACACATAAAAAATTTAATGCAATTTGATAATGGTAGAATAAATGTGCTTTAAATATAAATAAGATTACTGAGGAAAGAGGCATTAACTCTTAAGAGTTAGAGTAGTATGGGATTTTATAGATACAAGTATATTTTTTGCCATGTAGAAAAGAGAGAAAAGGTCATTCCAAAGCAGTGGGTATATGGGCAAATATATAAAGGTTTAGGATAACATTTTAAATTTTAGATAATGAGACTACTTTACTTTTTTCTTCTGTGTTTAAACCCTGTTGGCAAGCGCAGGGTGATGACAGATGAGGACTGTCCGATGCAGAGACTACTATGCTAAGCAGCATGGTCTTTGAGGAAATAACAATGGATTTGCCTTTTTAGGAAGCGTGGCTATGTGGAAATTGTGATGTGGGAGAGATGTGAGACAGAGATACCCATTAGAAGAAGGTTAATGAAGTAGCACAGATTTGAGATAGTGATTCTAGCATGGAGGAAGTAGGACTAGAAATAGGATATGCAAAATCAAATTAGAGGAACAGGGAGTGTGGTTGATGGGCTCAAGGATCTAGGACTAGGTAGACAGGTACAGGGTAAGCATCCAAGGTCCACTTAAGACGATGTGCCTGTAGTGAGCACCAGAGTGTTTTGCAAGGCTGTAGCAACCAACTATGGAGCCACTTGCTCAGCCCGGGGCCCACTCACCCCTCTTTCACACCTGTTGAAAGATCACCTCCCACCTCCCACAGCAAGCAGACCGCTTGGTAACTACATAGTATACGTGATTCCTTCTATAATTTTTCAAGAATTTGCTCAGTTCCCATTCATTTCAGTATATCACGAGCTCCAGAGAATAGGAAACTGTATTCCAGACCCCTAAGTTTGTGGAAAGAAAAGCATATCTCCAACCTCCCTTCTCAAGTATTCCTAAGTAAATCAATTTGATATTTTTCCCTGAACCAAGACAAAAGAGTAGCATTCATATACTGAACTCATACAGGGATGCTTCCTTAAAAAGGGAGAGGGACATGATAAATCTTTCTATATTGTATAGTTTTAATGAAGATTAAAATGTATATGTGGGAAAAAAGAGACTTTAAAGCATTACACAGGGCCTCCCTGGTGGCACAAGGGGTCAAGTCTCAGCACTATGAAGCTAAAGGCAATCTACGCAGCATGAGTTCGGCCCCAGCCAGGGAGCTTCCCACATGGCACAGCAGACCTCTCCTGTCTCGCCCACTGCTCCTCTCAGCAGTGAACTTCAGTAGATCTGCCTGTTCTGCTCCCCACTCTGTCTCTGGTGATTCCTCTCACCTCTCCATACCTCTGGCCTACACCCCAGCTCTTGTATGCGTAAATAAACAAATAAATCTTTAAAGCATTATACAGTGTTTTTTGTTTTTTTTAGTTATTCTTACTCATTTGGCACCTCTAAAACATTGGTTTGTTTTGATATTTTATCTCCAGTTAAACTGAAAAGTTCCAGCATGGTAGTTGGTTTCTAAATTGTACTGATTATAATTCTTTGTTTTCTGTAGCCTTGAGTTAGTGCCTTATATTTGTATGTTCACAGTTTGTGCTCATTGAGTCATCATAGAAAACCTTTAAATATGTCTAGTGGCCAAACATCTTGGAACTAAAATGAATTAGAAGTGTGAAGGAAAACCTTGACTTCAACTGTCACTGCTATGAATAGCGAGTCATGTTAGAAAATGTTCAAGGCAAGTTTCTTTGACATAGCCATGGAAATAGTCATAGTGTTAGCATAAAATAATTTTTTGTTTTCTGAAAAATGATGCCTTATTATACGATCCAATTCTAAGTTAGAAAGTGAACTTGTTTTAAGTTTCTCTACTGATAAGGTCTAAGTGATACCACTTGCTGGCAAAGCAGTTTATAAACGAATTGGTCTCATTGCATTCACGACAAGGAGTTAGAAGTTAATTTTTATAGCTTGGTTAAAAAGATTAAAAATTTGGGCCTCCCTGATGGCTCAAGGAGTTAAGTCTCAGCACTATGAAGCTATCTACAGTCACTGCAGCATGAGTTCGCTCCCCAGCCAGGGAGCTTCCCACATGGTGCAGCAGATCTCTCTTGTCTTGCCTGCTGCTCCCCTCAGCAGTGTACTTCATTCAATCCTACTGTTCTGCTCTCTGCTCTATCTCTGGTGAGTCATCTCAACCCCATACCTCTGGCCTACACCCAGATCTTGTATGCATAGATAAATAAATCTTTAAAAAAACATTATTAAAAATGTAATGAGAAGTCAGCTTTCAGTAAGAACAGGATAAGGATATGGATTCAAAATATGAAGACAAATATCTTTATAAAATTTATGATGTGATTTCACTTTAAATGCAGTTTAGACTACCAGTTTAATTTTACACTAAAAACCACATTCTGATTGTGTCTGTGGGGAAAGGGTGATATGATTGCCTTTTTTGTTTTTCAGAGAGCAAAGGCTTCTCAAACTAATAAACATGATTATTAAAACTATCATGAATAAAGTATAAAAACATAATAAATTACAATCAATCAGAAGGTAAATAGGTTTTTAGGTAAGATTCACAACAATAGTGAATAAAGGGTTTTTAAAAACATAAGTTAGAAGTATAATGAAATTTCTAGGTATATTCTTCCACTAAAATTTATTTTGTCAATTAATTGATTGTATAAATCGACCTACATGAATGACTTTTCTACGGGTAATTTTTCATTTATATATTTATTATTGAAATAAGTTGTGATTACTGTGTGCCATTAACTATGCCAGTAAATGGCAATAAGAACATAAATTAGACTTTTTTTTTAAGATTTATTTTTTATTTATACATACAAGCTGGGGTACAGGCCAGAGGCGTGGGGAGGCGAGAGGGTTCACCAGAGACCGAGTGGGTAGCAGAAAAGGCAGATCAGAAATACACTGCTGAGGGGAGCAGCGGGCAAGGCAGGAGAGGTCTGCCGCGCCATGTGAGATTCTCCCCGGCCGGGCGTCAAACTCGCGTCGCCGCTACCAACAGCTCCACAGCACAGTGCTTAACCGCTGCGCCACCAGGGAGGCCCAAATTAGACTTTTTTGATGAAATAATCACAAAGACATAGCAAATATTTATAATAAGATCTATAAAGTGTTACGAGAGAATGGAGACTAAAGTAATCAAACACTTCTCTCCCATTCTCCACTCTGAAAATGGCTAAAAATCTTCATTCACAAGAAGTCTTGAAAATAAATAGGAAATTTTCACACAAAGGAAATTAGGGGGTGATTAAAAGACACTATATACAATGGATATAAGAGGTCATAAAAACAGTTTCACCCCTTGCAGTCTATGTTAATAATTTGAATATGATGCCAGAGTGAGTGAAAAATTTATAGAATGTTTACAAATAAACACAATCACACCTGTGAAGTTATTCATGGTTTATGTGGAAAAAAATTTTTTTTAAAGTTTTTTTTTTTTTAAGATTTATTTATTTATACATACAAGCTGGGGTACAGGCCAGAGGCGTGGGGCGGCGAGAGGGCTCACCAGAGACACAGTGGGGAGCAGAACAGGCAGATCAAAAATACACTGCTGTACAGGCCAGAGGCGTGGGGCGGCGAGAGGGTTCACCAGAGACAGAGTGGGGAGCAGAACAGGCAGATCAGAAATACACTGCTGAGGGGAGCAGCGGGCGAGGCAGGAGAGGTCTGCTGCACCATGTGGGACTCTCCCTGGCTGGGCATCGAACTCGCATCACGCGCTGCCGACAGCTCCACAGCGCAGCGCTCAACCGCTGCGCCACCAGGGAGACCCTATGTGGAAAATTCTTTAGAATGGAAAGTAGATGGAAATAGTGGCAATGGAAGAAATGGATCAATGATATATTTCACAGAATGCTAGGTGCTACCACATTATTTTAGTGATGTTTTAGTTCTTATGTCTTCTCCTTGTTACTTTCCTATAAGGGGGGTGGTTCAGGAAGAGAGGGTACTTCCATACTGAGCTACCACTATCTTAAATGAATGACCTTCTACTTTCTATCAGACAAAACCATTCATATGATCATAAGACAATAGCAAAGGAAGGTTGCAATTATAATTTTCTATGTGCTCAAAAAGAAGATACAGATTTGGTGAATATTTAGCTATTTTATAACACTGTCCACAATTTTGACTGTCAAATGTCAATTTCACTTTTTTCACCTAATAGACTCACTTCTACCCAAAGGGGAAGACCAGAGATATTTTGGGGTGCCACATCAAGCTCAAAGAGTTGTGCCCTACATTCCAGAGGATATAATCCTAAAATGGAATATTCATAAACCATAGAACTCTGAGATTATTTTTAATATGAAAAAGAAATAATTTCAAATAGTTACTTTATCAACATTCTTTGAAAAATAAATTGAAAAAGAAAAGTCCAGAGTAAACTGGGTGTATAACACATTTTTTTGGATACATGATTAACTGTTCATAAAAAATGGAAAGTGATAGAGCTTCTATTTTTATATTTTAAAATAGAGGGTTTTTTTCTTTTGTGTTTCTTTTATAACTCTTAAATCATGTGACATATTTCATTACATTATTTTATGTCTTCAACTGAGAAGTGTATTCTGATTATGAAAACTTTTAAGGCAATTTTTTGAGATAATATACGTAGTGATCTAAAATCTTCTGTAGAAGAATCCATATTTTTTTATACTAACAAAGTGTGATTTTGCAAATTCAACAGCATATATCAACTTTTCTGTTAAGAATGGGCTTTAAAAAATAGTGAGAAATTCCCTGTCTTATTATTACCTACTTTGCTAGGTTGAAAAAAAAAAAAGTGCTGAAATAACACATCAGTTAGAAACTCTGAAGTTTTCTGCATTTCTGAATTGAATGGCAATATAAACAGCCATGCATTAAACAAGACCTCCTTCCATACCTTAACAATGGACTCTGTTACCATTAAATTAAAAGATACTGAAAGTGATTTCTAATGGTCACATCTGATGCACATTTAGAAGAATACTGGTGTCTTAAACAGCATATTTTATAGAGAAATACCTTCCATTAGGCAAGTGTGGGCCTGGCCTGAGAGTCAATGCTAATATTATTTTTTCAAGTGTCTTTAACGTATATAAACATGACCTTTTATTGACTCATTTAAGACTCAGTGAAAATCTTATAGTTCATGTTACAATAACTGATCTTTAGGGATTCAAGTAGGCAATTACTCAACTAAATAAAGGGATTGCTTTTCTAATCTGCTCTTGTAATGTTTAGTTAACATGTTCAAAACAAAGCACACAGTGACACTATTTCTTATTTCCTTTTCTTATGAGTCATTTGGGACTATCAATAAACTTGCAGTGAGTGCCATTATAAACTATATTTTATAAATGCACCACTTTAAAAGTTCTGTGTGAATCTCACAAATGTAAAGTAGAAAAAAACTTGGAACTGTTACTTCAGTATTCTAATTAGAGGAGCAAAATTTTCAAGACTCTGAGATGGAACATATTTCGCCCATGACTTAAATTCATTAAATTTATAATGAAGATTTACATTTCTTCTGTTGTACCAAGGAATTATAGTAAATTTGTCAATAAAACCACCATAGATATTCTTTGTGCATATTTCAGAGATGGATACATTCTTGGAACTTCAGGTATCAGCACTGTGGGAACATTTTCCAGTGGATATCCTGAAAACATATCATCACTGGAGATCCAATATGAGAGATGAGTTGGCTGAGAGGTGGAAGAGTTTTGGGTTGTGTACTTAGAGCAAAGATTGTGAACATACTCTGATACTTGTTCAGAGGCACATACAACAAAATAAAAAGTCTCCTTTGGTAAACTCAACTGATGGCAGAGATGAACATCAAAACAGCAAGTGCATTTGTATCAAAGCAACTTGACTCCTGAGATAGGGTACTCGCTCAGGATTATTCTGGAAAAACTGGAATCTGACTAGCAGTGTATTACCTTGCACTACAGCAGGATCAGGGAAACGCTCATATTCTTGGGACTTAGGCTCCCTTCTCAAATGTGCATAATTGGGGAATCTCATTCATTCATGTGGTTTTTACTGATCTATAAAGTACTGCCATTCAAACCTTTCTTCCAGAATTGACTCCTATTCTGAACTCCAGATGAGACCTTTTCTTTGGTGTCACACAGCATTTCAAAATCAGTATGCCCTAAACTTAATGTCTTATCTTTATCTTTGTTTCTCAGCAAACACTCTCACTCTACTGCATTCAGCTTTCTGTACCTTCTGTATGCTCCAACTCCAAATGCAGCACATTTATTTACACAGTAATTTAAGTACACATACTGGAAGTAATCCAGTAGGGAATAAAGTTCAAAACCATAGAATTTCTTAAAGTGCTTTACTTTTTGGTGGGTAATAAGTATATATTATATTTATATGCAAGTTGTTGATAATATAAGGATGGCATAGAGACTACAATTATATATATGTACATTTTATACAGCTAGATTGACAAATATTAAATACATTAATACTTTTTAATCTTCACCCAAAACTTGTTCTTGCAAGTCCTCACCCCAATATAAACTTTAATGTTTGCCTCCCAGGGGCAAAGGCTGATAGGCACTTGACCTTTTTGGTTAGACAAAAACCCTTTAAGCTAGGCTTCTATCTTCAGAGAGGATTTTCTAAATCCTTCCTCTTCTTTTTTAGTGTTTCAAGAACTAAGCCTGGAGGGCTCAACTCAAAAACATTCTTCCATATTATGGAAAAGAAACAACTGAGTCTAAGGCTTTCTGTTCTATTTTGAAAAGTTGTCATGGGGATTGTGGAGGAAAAAAGGAGTGAAAGAGCAATATAAGAAGTGTCATTTTCAGTGTTCAGAGTTCAGAATATGTAGAAATATTCACTATTCATGTCCATATAGCTACATTTTCTCCTCTGGACTTTCATGGAAGCACGGTAGAAGGCATATGACTAACACCCAGTATTTCCTGAGTCTTGACATCTGGAGAAAACTGACAGGGACTTGAATGGCTAATCATACATTCCCCTCCCACTCTGTTGCAGTGGCTATGGCTCCCTAGCCAAACAACCTCCTTATCACAAGGACCAGGTACAGTTCCTACTTATCCCTGAGTGCTGAGCTTCAGTTTTCTCTGTCAGCTTGTGGAATTATTCAAGTTGGCCAATTACATTCTTCTGTGGAAATCAGGGGGCGTCCTCTCTCCTGATATTGCAGTCTTCCTCCCACAGCCCCTGGCACAGAGTGACCCTGGGAGGTATATGATATTCTCTTCCCCAGGCTATGAGCATATGGGATTAATAAATTTGTCAATCTCAAGGTTGATGTCTTCAGTCACTGTCATAACCCTAGAAAGAAAGTCTCTGCCAAATCTTTCTTTCACCACCAAGATGATGAGGAGGGTGGTGTTTCAGACAGGTCTGGGGGAATCCACAGGAATACAGATTTCTGCCCTATTTCCATTTAGGAATTTGGAACTACATTTCTGTACCAATTAGGAACAATGTATAAACAAGTGAATTTGGTGGCAGAGTATGTGAAATATACATAAATGTAAACTCTTTCTTTAGGCAAAATTCCTGGATGGCAGGCCTCGCCGGTGGCGCAGCGGTTGGGCGCTGCGCTGTGGAGCTGTCGGCAGCGGCGGCGCGGGTTCGACGCCCAGCCAGGGAGAGTCCCACATGGTGGGGCAGACCTCTCCTGCCTCGCCCGCTGCTCCCCTCAGCAGTGTACTTCTCATCTGCCTGTTCTGCTCCCCACTCTGTCTCTGGTGAGCTCTCTCGCCGCCCCATGCCTCTGGCCTGTACCCCAGCTTGTACGTAAAAAAAAAAAAAAAAAAAAAAAAAAAAAAATTCCTGGATGGCATGAAAGGAAATAAGTTCATAGGCCCCTATCACTTAAACCACCTCACCTGCATTCTGGCTTTTTTGGTCAATGTATGCCATAGCAATGTTATTAATCACACTGTGTGTCATGACATGGAAATCTAAGGTAGCACTGAGTAGAATGTGAAGCATCGAAACATGTAAGTTACTACTGGTTAATATTATAGTTTTCTACTAGTTTCTTCTCTAAACTGCCTCTTTATTGGACCTCCGTGATACTGCTACAGATTTCTCTTTTACTTGCTTTTTACTATCCTTTCCTGACTCTTCCTCTTACAATGAGTTCTTGTACAGCCCAGTCCATTACAGCTCTATCTTAGACTTTTTTTCCTACTATATACGCTCCCTGGACAATCTTATTCCTGAAGTGTCTTCAAGTACCATCTGTAATACTGTTTTCAAGTGAATCTCGCTGGCCCAGATCACTTCCTGAGTTTCAGGCCATGAATTCCACTGAACATATTCACTGAGACATTTCATAGGCACACCTAATTTATCCTTCCTGAATCTAAATAATCCTGGACTTCCTTTTTCTGATCTCATCTACTTAACTCCTAAATATATCTCTATCCTCTTCTTTGCATCTACATCACCACAATCCCTGTTCAAAACAATGACATCTTTTTCTGAAACTAGCATATTAGTGCCAACTCAACTGGTCTTCACCCTAGCCTGTCCATTTGATTCTCATACTGCTTCCAAAAATTCTTGTTAAATATGTATACCCAATCACATTATTCCTCAGCTTAAAAATTAGACAATAGCAGCGTACTATTATTATGTAATGTGATTTCCCTACAATAGCACTAATATTACAATATAAAGATGGGTCAAAGTAACACATTGTGTACTTTAAATTTATAGTGTTACATATACGCCACATTAATTCAATTAAAAAATTAATGCCCTTTTTACTTTTTAATGCACTGCTCTATCAATGCTAGAGTAGTTTTGCTTTAAAATAACAATAATAAATACATTTTCAATTTTCACTCATTAAAATTTTGAAGATTTACTTTAGAAATGTATACAGGAGCCTCCCCGGTGGCGCAGGGGTTAAGCGCTCGCTGTGGAACTGCCGGCAGCAGCGAAGCGAGTTCGACGCCCAGTCAGGGAGATTCCCACATGGCACGGCAGACCTCTCCTGCCTCGCCTGCCCGCTGCTCCCCTCAGCAGTGTATTTCTGTAAATTCTGCCTGTTCTGCTCCCCACTCTGTCTCTGGTGAATCCTCTCGCTGCCCCACACCTCTGGTCTGTACCCCAGCTTGTATGCATAAAAAATAAATAAATCTTAAAAAAAAAGAAATGTATACAAATTTTAAAAAGTTCTAAAAATTGACTGGAATAAATATTAAAAACTTCTTCACTATTTGCACAATCTGTGCTATGTAACTTTCTAGAATATACACAGAAGTTGAAAAATAATATTTAAATTTTCCAATTTAGATTTAGGAAATAAAGGTGTTAAGCACAATACAAATCCACGCACACACAGATGCATCACACCAAAGCTCTCCACTCATAACAAGGGCATGCGCTCTTTCTCATTTACCAAATTCTCAAGTTGAAATAAATGTTATTATCCAAATATTCTTAAGGAATTTTGTGTTTAATGGAAATCTGGGGTATTATTTATAATTTTCAGATATCATAAATTAAATTCAACTAATATCTATTTTCTCACCAAGAACTGTCAAAATTGAAAAACAATATGGGCCCCTATACCATAGGTGCACAAGACTCCTTATTGTGCATGCAGTGTTTATCTCTGGAAATCCGTAAATCTTTAAAAGGTATCCTAGGTGCAGAAGAACACCACACCTGTTGTGAAAGGAAGGACAGTTTTTAAAATCCATGTCGTATCTAAGTGCATTCCACTCTAAAATAACCACTTTTAGTGCAGTGCTTATGTTTTAAAGCACTTCACCCTCAAGGAAAACAAAATGCTGGTTTTAAAAATCATTAGAATGTGTAGAGCTATTTCATCTAGAAGCTAAACAAGTAAAATAATCAGAATTGTCTCCTTAACTCATCAATATAACATTACTTAGAAAATAATGAACACAAAGTATTACATATATTGCAATAATAGACCCAAGTTTTTGTTTTTTATATCCCTTTAAAGACCATGTCTAACCTTTTATCAGTCGAAATGATAACTGAATATTCTCTTCTATAGTTCTTTGACAAAAAGGATTAAGAACAAAATGGACAAAGAACAGGAAAAAGGAACTCATGCTGCTGGGACTTAAATTAAGATTTGATTTAACCTAAAATGGGAAACAAATAGTTTGGGGGATTTTACCTTATGTTTAACAGAAGGACATATGTAGAAAGCTGCTCCTTAGTATAATTTCTAAAAAGTATATTAGTACAACACTGTTTTCTTTGTGTGATTAATTTTAAAATATACTACAAACTTTGTTATTTTATAAAATCAATTCGCACATTAGTCAGACTCCAATCATCATTTTATGTGGTTTGTTTTGATCTCAGTAAAAAACAGTTTTAATAAAGACTATATAGTTGTATTTAAAGATCTATTCATTTGTTAAATGCTGAACTTAATTTTGTAATTATTTTTAGTCTTATATGTATTTTCAATGAGTGTCATAAAACTTGAATTTTTTTATCTTAAAATTCCACTTTTATCATTTAGAGAAAACTAACATTTTGGGTCATTTAATTTATATCTTAGTGCATTTAAATGTATACATTTATTGTTGCTTTTTCCTTTTTTAAACTGCCAGTATTTACCACACACACTTAATTTAAACTATATTAAATCAAGCCATGAAGTAAATCAAGCTATGGATGGATGAAACTGGTTTTAGGATACTAAGTTAGTTGTATATTTTGTAGTGACAACAAATACTCATGATATTTTTGCTAGGGCATAAGAAATGTCCTCGGAAGCCCTCATTCAAAGCAGGCCAGAATAATTCATGACTCATAGGAGAAGGTTCCTCAAAATAGCAACCCACTTCTAGAAAGAGAAAATAAAGAAAAAAAAGACGTTTCCCCTTTCTTTTTCATTGCTTCCCCTTTTAAGAAATAGATATAAAATAGTGAATGAGTTGAAGAGAAAAAGAATAAGCTATTTAAGAAAAACAAAAACAGGCATTGAGGCTGAGCTATTTTGAAGCACCATCAAAAAGTTTTCTAATTTACATTTTTTCCCCTCATTTGGTTACTCTCAGATTTAACTTTCAGAGCAGCATCTTGCAAAGATGGGAATAATTAGTAGCCGAAATTACTACTGAAATCCTTTAAAAGATATAGGAGCTGCCTTCTTGTAAGTGGCAGTACTGTTTAATTATCATATGCTATGTAGCATTTTCTGTTGGTTGTGTAGAAAGTGTGCCCCCCCACTTCCTGTCCCCTCTCTTTCCCGCACTCCCTATCTCCTTTGTCACGTTCATAAGCTCTGCAGCAGATGCTCCACCTGTCTGGCTGCCTGTGGTGATATTGGCATGAGAGGCTGCAGCTGTCCCCACCAACCTTGCTGACACTACAGGGACACTACCTCAGAACTGTCATTGCCACATTCCATGACTCCTAAACCCCCCAGAGACTTCTACCACCTTGTACCCTAAGTTTCACTTAGAATTAAGAGAAAAACTATTAGGCATTTGTCATTTTAAATTTTCTCTCACGTATGTTTGGCCATCAAAGAAGAATATAGCATGAAAACAGAACCTGAGGAAATTATGAGCAGCGGATAGAATTCTCCCACCCACACCAGCCCACGTCCATGGCTCTGTTGGGGGAAGAGTCTTCCTTCCTGTGAGATACACAGAACTTCACAGTGAGTCCTACATTCCTTCACGCAAAGGTTAGTTTTGTCTGTCAAACTGGAACTCTTTATACACAATAATAGTTAAAATTGTAGCTGAAGGAGTTCAGTGTTTGAATATACGTAAATTAACATAAAATTAATGAGAGTCTCAATTTTGACTCAATTTGTTTACTGCTCTCCCCTATCCAGATATATTCTTCATACATCTAGCCCAAAATATTTCAGTAAATGAACAAAGAATAGAATGAATCTTCAGAAACAGAAGATGTAAGACAGCTCCACACAGAGACATACTGGCTTTAAAATTAGTAACGGCACTAATTGGAAGCAGAAAACCTCAGATCTGTGTAAGTAAATGCAACGATTACTAGACCAATAGAAATCCAGCTGATGGGGTCTCTCTAGTGGCACAGGGGTTAAAATAGTCATCAAGCTATTGCCAGACACCGCAGCCTGAGTTTGATAAACCCCAGCCAGGCAGCTAACCCACATGGTGCAGCACACCTCTCCTGTCATGCCCACTGTTCCCCTCAGCAGTATGTTGCAGTCAGTCTGCCAGTTCTGCTCCCCACTCTGTCTCTGGTGAATCCTCCCATGTCCCCTCCACCCCACCCCACCCAGCACCTCTAGCCTATACCCCAGTTCTTGTACGCATAAATAAAAATAAACCTTAAAAAAAAGAAAGAAATCCAGCTGATGAAAGCTCACAAATTAAATCTGAACTAAGAATAAGAGGGGGGGGGGGTGGAGGGGAGAGAGAGCGAGGAGAGCGAGAATATATGAGGATTTTTCATAACTGGTTTTAAGTGTGCCAACAAGAAATAAGTGGCCATTCATTCCATTAAGACCAAAAAAATAAAGAGTAGAGAGAACAATGAAAAAAGATACTCAGTTGGGGCCTCCCTGGTGGCGCGGCGGTTGAGCGCTGCGCTGTGGAGCTGTCGACAG
>PVIJ01000153.1:166827-373904 GCA_004024925.1 Scalopus aquaticus
AAATCTTTAAAAAAAAAAAAAAAAAGAAAAAAGATACTCAGTAATTATTTTCTTCACATTAAGCTACCTAAGTATTTAAGCTATCTAACTATTCTTACACAGTATTTCCTGGATTGGGGAACATTAAAAATTTATTTGACACTCAGCGGTGGGGGAGGGTGGAGGGGAGGATAAGGGCACAAAATGGAAGAGAGGAGAATACAGGGGACCATGGAGATGGATCACGGGTGAATTGGTGGTGGGCTGCCCAAGGGGAATACAAAATGTAAAAGACACAAATAACAATAAAAAAAAAAAAAATTTATGTGACAATGACTACATTTTTTTCTAGATCGTATTACTTATCTGTCTACATGAAAACACTACCAAATACTGCTCTTTGAATAAATTTGTATAAATATATGTATTTACATAATCATATTTTAGTGTTTTGTAAAGTCCATCCTAAAGAATGCTCATTCATATGTTTTACTTATGAGGACTTGGACATGAAATTTTACTGAAAATCATAACCATGGCTCTTATGCACTTAAGAAGTCTCAATAGGTAAATAAAACCACTTCTAGTGTTCTATACTAAATCACTGTACTAAACAAACACTGACTAATGTCTTCATGTGGTCAATTTTTATTTCAATGATGTCAACTTATTGGATAGTAAAGGCTATTTATGAAAATAAATCATATATCACACATCTAATAGTAAATATTGCTTATAATATAAAAATGTTATTTATAATTTTCTGTGTACTTTTTTAGAATACTGGAGA
This sequence comes from Scalopus aquaticus, assembly GCA_004024925.1. Lineage (NCBI taxonomy): Eukaryota > Metazoa > Chordata > Mammalia > Eulipotyphla > Talpidae > Scalopus > Scalopus aquaticus. The sequence goes on from PVIJ01000153.1 coordinate 167,597, forward strand.
TTGGCTTTTTTTTTTAAGATTTATTTATTTATACATACAAGCTGGGGTACAGGCCAGAGGTGTGGGGTGGCGAGAGGCTTCACCAGAGACAGAGTGGGGAGCAGAACAGGCAGATCAGAAATACACTACTGAGGAGAGCAGCGGGCGAGGCAGGAGAGGTCTGCCGCACCATGTGGGAATCTCCCCGGCTGGGTGTCGAACTCACATCACAGCTGCCGCCAGCTCCACAGCGCATCGCTTAACCGCTGCACTGCCAGGGAGGCCCAAGGAGATTGGTTTTTAAAAGATCTTTTGTCTGATGAGGAGTAACAAATTTAATATTTAAAAATATTTACAGTAAATACACTTTCTTGTATGAGAATCATGTATTAAGTGAAGGTGAGCAGAGCCAAGTTTGGAGAAGCTGAGACAAAGCTAACTTGCTCTAAGAGTGTTATTGTAGACTGCTATTCTGGACACAAAAAGCTTAGAACCATTGAGACTTATGAAGACAGAGGAATAAAGGGATGGGGGATGGGGGAGAAAGGAAGGGGCTCAGAAGAAGGCTGCAAGAGAAGAGCCTAGAAAGAGAAGCAAAAGATGTTTGAAAAAGATAAAACGATGTGCACATGTATGCTCAATGCAATAATGTCCATTACACACATTTTCCTTTAAAGCTGTATACAGTGATATGAATAGTTAGTGCTCATTAGCACTAATTAAGTGCCAGACCCTGTTCAAAGACTTCACCTATTGTCATTTTAGCCAACCAGTTTTTAGTGATTTGAGGTGACTAAATGATCTACATCATACAGATGAGAAAACTGAGGACAAAGAGATTTTGTCCAATGTCACTCAGCAAATAAATTGCAGAATGGATCCCATCCTAGGTTCTGGAATTAGTGGTTCTGCCCTTGATTTTCTTTTGGGAAAGAAGAAAGCTGTTGTGTTCTGCTACAAATCTGGCATATGATGGAATTAGAGGTTGTTCTCCTAGCCCAAGTATTTCTTGGTGTCAAGTACAAAGCAATACAATGGAAAGATTTAAAGATGAGCTCTTTGTGTTTCACTTGTTTAAGAAGTTTAACTCTGTGCCAAATGGCTTTCTGTAACTTCAAAAACAATCGAACCATTGTTTCTTCTAAACAGCTCTAAACTTGCTTTTGGTTTCATTATGCTGTATCTTTGAAAAATGCTTGACAAGCTGTCTGAAGCATGCTTGTATTCCAGTACAACTTCTAGATATACTCAATGTAAAGCGGGAACTTGATCCTTCTTATTGTGTTCCCATTTATATTAAATAAGCTTAAGTTAGTGATGAATGTATTTGGAGTTAATTGTATTTAGTGCAAATTAATTGCTACAATATTTATCATTTGTGGATTTATCATTTCAATTCTTATAAGTAGAAATTTGAGATTACTTTTTCTTTTGTTATACTACAGTAAGTTCACTAAGTTTAGTCCACAGTGAGAGTTCACATACTGTTTGACTTTCCCTGTAGGTAATAAAAAGTAATAATTATATTCAACTCACTGAAATTATTTCTCACAAAAAATATCAAAGTTTCAAGGTTATGTTCACAGACAGTTATTCTGTAAGTTTGCTCTTTGTTAAAAAAAATATACTATAGGATTTTAAAAGTGGTTATCAACTTTTAAGGGTTAAGATTCCTACAATTATTTTTGTAGTTTTTTTCTTTTATTAGTCTCCATTTCCCCTTTTTCTGTTAACTACTTGGCTAAATATGGTAAGATCTAGAAAAATGAATTTATTCATGATACTCCTCTTGGGAGACAGACTCTTTCAATGCCAATCTGAAAAGCAATGTCAATTAATTCTGACCTGCACAAGAACAAGAACTCAGGAGGAAAACCATTTTACAAGAAGCTGACTGCTGAATGGATCCTAGGTAGTTAGAGGGCAGATGTTATGTGTAAATCATTGGGATGTCTACTGTCAGCCACCTGAGTATTTTCCAGGTCCCCCTGAATATCCATAAATTAGCAGGAGTGCTGAAAAGTCTGTCGACAATGTGAATGTTCGGGGTAACCAGGTTTTCATCTTTTCTTAGATAAACAAAATCAGAATCAATCTTAATATGATTAGTGGTTTGAAGGAATTACTTTATTTCTTAACATGGAAAATAATTGGAGGTTACCTTTATCAAACTTTATAACTAAAGGCTCCTACAGCCCATAAAAAATGTGTTAAATATAAAAAATGTTAAATATTAAATGTTCAAAATAACATCTAGACAACTAAGACGTATATAGAGTGAAATACTAAGAAGTCAGATCAGCTGATAATACTAAATACATGTCATGGAGAAGGAAACGACATCTATCTATGACATTTAAGCTATGCTCCAGAATAAAATCACAGAGTCCAGTGTGTTATGTTGTTACCTAATTCTTACGCAACACTCTTAAGATTTTCCAGGCCTTAGGTGCATTTCCACTACTTAACAGAAAAAAAAAAAAAAAATATGGCAGTCTTCCACAATCTTATGATGGTCTGGAGCTTATTTTCGATTTTTATAGTTGAAGACACACCTGTGCTGCTACTCATGTAAGTAAATATAATATATTACCGTCATAAAATACCTCTGATGGTTGGAATTTAGTTCCCATGAGATGACCTAAATGTTAAGTTTCAGAATCTGCTTACTAGATACGGCTGCTGCTTCTTCATCTCCTCTTTACTTATCCTTTGCTCCTAACCCTTAGATGTGTTCTAGTGGGATTAACCTCAAAGGCCCAATAATAACTTTAAATTATAGGCCCAGGAGCAAAAAAAAAATGTTTCGGCTATCAAATTCACTTAATATTGACCTAGCTTCTGTTTAGTGTTATATTGCTCTTGAAGGCTGCCCTACCAGTGAGTAATTCCCACAGAGCTAGGAAGAAATGTCTGCTCTTTATTTAACAGAATTCTTTACGTGTTATTTTGTCGTCCTAGTTTCAAATGCTGTGATTTTCTTGGCACTGGCGTTCCTTTCAACTCCTGGTAGCATGTATGACACTCCAAAAGCACTTAACCTACTTTGCCTTGTTCTGTAACTGTATTTTTACTTATTTTATTGAAACATCAAGCCTTACGATCATGGAGGGAAAGCAGTGCCTCCTGTCTTTTTCTATACCTGTCCCAGAGCATGAACCAAATATTTTTGACTTTCCATTGTCACTTGCTTAGGTGGATGAGCCGAATTTTGGGAACTTTAGTTTTTGGTCATTCATTCATTATTTTTTTATCCTAAATAATTTTTTTCTTTTCTCTTTATTTTTGCTTTCTTTCTCTAATATTTAACCTAATGTCTTCGTAAACAATCTGGTATAAGTCTATACCAAGGCTTATATCCCATCCATGACTTAAACATGGTGGTGATTGCATATCATACGGTTCCTATTTAAGGATGTTCCACTGTTCATTCCAGCAGTTCTTGAAAATCTTGACTATGTGTCATTGGACAAAGCAAAGAAATACTGCAAGATCAAGATGGCAGCAGAGACCTGATGCCTCACAGATTAAGAAGTAATAGTTAGTTCCTCAGTTGAGAAAGAGTAGAATGGATGGAGAATTAGCCCTAGAGAGATGCATCTTGACTAAAAAAAAAAAAAAAATTAAGAGATCTCTGGGGACTCTTAGTCCCTCTTACTATGAAGTATGTAGCAAGATTATATATGTCTCCTTTCTCATCTATAATATGGAAATAATAACATGTGTGTGTGTGTGCGTGTGTGCGTGTGTGTGTGTGTATCAAATAACTGGGATTAAATCAGACGACATTTATTCAACCGATTTACTAAGGTTCCACCACAAAGCATACTTTACCACAGCATGTCTGGACCATTATGATAAGTTATGGGTTATATCTGGGCCAAACTATTTCAAATCCAGAAGGGATAGCAGAGGAGGAGAACAGTTATATATTACAGAAATGAAAATGTTAATACTATTGAAATAAACCACTTAAGGGGATGTGATGATATCATTTAGTTAACATCTAATTCTGGCACATATGTGTTCATTCTGAGATATACCTTCAAAATAACCAAGGCTCTCCAAATAAACATGCTTACATAGGACTATATTGTTAATATAGCAGAAAAAACTTGGAAAATTAGTCCTAAAATATTTTTCTGATAGGATTTTCTATGATAGTACTTTCATACTCTGTGATACTTTCTAACATCAAAAAACAGTTCTCCAGACAACTGGATATCCAACAATTCAATTCTGACATTAGCTACCCAGAGTTAATGCAGAGTCTACAAATGAAGGACTCAGTCCCTAAGACTACTTTGGAAAACAGTAGCAAGTCTAGGACCTCTTCTACTTCTGATTAATTGGCAATCTCATGACGCCTTCCTCAGTTCTGATAATTTGCTATGATTCACAGAACTCAAAAGGCACTTTTATATTATCCATTTATTCTGAAACATACAACTCAGGAGCAACTAAATGGAAAGGATGCACAGTGCAAGGAATGGGGAAGATGATGGGGCTCCCATGCCCATCCCCAGCATGTCATCCCCTGAGTCACCTCTGTGTGCTCATCAGGTTGGAAGTTCACCAAATTCTGGCATTTAGAGGTTTTTTGTTGCTGTTTTGTTGTTTTTTAATGAATTAAGGTTTCATCATGTAGCTGTGATCAATTCAATTTCTAGACCTTTCTCTTACCCAGAGTTTGAATGAGGAACAAAAATTTCAGGATTTGAATCAAGGTCTGGTCTTTCTGGTGACAGTCCAGGGATATGTCAAGAACTGCCTCACTGAACCTAAGATGCTCCTGTATCTCAAGAAATTCTAAAGGATTTAAGGGCTCTAGATCAAGAATACACACAGGCTCATATGCATACATGCTGTTAGAACAACTGCAGCACTGTTTGTCATCTTACCTGTTCTCCTTACAATATAACATTGATAGTTCTTTCTTCACAGATAGGCCATGTTTCCATCTTTAAAACCAGGTGGGAGTTTTATGGCTACTCCAAGAACAGAGTCAATGGAAGTGATGATACCTGACAGCTGAGGCTGGGTCATGTAAAGTTTACAGCTTGCCCCATTTTGCTCTTTTGACATGCTTATTCTCATAAAAACAGTCACCAAACTGTGAACAGGTCAAAACTAGCTTTTATGGATAAAAGACATGGAAAGACCCATCTAGAGAGGAACCAAGTCTCTCAGAATATAGCCAGCATCAACAAATTTTCAGGTAATCCTAGCTCCCAGTATTCAGAACTTCCATTTGAGAGTATGGAGTACACACAAATTGTCCCTGCTGTGCCTAATGTGAATTCCTGATCCACAGAGTTTGTGGGTATAATAAATCATTATTACTAATCTTTGGGATGATTTATACAGATGACGTTGAAGGAACTGATTCATATGGTATATATCCAAAGAACCCTCTACAAGCTACAGAACCAGGAAAGTCAATGATGTAATTCAAGTCTGAACTCCTGAGAACTAGAAGTTCCCATGTCCAAGGACAGTAGAAGATGGATATGCCAGCTCAAGAAAGAGAATTCACCCTTCTGTCACCTTTCTGTCCATTTTTAGTCCTCCAGGGTTTGGATGAAGCCTGCCTACATTAATGAAGGCAATGTTCTGTAGTCTACTGATTCAAATGCTAATCTCTTTCAGAAACACCCTCCAGATTTATCCAGAAATAATGTTAGCTATCTAACATTAGCTATATAGTCATCCCTTAGACCAGTCAACACACAAAATTTCCATCACAGGTTCACCTCTTATTAAGTTGACACATACACTGCATGTCCTTAAACGATATTAAATCTCCAAATAAAGATAATAACTAAATCTCCAAATGAAGACAATATTAATGATCAGAATTCTGCGTAGCATGATACAACCATACTGATATGACCCCAAAATATAATAATCCCTTCTCTAGAAAATGAGATAAAGAACTAAAATGATGTTTATTGTTCTGATGACCTGTAACTTGAAATCTATGATGTTAAATTAACAATACTTAAACAATGACATTCAATACATTTTGTTATATGTTAAAGAGGTAAGAGAGAAAATAAAGATGTTTGCTACATATATGTATACACGTACGTATGCATACGTACTTATGTATATGTACATGTGTAATGAAACAGAAGGAAATACTATTGACAATTACATTTCTCTTTTTTGTAACTAGTCATATTTGTAACTGGTATTTTTTTTTTAAGATTTATTTTATGCATACAAGCTGGGGTACAGGCCAGAGGCACGGGGCAGTGAGAGGTTTCACCAGAGACAGAGTGGGGGGCAGAACAGGCAGATCGATGGAAATACACTGCTGAGGGGAGCAGCAGGCGAGGCAGGAGAGGTCTGCCATGCCATGTGGGAATCTCCCTGGCTGGGCGTCGATCTTGCGTCGCCGCCGCAGACAGCTCCACAGCGCAGCGCTTAACCGCTGCGCCACCAAGGAGGCCCCGTAACTGGTATTTTTAACTGTCTCCTGCTATTCTTCTGTACAGCCTTTGCCTTCAATAAGCACCTCATCTGGTTGTGGTTCTTTTTTTTTTAAGATTTATTTATTTATACATACAAGCTGGGGTACAGACCAGAGGTGTGGGGTGGCGAGAGGGTTCACCAGAGACAGAGTGGGGAGCAGAACAGGCAGATCAGAAATACACTGCTGAGGGGAACAGCGGGTGAGGCAGGAGAGGTCTGCCGCACCATGTGGGATTCTCCCTGGCCGGGCGTTGAACTCGCGTCGCTGCTGCTGACAGCTCCACAGCGCAGCGCTTAACAGCTGCGCCACCAGGGAGGCCCCTGGTTCTTTTTTTTTTTTAAAGATATTTATTTATGCATACAAGAGCTGGGGTGTAGGCCAGAGGGGCGGGGTGGTGAGAGTATTCACCAGAGACAGATTGGGGAGCAGAACAGGCAGACTGACTGAAATACACTGCTGAGGGGAACTGCGGGTGAGACAGGAGAGGTCTGCTGCGCCATGTGGGAATCTCCCTGGCCAGGGATCTAACTTGTGCTGCAGTGGCTACAGATAGCTCACAGTGCTGAGACTTAACCTTTTGCGCCACCGGGGAGGCCTGGTTGTGGTTCTTCATCTTGTGGGGTGACCCAAATATTCAGTCCTGAAGGATCTGGATTGTGACTAGATCCCCAGGTTGGAAATCTGGTATATTTTGAATGGAGGATGCTTTAGCTCAGTTTTATTTTTAAGGGGTTGGGGATAAGTAGATCCAGTTATCTTCTGGTCTGTATCTCTATATATGCTTGCTACAATTTACTTACAGCAGTGTTTCTTTTTTTTTAATTTTTTTAAAAGATTTAATTTATACATACAAGCTGGGGTACAGGCCAGAGGTGTGGAGCAGTGAGAGGCTTCACCAGAGACAGAGTGGGGAGCAGAACAGGCAGATCAGAAATACACTGCTGAGGGGAGCAGCGGGCGAGGCAGGAGAGGTCTGCCGCACCATGTGGGATTCTCCCCGGCCGGGCGTCAAACTCTCATCACTGCTGCCGACAGCTCCACAGCGCAGCACTTAACCACTGCGCCACCAGGGAGGCCCCTACAGCAGTGTTTAACCTTTTTTTTTTTTAAAGTAATTACTTCCTTAAGGAAACTTTGTAGACATTTTTTTCCTAATTGCTCCCCAGCCCATCATGACATCATAACCCCACATAATACTGTATATCTCTTTATATGTTGTGGTCTTTGGAGTGCCAAAGGAAAAAAAAAAAATCAAAGTATTTAATTTTTTCCACTCTCCCCATGAACCAATTTTGATCCCCTTGGGTATGTTATCAGTCCTATTGGGCTTGCATGATCAAGAAATACAAATTTCCTGATGCTGAATTTCTCTGTCTAGAGTTTTTAGTACTATCATGTGCTCTCTGGCTCAAGGTATGATATATTCCTTTCACAATGTTATCAAGTCATGTGAGTTTTTTTCTTCATACTATCTCCAGTGGGATTTTCCAAATCAATTTAATTCCTTATTAGTGTGGTTGATTCATGAACACTTAAGCAAGTTTCTACTTTCCTTGGGGGTACAAGGATATAGTTAATGGTTTTGTATCATCATGATCTAATCCTAAGTAATAAAACATGATCCATGAACAGCTGGTTAAATGACTTGGCCTCCTGGTATACATTTCAATTTTTCTAGTACCATAAATCACTGATCTTTTGTAGCAAACGTTCTCTCCATTCACATCAAATATGAGTGAAGAATAGGGTGAAGATGAAGGAAGTGAAGGTAAGGGAAATAATTATATAATGTTGGTGTCTTTCACAACTTGAATTTCCAAATTTATCCTATGTTAATGAATCTTACTAGTCCTTCGTTGTCATGGGCTGAAGTACAGATTTCTACCTAAACATTACAATGTACCTTTTATTTTAACCACTACAGTGAGATTGTTTTAAGCCTTATGTATTTCTGAGTTTATGTCATTGTTTTTGTATTTATATATTTGTCAGTCCTAGGAGAGTGTGTGTGTGTGTGTGTGTGTGTGTGTGTGTGTGTGTCTGCTAGAACTGCTACACCACAACCACACACTGAATGGTTTAAATAATAGACATTATTTCTCACAGTTCTGGAAGGAGAAATTTGAAGATAAAGGTATTTGCAATTCTGGTTTCTCTAAATGCCTCTCTGACAGAAACCATTTTAACACTGTTGTCTCATGACCTGTTCTTGGTGCTCATGTATCCTTGAGGTCTCGTCTTAAAAGGATACCAGTCACATTGGGCTAGGCATCCACACTTACAACCTGTTAACTTTAATCACTGCTTTATAGGCTCTATCTCCTTATATATGTGTGTACATATGCATGTATGTTTGTATGTGTATTTGTATGTATGTATTGAAGACAACAGCATGTCCAGTTACTATGACTCTGACTACTAATGTATCCTGTTTAAAGATGACTCTAAAATTAATAAAATGACAATCTCATATACAAGAATCATAATATCAATTTGTATCTGAAATATGCATCAATTATACCTTATAATATGTATGGTATTAAAAGGACTACCGCAATGATGATAAGACTGGTTACTAGCTATAACATAATTATTCTGTCTCGGATAAAAGATAATTTTTCTAAGGTGAACAGGAATCTCAGGAATTTAAGAGGAGGGCAATATTGGTTAAACAAGTTGAACAGCTCTCTGCTCACTTTCTGATCAGAGATACTGGTAAAGAGAAGGATAATTTTTTTCTAGATATTAGCAGAGAATCAATGTTAGGAAGTGCTTATACTTATCTATTACCCATACATATATTAGCACTTGGACTTTCATCTTTAAAATCAATATGCCCTAAGTGAATACTTCTGCATTTTACCTGTCTTAAACAAAGTATCTGCATGACAGCAATATAGAGAGTTAAACCAACCCAGGCATTTAAATCTATTCAGCTGATTTAAAATAAAATCTACGTAACATAAATCTGACTTTAAATTATAGTTATATATACATATACACATAAATGCATTTAGCCTTGTTCTTATAAAATGGCACTACTACATACACTTTGAAAGACAATTTGCCTTTTTCTCCTCTAAGAATAATCTTTTAATGTAATATTTTTGCAGGTCAGTACCTACAGATCTAACTTACATTTAAAAAATGTAATAGCTGTGAAGTTCCCACCACCCTTGTTCTCAGGGATATTGTCTTGGTGCCCAGAGTTCCTGCTTGTCAGCTAGGTGTAGCCTCATGTAAGGGGTCTCTCACCAAGAGCAAAAGTCCTGCTATCAGGATCACACTGGGAAACCAGTATTTGCTGAAAACATCAGGAAGATATTAGAATAGTGATAATATGCTTTGACTAGCAGGAACAATGGGTCCCCCCAGGCAACAGCCTCTGGTGACTCCACCCTAGCTTACATCCTCAATAACTGATTCCCCTCTGAGTGTACACTCCCTACTTACTTGCCACACTTTCATACTTGATGCTAATCAGTATGACACTACATCTGAATGGGAGCTGCACATTACTTCCGGTGTAACCCCTCTAGGCTTCTCATTGCTTCACATGAACTTTGATTCATCTTGTCCTCATCCCGTGCTGCTTCCAACACTGCTGCCCCGGAGGCAACAACAGCTGCATAATATGGATATTGAATAATTATTCAGTTTTTCTAATAATGGCCATTACTATTTCTAGTTTATGACATTCCAAATAATGTTGCAATAAATTATAGTAATATTTTCTTACATACCATTGCATTTACTTCAGAAAGACAAAATCTCAGGAGACTCCTGCATGAAATATGTGCATATATCACATTTTACTAGAGTTGCTCAATATTTTTCCAAAACTAATCTTAGTAAACATACACACACCAGTTTTTAAGATCAGTCTCCTTCACTTCATGTAACTTGATATTGTTTAATATATTTTATTTTTTAAATGTTACATCTTTTTTTACTTAGACATTTATTGTAAAACATATCATACATATGAAAAGAATGTATGATAAAATCTATTTTAGGAGGGGTATTCATGAAGTCTAACACCCCAATGAACCCCCATGGAGTTCACTGCTATGTGCATTATGAATCCTGTGCTCTGTCCTGAATGTCATCTCCTTTCTCTTCCTAATAGATGTGACTAATACTTCTAGTTTTTAGTTAATAATTCTTGACTTATTTTAAAAAATGATTTTTTTTTCCTGGTACTCCCCAGAGAAACAGAAACAACGGGATGCTTAACGACATAGGAAAATGTTTATAACAAGGAACTGAAGGTTGAGTTGGCAGCTGAAGAACAAAGGCAGTGGATGGTATAATTCTAGTCAAGTTCAAAGAAATGAGAAGGGAAGAACTAGTGGTATAGTTACAGTTTATATATCAGCAGACTTGAGACCCAGGAAGAGCTGATGTTTCAGTTTGAATCCAAAGGCAGATGAAAGCTAATGTATTCATTAGAAGATAATCAGGCAGGAAGAATTTCCTCTTGCTTGATGGAGGGTAAGAAACTTTGTTCTATTCAGACTTTTATCCACATTAGGGAGGACAATCTGCTTTACTTAGCTTATTGACTTTAACTTTTTTACAGTTTTATTGAAATATAATTGGCATATATTATTGTGTATATTTCAGTTATACAGCATATTGATCTGATACATGTATATTGCAAAATGATTACTACCGTAGTGTCAGTAAGTAGCTCCATCATATTAAAAATTACCTTTTTTCCCTGAGGTGAGAAAATTTAAGTTCTACTCTTTTAACAACTTTCAACTATACTATGCCATTTTATTATCAATAATTACCATTTTATACATTTGATTCCCAGAACTGATTCATATTATATGTAGATATTGTACCCTCTATTCCACATCTCCCTATTATTTCTACACCCTACCTCTGGTAACCATCATTCTACTCTGTTTCTATGAGATCAGCTTTTATAGATTTCTCATATAAGTGATACTGTATGTTATGTGTCTCTCTTGTGTTTTTCTCATTTAACATGATGCTCTCAAGGTCTATCCATGTTGTAAATGTTAGGATTTCTTTCTTCCTTATGGCTAAATAATAACCCTTTGTGTATACAGTCACATGTCACTTAACCAATGACAGACTGCATATATAATGGTGGTCCAAAAAGGCTATACCATATAACCCAGGTGTGTAGTAGGCTATACCATCTAGGTTTGTGTAATCACACACTATAATGTTCACACAATGATGTAATTCTCATTATGTATTATTGTTGTTAATAATAATGTATGCATGAGTGCATATACTGCACACTCTTTTTTTAAAGATATTTATTTATTTACTTATTTATACATACAAGAACTGGGATGTAGGCCAAAGGTGTGGAGGGTGAGAGGATTCACCAGAATCAGAGTGGGGAGTAGAACAGGTGGATCTACAGAAATACACTGCTAAGGGGAGCAGTGGGTGAGACAGGAGAGGTCTGCTGTAACATATGTGGGTTAACTCTCTGGCTGGGGATTGAACTCAGGCCTTAGGGGTGATAGCACTGAGACTTAATCCCTAGTCCACCAGGGAGGTCCAATATACTGCATATTTTTCATCCATTTATCTGTTGTTAGACACTAAGTTTGTTTCCATATCATGGCTATTGTGAATAATGCTGTAATTATCAATTATTTGAAAAGCTGTCCATCCCATAGTAAAATGGCATACCTAGCCATATTAGTATTTTCATTTACCCAAGATGCATATTGATCTATAGAGTTATTGTCCATTTTTTCCTTTATCTTTTTTTAAAATCATTTGTTATAAGCATGTTTTCATACTGAATTTAAATGCAGATTTTATTATGTAGTAAAAGTATAAATATATACAGACTTGGATATATTAATGCAATTTTTTATTTCACCAATTTATCTGTGGTCTTGTGGACATGTGTATATATGTGTCTGTCTAATACTGTTTTGGTTATTGCAACACTTTAGCAAGTTTTAATTACCATGATTTAATGCATCATAGTAAAATAGGTTTCCACTGCCAAAATGAAAATAAACAAGTAATTATCTTATCTGAATGATTTATTTAAAATATGCTTATATTGTAGGCTTATGTTCTAGTCATTACTTTGATGTTCCAGGTCTTCAATGGTGGTGACAGACTAAGGATAAATGGTGAGCTCCTTGTCTTCAATATTTAATATGATGGCATTGTGTAAACTGCTGCAATTAGTTTTGCAAATATTCTTCCACAAAATGCAATTTGAAATAGCCTCATCTAGGCTAAAAAACCCTTCTACTAACACAGAATAAATTTCTGCTTTAAAAGTTAACTAGCTTAACTTTTAATTGAATTGGAAGCTAACTAATAGAAATATGCACATACAAAAATAAACCTTAAGAAGCAAGGATCCTTTTCAGTTTGACAAAGACAGGAACTCTCTTCCTTACCCATACATAGCAGATGCCATGTCAGAGGCACCTTGTTCTGGTTGGGAATTTGATGATGGATGTAAAAACCTTGAAGTTTCTGAAGCAATTTAAATATGATCTTTAATGACTTTGGAGTGGATTAGCCCTTGACCTTTCTGTTCCCATGGTATTTTTCCCATCTAGTTTTGACATATGTAACAGAAAATTGTGCTCTTCAGATCACTTTGAAACTTCCAATTATGTCAAGAGTCTTTACTTGATTTTTGATTGACTTGTAATGGCAAGAGTTGATCTCTGGAGGGGGTTACAGATGCAAATCAGTGCTCTTTAGCACTCTATATTATTAGCTACAATTCTGCTAGCACTAAAAGAAGACATTTTAAAATAATAAATTGGTGATATGGTTTATATTTATGTAATTTTTGAAAAAAACACAGTTGAGTTCCAAAGGGATGTTAATTATATTCTTTGATAAGACTTTGTTTCTACATTACTTCTCATCATTACCCATTTACTTTTAATGTTCATACAAGAAGCACAGAAATAACGTATAATCATAAATAAAATTCTGAGAAAAATTTTATACAATATAATTTGGAGAATGAAGTTACAAGACGGAACACCTAATTTCCAAATTGAGTAACAGGAAAATCACGTAAACACCTAAAAAACTGACAAAAGAAGTGCTGATGAATTAGTTTCAAATGAAAAGAGAAGAAAAAGAACACAAATACAGAAACCATAACACAGAAGAAGAAATGTAGGAGAACTAGTTATGTAGGAGAAATGTAGGAGAAATAGTTTCAAGATAGAAACTATTAACATGGTCACTGAAATTATCTGTGCTTTAAGTGGGATGTATTTTATGTTAACATTGTTAAAGACAGTAACAATATTTAAGGAATTCATGTTTATTTAGCCTAAAATAATTTTAGGATTTATTTATGTATATCTGTACCTATAGGAAGAGAGAACAGACTATGAAAACTGGGTAACTAGTGGAATTTGAAGGTACTGATAATGAATCTTGAATACAATTCTAACTGGAACTTTCTAAATGAAATACCTTTTTAAATGAGAGATTCATTTAAATGAAGAAGTGACATTTAAATAATCTAGTTCTTTAAGATAACTAAAGATCTGTTAGATCATGATGTTGATTTTATTTTAATTCTATGTCCTAGCAATAAAGATCCTAACTACATTTATAATGAAGGCGTTAGACAAATTCATGGCAATTTCTAGTTAAAGCTATAGATTAATTTCTTTACAAATTCTAAAATAGTAAGTGATAAATGTTGAATTTATCTTGAAAAACTCACATGTTGAACTTCCAATCACCATTCACTCAGAATGTGGCTTTATATGAAAACAGGGCTCTTCGCAGATGTAATCATTTGAATGAAAAGGAGTATCGAATAGAGATGGTCCCAAGTTGAGTATGACTAGTGTCCTTATAAAGGAATGTTATGTGAAGAGACATACATACACACAAGAAAAATGACAGGTGAAGATAAAAGCTGAAGCTGGGGTGATGTTTTCACAAGCCAGGATATACCACAGACTGCCATTATACCACCGAAAATTAGGCAGAGAGGTATGGAACACATTCTTTCTCATAACCCTGTGCTAACATCTTGATCTTAGATATTTAGCTTTCAGAACTGTGAAGACAATGCATTTCTGTTGCTTAAGGCACTGAGTTTGCCATACTTTGTTACAGCATTCCCAGCAAGCTAATACAGTAACCTTCCATTAATCCTTCCAATTTTTCAATGATGCAGTAATAAGAATGGAATAGAAATAAATAGTACCTAGTAAATAGTAAATCAGTAATCTTAAAATAGCAAAAGCATGACCTATATAGTGCCAGCAAAAGATGAAAAGCCTAGTATAATTTAAACAATAAAAGTGAGTATTTAGCAACAGAGTTGCCAAATTAACTAACCACATCTAATAAACAAGGGCTAACACTGTGGTCAAATTCCTTTGCTAAAGGATTGATAATACTATAGATTTCACAAATAAATATAGATCATACTGTTAGTATAATACAGAATTCTTCTGCTCATTCATAATTTACCTACCTACCTACCAATCTTCAAATACCCTATTTATTTTTTGATAATGATAAACTGCTGAAAATTAACATGTTGAATATATCACAGATATATCACTTTACACATATAAATAATTCAAGCAGTATAGATAGGGTTCTTTCATTTGCCCCCCCCTTTTTTTTTGCTACAATCCTTACTGAAAGGTATCTTTAGGTAACATGAAAAAAGCGACCAGTGGTAACATGATCAATTAAAATTCCAGTTGATAGTTTCTTTTTCTGTGCAGAAGACTTTTAGCTTGATGTAGTCCCAAAGAAACTATCAGTGAAATGAAAAGACATGCAACTGAATGGGAGAAAATATTTGCATATCACACATCTGAAAAGAGCTGATATCTAAGATCTACAAAGAAATAATACAACTCAGTAAAAACAACCCAATCAAAAACTGGATAGAAGAATTAAATAGATATGTCTCCAAAGAAGACATACACATGGCCAACAGGCACCTGAAAAAAATTGTTCCTCATCACCATCAGAGGAATGTAAATTAAAGCCACAATGAGATACTATCTCACACCTGTGAGAATGGTCCATATCACAAAGCTCAGAAACAAATGCTGTTGAGGGTATAGAGTAAAAGGAACCCCTTAGATTTGGTGGGACTATATACTGGTCCAGCTCCTGTGGAAAATAATGTGGAGATTTTTTTAAAATATTAAAAGAGATCTACCAATTGATTGAGCAATTCCACTCTTAGGAATCTACCTGAAGAATGCAAAAACACTAATTTGAAGGGATATTTGTAATCCTATGTTCATTGCAGCACTACTTAGAAAAGCCATGTTATGGAAAACCCTAAATGCCCAAGTAACAGGTGTGAATTAGGAAAATGTGGGATATACATACACAATGGAATACTATTCAACTACTAAAAAACAGAAACTCTTGCTATTTGCAATGATATGGATGACAGTAGAGGGGATAATGCTAAGTGAAATTAGAAAGAAAAAGACAAATACCGGCTGATTTACCTTACACATGGAATATACAGGAAAAAACAAAAGGTCAGAAAAAAACCAAAAATAACAAACCTAGAAATCTGATCATGGAAGTGAAGCTACAGGAAGGACATGGGGGGAAACAGTCGGGAGAGAGACGCAATGGATGCCTTGGTGGTGGGTGGAGAGTAAAAAACATACATCTGAGGAGGTATGACCGACCGTCTGTCTCTGCCTCACAATATTATAAACCAATATTACATAGATAAAAAAATAAAATCCCAGTAATTTATCTCAACTTAACCAATTTATAGGATTGAGTGACACAGTCTCCAGTTTTATATATTCATTAGTTTTACAATATGTTGAGTTTTCCAGGGTACCAGAATGTTTATTTAAATACCTGAACATGTGTCCTCACTCCCAGAGCTGCATCGTTGTGCAGAATCAGCTGTTTATTCCTCAGGCCTGTTTTTGCCAATTTTACTCATCAATGTAATGATAAATCCAGTTAATACTACTCAAACCAATGAAATATGAATGCAAACAACGTAAGATGTGGATTCCATTAGTGCAATGCTATGGAAAATCTTGATAATGGCAAACTAGTCAAAAAATTGCTGTCAAATTTAGTATGCTTGAAGCATACTAAATACATGTTAAATACATGTTAGATTGGGAGAAAAAGTTTTTAAATCTAGAATTACTACTCACTCAACTTTATAGTATCTTAAAGTTCTTATTCTCTTTAGCAAATTTTGAAGTGAAAATCATAGATGATTATGGGTATGCTTTACATTAAAATACCATGAAAAACTTTATTTAATGGACCATACTCAAAGAGGATGCCTGGCTCTGCATCACAAAAAATGGTGAATAAACACATATGTTTATGCTTTGTACTAAAACATGCATAAATTTTATGTGAATTTCTCTAAAATTCCCTGCTTAAACTAAATACTTTAATTAATCAACAAAACTACTACTGTTGATGTAGCTAGGATAGGACAATGTCAAAGATTTTGTTTTCACTCTAAATGACATGTAAATCTTCTCTCTGCATGGACAGAAAACTGGGTGGAAGCAAATGACTGAGATCTATATCTTGTTGGGAGGGCAGAGAGATAAACAGAAATAAACATGAGAAGAAGATGAAGAGGGAGCCATGGAAAGAAAATCTCTACAGGTACTGTAAACTTACTGAATACGAAACCAAAAAACAACAAATACGTTCCATTTCTTTGGGATTTAGATATGTTCATTGGTAAATTTCTAAAATACAATTTTTTTATTATAGACTAAAGCAGCCTTTCCATGTAAAGCTAAATATTGAGGGCACAATTAAACTGTTGCAAAGTAAAATTAATCTTATTTGGCAGAGAGACCAAAGTGGATTGACCTCTGAGGTGAAGCACAGCACAATATGTAATGGTTTTGAATGAGGACAGAGTCCAGTTCAGAGTTCACGCTGAGTATCATGCTGCCCTGTCAACTACTGCTATTAGGAAGATTACATAATGTTTAAATGGTTGAGAGGTTGCAAAGGTGCTAATAAAGGAATGTTGTTTGTTTATTAATTTATTCCTGCAAAGTTTGTTTTCACCTTGGTGGCTTCAAAAGGATAGACATTAAAGGATTCTATTCATAAGAAGGAAGAAATGCCCTTTTCCTTCCCTCAAAATGGAATAGAAAAGAACACAAGGGACCATGGAGATGGATCACGGGTGAATTGGTGGTGGGCTACCCAAGGGAAATACAAAATGTAAAAGACATAAATAACAATAAAAATATATATTACAAAAAAAAAAAAAGAAGGAAGAAATGCAGGAAGTTTTACAAGGCAAAGTGTCAGAACCTCTCTCACTGGTCCTAGGTCTGGCCACCTACTGTCACAAATGCAAACAAAAGGTCTTTTGGTAGAGCAATGAAGAAAAAAATTATTCTAACCAACAGGGTAGAAGGAGAGGGAGACAGCAGACTGATGGTGTATTGGAAGCTACAGGACCTGCAGGGTGTAGCAAAGGGCTGCTGCTGCTGCTGAGGTCAGGCAGGGGCTTCCCCATCAGGGGTAGTGGTGAAGGCCTCCTCCATGGACTATGCGCCTTCTCCTGTAGCACCATGAAAAAGCGAGTCCGGGTGCCTTGCTCCCTTTTAAGCCCCTCCTTACTCCCCTACAAATTGCTACTCAGCTCTGCCCTCTTCCCAACCACCTAGAGCCCTGCTCAGAACATAAGACACAGAGTTCAGACTTCACAGGCTTCAGGGGAAGTTTGGCCCCTCCTCTGGACCAGCTACTCCAACAGAAGGAACTGCACTGAAATCTTTTGAAAAAGAACTATTTGGTTTGAAACCTTTCAGGAAAGAAACAGAATATAAAAATCTCATCCTTAAAATACCCGTAAAGTTCTTTTTAATAAAATTGTATTGTGATATTTCATTATTGTAGCATAGTTCCAACGTTGCCAATTCAACGATTAGTTAAAAGAAGATGACTGAATGCCTCAACATGATTCATTGAAATCAAGGTGAAAACATAATTTAACCAATATATGTTGTGAAGGTTTAAAGATGTGAATTATTTAAGCAAAAGTAACAAAACAAAGAGCTACAGCAAAAACTAACCCAGGAAAATGTGTACCTACAATTAAAGGTGACCTTTCTATTTTACATCATCTAAATTAGTGACTAAAATTTCTGCAACATATTTCTTTGATCATTAGAAACATTTTTTTGTTTACTTATCATGTATCATTTGGGTTGTATTATATACCAAAATTACTTTATACATTTTAATATTTATAATAAAGAATCCAAACAATAAAACATGTCTTTACAACCCAAATCTATTAGTCTTGAAGTGTTTTCATTGGGGACTGATAAAATATTCACACATAGTACTAATCACTTATTATACAAAATTTGAGACAAAAATAAGCTTCATTTTGGTTTACATTGAACCCTGTTTAAATAGATTAAAATATTAAAAGGGGATCTTAGATTTAAAACATCTAAGGTGCACTTTTTAATCCAAAATGGTATATTCAACCCTCATATTTCTTTTCAAACATTTATATAAATCTTTTGCCTTTTACCAAATGGCTTATTCATTAGTACTATTCTTTCTCCCCAGTTTCCAGGTTTGTTTTTTTTATTTAAGAAATTCAACACATTTCAAAACTAAATTCCATAGCAAAACTATATTTTGAAATTACAAAATTAATGCAAATGGTAACATAACAGGATATTGAATATTTATGGTTTAGCTGGACTAGGGAAAGATGGTTTGTGTTCTTGTATTTTTATTCCTTAACGTCCGATTTAGCTAGATGCCGATGAGGATGTGAAAAAACAGTTTACGCTTACCTTATAAAAATGAAACTTATGACACTTCATTATTGTAGGATGTCTCAGCATTGCCATTTCAATGGTGTAGCTTAACTAAAAAGAATGAAAAAACAATTAGTACGTTAGGGGATTTTTGTTTCTATTTCAAAATCACTACTTTCTGCTCTGAAAAACTGAATTTTCTTGCATTAGAAATATATTAAGAGTGATTTAGATTGCGATATTACTTTCAGAATCGTTCAATCATTACTTAGGGTCTTGCTCTCTTTGTTTTGAACCTACTTTAATCAAGCTTTCATCATTGTTTCATTGAAGTTTGTCTTATAAAGAAAAAAATGATTTTCACGTTATTCAATGCAGTTGTTAATTTTCTATCACCTATCATTTGACTGGCAGCCACACTGATATATATTCTCTCCACAGTAGATTAAAAAAGACTATGGATTCTCTGACACTGTTCTCAGTGAGCACTGAGGTCCATATCCCTTCCCCTAAAGTGGTAGAGGTCACAGAGCAAGTTTGGGACCTATGCCTTTAGGCACAGGCAGCTTCTACCTCTTGCATTAAGGAAAACATTCCTCCTTGGAGCCTTATGCAACATGCAATGAGTTTGACTTGAGTGAGATTGCCATGTTGGAGATACTATTTATTGGTGTGCTGGTAGACCATCCAATTGAACTGGACTTCCAACACACCCCTGCTAAGAAGACAGACATGTCTTGAAACTGTATGGGACCCTCCACCTGCTGAATGTCATTGAAGACCTTAGTCAATGCTATGAGAAGCAAAATAAACACCCACGTAAGTCCTGCCTGAATTCCGTGATTTCAAGCAATAGAAACCTGGAACCAGTACCTTCTTTTAATTACAATTTCTTTATTTTGCTTCTGGGACAGCAACATTTTCATGTTTTGTTTTGTTTTTTTCCACCTCACTGATAGTATATTCTCTTTTTGTTGGCCATTCCTTTACTGGTTTACTCACTCTTTATTTAATGTGCATATCCCTGGACTCAGTCATTTGCCCTCTTTATTTTCTTTCTGTATTTAAGCTTTTTGATAATCTAATCTAAACTCATAAACTTAAATGTCATCCATGTGCTAATGGACTTAAGACTCATACCTAATAGCCTATCCAAACTTCTAACTACACTTCCTATAGAAAAATTAAACTAAACACTTCTAAAACCAAATTACTGGTGTTCCCTCAAAGGGCAGTAGCCCTTATTTGAGTGACCATAGGAAAACCAGTCATTCAAACTAGGTACTTTCAAAATAAAAGATGTACTATATTGGAGTACAGGCAAAGATTGAGATGGAGAAAGCTAGGATGTAGACTCATTCACCCTAGAGATCCATTCTTCAATGCTCAGATTAAAAGAAAAAAACAAACAAAAAAACCTTTTGTCACCTCTGACTCCTTTCTTTCTCTTATATAACCACTACGGAATCCTTTCCTTACCATTATAGTCAGTCTATGCAAACTGTATCCCAGTTTCACTCAGAGTCAAAATCAGTCTTTAGTGGAACTCCAATACTACAGTGCATGTTCTGATTCCCACTCACTACTTCATTTCTTCACTACTCTATTTCTCACATTTCTAGCCCTTGCTCAGGCTGCTCCAAGTACACTAACCTGCTGGCCTGAAGGTCTTTGTAGTGACTTCCTTTTGCTTAGAATATCTTCTAGATATCATCTTGGTTTATTCTCTCAACTTCTTTTAAATTGTTCCAGTGTTATTGTCTCAATAAAGATGACCCTGACCACATGTTTAAAATGTATGACCCCCCCAATACCTCACCTCATATTCCTGCTAACCTTTTAACATGCTGTGTAATTTACTCATATCTGAGTATATTTGATCAAATAAACCAATAAAAGCAAACTCTGGATGTTCACCAATGCATTGCAAGTATCTGGTGTGATGGTTTACATAGAGTAGATGCTAACCAGTCAGTTATAAGTAAAATAATACATGAATGAATAGTATGCTACAGGTTATAGATGTGGCCATAGGAATTGCTTTGGTCAAATCTAGGTATGGTGAAAAGAAAGTTTGAGCCAACATTATTTGTGGTTTTTTTGATGTAGTTAATGTTTTGATATGTGAATGCTATTTACATTTTAAGCAACATTCGTATTTTCTTTCATAGAGCTATTTTATGTTTGTTTTTGTCATGTACTTATTCTTTATGACTGAAATTATCAGTAATGCTTAGCAAGTGAGAGATATATGCAATCTGCTGCATTATACTGCCATATCGATAATTTGTCAGCTCTGTGATTGCAATCCATGTTTTGAATTATTTAAATCCCACACTGAAATATTTTTGTATTTACCATTTTATATAAAACCTAAAATTGTCACAAACACAAATTAATTTTTAAAAACTTAGAACTGCTGTATCTTTAAAATATAACTTAATCTCTCATTTTGATGTGGCGTTAAAAAAATATTGTATCGATCTCTCCCAACCTGATAAGGCTGTGAAATGGTCTTATCATAGCAACTGTTAATACTTTATAACAGATTGACTACCATATAAATTGGGTAATTTCTTAATCATTTAAAATATAATCTTTTCTGGAAATATTTTTGGTTCTGTTTAAATTGTACTTGAGTCAGATATTTATGGCATGGAAGTAAAACTAGTTATTCAGGATATAAAAATATATAAATAGCAGTTTTGTGTTTTCTTTCTCTTCATCAACTTTTAATTTACAGACATTCATAAAATTAATTTTTTGGTAACATATAGTTTAGAAGATTGCTAAAGAAGTCATTAAACTTTATGAAAAAACAATGTGTTTATTACACATAAACCATGTGTTTGTGCATATTTATATTTTTATACATTACCACTGGCTATTTATTATGCATATCCTATTAGGAAATAAAATAACTATTATATTTTATAACACAGGTAGCCAAATATGACCCTTTAATTTAGGTTCACTAAAAGTTTTGGCTTTGACAGTCATTTGTGCTTAATTTCATTAAATCAAATTGGTATTTCTCACTTCCTGATGTGTCTCCAACAAACCTGTAAATCCCAAATATATAACTATTGAATAAGTTTATAAAGTAGAAACACTAGATTTATCTAATGTAAGTTGGTACTCAAAACAAATTAGGTAAGTAAATAATTGGTGTTTTGTAATGTTTTAAAATCATTCTTGCCAAAATGCCAAAGAACCTAACAGAAAACACAGACATAGATTCTTAGTGAACAATTTCCCAAGATATGCACACTGAAGAAAATTTTACACAAAAGGGCACAAATCATATATCAATGTAATTATAGGTAGTTATATCACGGACAAAATTAATTTATGGTATGGGAAAAAATCAGAACAGCTGTTGCCTACTAGAGGGTAGAGTTGAAGACTGAATGGGGAAAGTGTATCAAAGAACTGTCTAAATAAAACTTTCGGAATGAATAGCTGCACAATGCAGGATGTTTGCATAGTTGTACATGTCAGAGCATAATATGATAAAATGGTACAATGCACATTTACCTATACGTAAATTTTACCAAAAAAAGAAATTTAGACAAGTGTTGAAAACTTTAGTCAGTGATATGCCCATAAAGCATTCATGGTAGTTTACTGTAATATTTTTTTAACTTATGTAAATGCTTATATATTTTCATAATAAAAAAGGAAAAAAATTCCGAAGCAAAATTTGTATTTCTTTTTTTTTTAAGTTTTCAAGTGATTTTTAGTGAAATTTATTTTCCTTTCTAAAAAATAATGCAGAGGGCCTCCCCGGTGGCGCAGCGGTTAAGTGCTGCGCTGTGGAGCTGTTGGCAGCAGCAACGCGAGTTCAAAGCCTGGCTGGGGAGATTCCCATATGGCGCAGCAGACCTCTCCTGCCTCTCTCGCTGCTCCCCTAAGCAGTGTATTTCCGTCGATCTGCCTGTGCTGCTCCCCAGTCTGTCTCTAGTGAAATCGCTCGCTGTCCGCACCTCCAGCCTGTACCCCAGCTTCTATGCATAAAATAATTAAATATTTAAAAAATAATAAATAAAAAATATAATGCAGAATCATGAGACAAAAACTCTACGTAGGATTAAGCACTGATTATGTTATTTCATTGTTACATTTAATATTTAAACTTTCTTTAACTCTAAATCGATTTGGGTCATTGAATAACATAGAAGTAACAGAATTTGTTGGACATGGATTAAATAAGAGAAATAACTCCATTTTCAATTTAAAAACTTATTTTTTATCTTCTTTCAGAACTGTTACATACATTGCTAAAATTTCTCTCTCTCTCATATAGATAATGGGGGTCTAGAGAAAATATGACATAAGTAGTAAACTGTTTACTTCTCAATGTCTACTTTTTCTTCACAAACCTACCCTATCTTCTCTGCTAACTTGTGTAATGTGTAAATATTCTACACAAACACAGAAGCTCTAAAAATTGTGTATAATGTAAGGAGCAATACAGACTTTGAATACAGCTCCTAAACTGGAGATGTGCTGACGTAGCACAACGTGTTGAACAGCGTTATTTTTCACAGCCAACACTGGGGTTTGCCAGGAATGTAGAAAATACAGAGTATCTCATCAATTTGATCTGCTATAACAACGCACCGTAAACTGAGTAGATTAAACAACAAATACGTGTTTCTCTGGTTCTGGGGCCTGGGAAGACTAAGATCAAGGTACCAGTCAGCATAGTAGGGTTTGCTTGTGAAATTTCTTCTCTGCCTAATTCTCACCATACCCTCATGGGACAGAAGGAACAAAGACAAGCGAGTAAACTCTAAGACACTGTTCCCATTAGGAGAGCTTTATCCTCATGCCCTCATCAAATCCTAATTTTCTCACAAAGACCTCACTTCCTAACATCACCACATTGAGCAGTAAAGTTTCAGCATATGAATTTTGGGGTGACATAAACAGCCCATAAAAGAGATTATCGGCAGGGTGAAGACACAGATTCTATCACAACACCCCCTCTATTAGCCTCAATTCTGATGTCAGATTTCTAGGATTTGTTTTGATTCAGTTTTGTCCATTCCTTTTTCTCTTTATATTCCACATAAACCTGCAATCATCCCACATTTGTCTATCTCCTCTGACTTATTTCACTTAGCATAATTCTATCCAGGGTCATCTATGTTTTTTCTCTGCCTTTATTTGGGGTTGGTTATCTTCATAGACCAGTGTTGTTTCTCTCTCAATACTCTTGTGTTAAGCTCTTTTGATCAGCAGTACTCTATTTCCGTATCTTCAGAAATAGACATTTTTAGCGTGTCATTTTTAACTGAATCAGAAAATAATTTGACCAATTGTATTCTAAGTGTAGTCTAGCCTAGAATTAAAGGATATGGGCTCTGGAATAAGAGAAGTATTTCCATGCTGGCTGTGTCACTTTTATTGACCAATATGAATGATTTGGGAAAGATTCCTATTTCCTCTAAGTCTTAGTTTCCTCATTTGTGAAATACATATAACAAAAGCCTTTACCTTCAGTTGTTGAGAGGTGATGAGTTAATGAATAAAAGGTGCTTTGCTGTAATTCCTGACACAAGTAAGCACTTAATAATGTTGTTTATTGTTACGTAATTGAGAATATAGAAATGGGTTTGCTCTTATGGATTATTTAAATTTAAATTCAAATTATTTCAATTTGCTTTTATGATAAATAATAATTTCTTTAAGCATTTCTTTTTCACCTATGCTTTTTCTTTTCTTTTTTTAAAGATTTTTTATTTATTTATGTGTAAAAGCTCGGGTGTAGGCCAGAGGTGTGGGGGGTGAGAGTATTCACCAGAGACAGAGCAGGGAGCAGAACAGGCAGATCAACTGAAGTACACTGCTGAGGGGAGCAGCGGGTGAGACAGGAGAGGTCTGCTGCGCCATGTAGGAATCTCTCTGACCTGCTATCGAACTCATGCTGCAGTAGCTCTAGACAGCTTCATAGTGCTGCGCTTAACCCATTACGCCACAGGGACGCCCCACCTATGCTTTTTCACCTAGTAAAATGTAACTTATTATTCAGGCAAATAATGTTTACTTAATTCTATGTCTCCTTTCAATACTTGTTTCTTTCTAGTTCTTTGTGTAACTTTTAGATAAACAAATCTTTGACTGTTTTTCTAGAAGCTGTTTGTAAAATTATTTTACTCACTTCCAAAATTCTTACTAGTAACAATAAACTTTAGAAGACTAAAATATATCGTGAATAACCACACTACTTTTTGTTGAATAATACAGCAAATGTGGGGTAATTTCATTTGATGTGATGATTTCATAATCAGAAAATATATCTTAGACTTCTGGTTATGTTATGTTTATTGAATATGGACTTTAAAGTAGCTGTTCGAAGATAGGTCGTGAATTTATAAAATGCGATTTGGGGCCTTTTTCTCATGTGAAGTTCATTTAGGTACACAATATGTATATAATTACATGAATTCAAGAGATCTAAAGAACAATTTGAAAATAAATAGGATAATTTTCCTTTCTGCTCTACTTATTCAGTGATCACAATTAAACTTAACATCAGGTATTATTTCTGGTGAGAAAAAAAGTCACGTTAAAAATTATTGCAAAATCTGTGTAATTAAGTCTTGAACACTTACTTAACGTGTAAAATGCATTTATGATTTAGATTTTGTTACTTGTATAAAGACATTTTTACATTTGATGATGGTGTGTAAAGTAGGTGATTTCATAAAGTAAATAGTGTATAGTTAAGATTTCTACCTTTAAGAAAATTACATTTAGTTTTTTAAAGTTGCTAAAATTAATGAATCACAAATTTGTTAAATTACAGTTTTTCAATTACTCAATATTTAAAATGATTAGCTTATTATAAGTGAAGATACATTTAAGCGTATCATGCAGATAGTACAGCTATAAAACTCATGTAAATAAATTTTGTTAATAAATGCGGTCTATATCTATCTCTAAGTTACCCCAATTATTTCATCAAGTTGCCAATTTTGACCTTATAAAGGCTTTTCAACTATAGTTATTGGACGCTTTATTTTATTGCTTGGCTGTCATTATTGTCTTTTCGAAGTGTTTCCTATATTATCTAAATTTTAACAAGAAAATTATATGTGCCACAGTCTAGTAGAATCTACAGTTTGTTGAAGAATATCTTTCACTTGGGGACAATATTCATGAGCAGTATATATAATAATGTTAACCCAGAAACATATGGTCAGAGGAATTTCTGTTTAGTTTTCTATTTAGAATAGAGAAGGAACGCTCCCTGTATCTTGCAGTGATTTATCAAGGCTCATGGCAGCCAAGCTTATTGTAATGTTTATTATATTTATACTATACCAGATGTTTTACTAGAGGAACTATCATTTGGTTGATTAATCGTTTTTATTCCCTTGAGAATAAAGATTAGTCCACCTTTGCATATATATCTTTAGTGTGGAAAATTGCCAGATTATGAGTTATGAATTTCTCTGCTATGGAAATCTGTGGACTTAAAAAAATTCAGTTAATTACTCAGATTCTACATTTTTCTATAGGGATAAGATTATGATGAATGACTACTGATATTTTTAAGATACTCAATTCTGCTGCAACATTTTATGCAATATTGTAAAATTATATATTGTAAAGCCATTTTCTCAATGATGAATAATCAGACACTGAGTTGGCTTCATGCAAAATCTATTCTGACAGTCATCAACAAATTGTCAAACAACCAGAAAGGTAGAAGTTTAACTGGATTAAAAACTAGGGGTTTGGATTTAGACCAACCTGATTTCCTACATTTACTATGTAACCTTGGGCAGCCTTCCTAATAACGCAAAACCTATCTTCCTGATTTGTAATGTAGCCATAAAAAGGTATAACTCATCATGTTTTCTCTGTTAAGTAAGGTATAATGTAAGAAATCTGATGCATGAATTTACTCAGTAAATTTGAGTTTCTTCCATCATTTGATTAGAAAGAAAACAAAAAAAGAGCAGTAGAAAAGTAAATCTGAGTATAAACAATTACAGATTACTTATCATTCAATAGTTGAGCCCTTCTTCTACCTTCACCCTAGTTTTAATAAACTTTAATTATGTTTCCTTCCTGAAAGAAACAATCTGAGTCACTGAATAATGCATTATTTAAAACCAACAACAAAAGAGTGTTTAAGCTAATTACATTGCAGCCAGGCTTAGACATCCAGGAGATGGCTGGCATATCTCATGTAGTTTGTCTTCAGTTCTCCCTTCCAGAAACTACACACCCCTAAAACTTGGATGTGGTATTCCTATTCAGTCATGAGTTATAGTGTGTGATCTATTCTCAGCAATTTCTGTAACACTCATCATAGAAACTGTGGTAGAAGAACAAAGATCTTCTATCACCAAGGAACACTTACGTATTTGGTGTTGTGGAGATAAAAATCCATCTTATATATGAAATTTATTTGCTTATACTGCTCTGATTTTTGTTGTTGAGCAGTTTAACAATGTACATTTAGGCTAAAACATACGTTTCCAAAGACCCAACTGTGGGCTCTCTGCTCCATAAATCATTTTAACTGTGTACAACTCTAATTCTCACAAAGACAAACAGGCTGCTAGCAATCCCACTCTCCAGTGAGTGCCCAGATGCCCTGAATAATGAATTGGCAGTGACTGGAGTTAAGTCCTAAACCACCATTTGGTAACTGAGTTGCAACTTTCCTCACTTGTTGTCATCAAGTACCATGTCTGACCCAGCAACATGAACAAATTTCTGCCTTGTCCTGTTTTTCACTTTAGATTGCACTTTGCACTTTGAAACCGGGGTCCAGGCCATCAACTAGCCAGTTTGGAGCTTTGAACCCTGCCGAGTTTACATTAAGTTTGAGTCTCTCCCTCCCCCTTCTTTTACATGTTCTGACTGGGATCCTTTAAAAAATAAAATGGACAATTTGTCTGACTGAGCATCCTGCTGCTTACTAACGCCAGTGACCCAGCTCTACCCAAGAGAGAACATTCATTGAGGTCCAGCACATCTCTGTGTTGTAGAACACTGGGTCTGAATTTGCTTGTACACTGGCATCACTCAGGGAGGGTGGTACCAACTGGTGCCTGCTCCCAAACACTCTGATATCTTTGGTGGTAGCATGAGAGTTGGAATTTTAAACATCTCTCCCAAGGTGATTCTCACTGGCAGCCCGGTTTGAGAGCAAATGATTTAGAGTGCTGCCTCCAGGCCTCCTCTCACACCTGTCTTAAACTAAGTTACTTCCCTCGGCCTCAATTTTAACTTTGTCTCTTCTACCTTTGTTCCTCCTGCCAGTCTTGGCTATTTCAGGTGACTTCATAGTTGAATAGACATAATCACAGAGTTCTGTTGTGGTGTTACCATTGTTTTATGGTTTGTTCATACAGTTTTGAAAGCCTTTTGTCAGATAAATGATAGGAAGAATCAAATTATTTCAAAAGAGATGCGACAAAAACCCCATTGCTGCTTCTGAGCTGAAGATGAAAAAAATTATCGCCACTGACAAGTCAAATGCATATGGAGTTAAATTGTGAGATTAATGCATCAACAGTCTTCAAGGCAATGTATAGAAGAGTGTGACAGATGATCTATTAGTACACACATTTTTTAAATTCTATTTGCATTAATATTTGATATAAAATAATAAAAGTGAAGGTTAAATGATATGTAGCACATGTATTAATACTGGGGCTCTCACTAAGTCATTCATTTATTTGATCACTTGCCTTGCAAATTATGTGAAAGGAAAATTCTAAACACACTGCAACTGCTGTGTGCCCAGTTACACAGGTGATGAAATGTTATCTATCCCTATGTAAAATGATCTGACAAGATGGACATGGCTCAAAAAATCCTTTTAAAAACCTGTAGGTTGGAAAATGACACTGCAAGAATTAAAATAATAACATTTAATTCTGACTTACAGATAGTCTGTTAAGAAAATAATTTCAGCAACTCAAAACTTTTGCCATTATTTTCATTTCAAATAGCAAAATAAAGAGGCTCAGAGAACTAGAAAGTCTAAGTAGGTAAACTTCGTGTTAGTATTATATTTATTGTTAAAAAATTAAAGTTTACGGAGTAACAATAAATGGCAAGTATCATGATCACATTTTAGTATATTATGTCAATTCTCAAATACGAAAGGAAACTTTTTTAGTTGAGTGTTAACATTTTTTAAATTTATTGTTACTGAAGTTGGCTTGTTCCACATCCCTGCCAGTGTTGTGCTTGCCAGGGTTCTGACTGTATAAGATGGATCGCCTCAGCTGTAGTCACCATCACTCTCCCACTATGGGAACATCCATAGTCCTCAACCAAAGTCTGTCTCCAAGATAGGCCCCAAAGATTATCCCTACACCTCCTGGAACTCATACTTCATACAGTCCCGTTTTTACATTGTACAGGGTTGTTACAATGAGTTAGTAAGTTATGATGAAAGTGATGGTTTGTCACTTTAAAGTATAGGTTATAAAAGACTGTAGTTTCTACCTTAGACTTTACCTCTCTTGCTCCCTTTTGCTTACTTTCTCTTGTATCATTCACTCTGGAGGAAATAATTTTTCTCCCCCTGCAGTGAACATCCATATATAAATCCAATTGTGTACATTTAAGCTTTTTATTTGGATATTGCAAAACACCATGAAGAGGTTCTAACAATCCACACTTCCACCAGAAGAGTGCTGTAAGATCTTAAATACTAAATAAATCCATACACGATGTGCAGTGGCTCTGAAATGGGCCTTAGGAAATGATTTCTTTTTCTGGAGGGAAGTCATTTTTTATTATGAACTGCCCTACTGATATGACTGTTTGGCAAAGAACAAAGGAAGGTCTCAGGCCACAGAGAGAGGAAGGGAAACTTACTCCCATAGCACATCGGGAACCCGGCCTGCCCACAACCACCAGTGAACTTGGAAGCTGATATTTCAGAGAGACGAGCCCTGAAATGACCACTGCTCAAGAGGACAGGCATCTAGGTAGACTGTAACAAAGTTCCTTCTTATTTTTTTTTTTTAAAGAAATAAAGTGAAAAGATATATCATTAAGGAACTACTTTTTCTCTCCCACTTTTCTTTCTTTTGCTCAAATGATTTGGATGTCATATGATTCAGAATAGAATTCTTCGGAAAGTGATCTAAATGAACATTCCTTCCTCATTTATAAGATGAACTTATTGTGTGTACCATTTATTGAGTGCCAACTGTTATCTCCTGTTTTCAAAAGGACCCTCCTGAATAGGGACTATTCAAAATTATCTACTTTTCAATTAAAGGGCTGAGGTTTAGTGAAAGTACATGGTATATGATTAGTAACTTAAGAATTAAATTAATCTGAATCTAGCTCCAAATTTGTTGGAAACTTCCTTGTTACACATTTTATCACTGCGATATCAACAGTTTCAATAAGAGGTTGATATTTAATCAAATCTTGCATTTTCCAAGGACAAAATAGGAGCATAAATGCCTCAAAGAAAAACAAGTATGTCAGCTTTCTCAGTAATTGAACCCCAAGCTGACTAAGGTCAAGAAACACTTTGTGTTTTTTATCAGTATTTTATACAAATACAGCATCTTTCCTTTTACTAATGGTGTCTAAATGTGGGGAGAGGCTCAGAGATTTTTTCCCTTCAGTTTGCAAAGGTACATAAATGTCTTATATCCACATTATCCCTTTACTTTTTAACTCAGCAAGCTTTAGCAGAAAGATCATGTGGCCAAAAATCAGTCAAATGTGACTTTGAATCAACAAACTGGATATTCCTTTGAATCTCAAAGTGGGGTGAATAATCCTAGCACTCAGGACTGTTTTCAGGATTAAATAGAGATTAGACAAATAGTAATGTGTAAAAAGTTAAATACTACAGGTCTGCAATTCTGAAGTCCAAAATAATTTGAAAATAATAGACTTTCTGTAATATATTTGACAACAATAGCTAACCTGAATAGATTTAAAGTTACATATATGGTGAAAAATACAGATTTCATGGAAGGCATTTTGATGAGTTTTTTTTTTTTTTTTTTTTATTGAGGCCCCAGACTCCAGAGAAAATGTGGCATAAGATGTGGCACATGCACCATCTAACTTTTTCATATATCCAAACCTGTGTCTCAGAAATATCTGGTGTTAAAATTTTGGAAAAATTGTTTGGGCATATTATTATTGTTATCATTAAATTTTGGGTCGGGTTAACACATCTATGTAAAACAGGAAATTGGTAAAGGTAGTGATGCTATTCATTAAATTTTATACTAAATTCTCAAGGTTTATATTAAAACACATTGACTTGAAGTGACAAAATTATAAGTGGCATTGATAAAATTAATATGACCTTTTCAAAGCTAAAGAAATAGAATTATAGGAAGATATATGTATAATTCAAGCAAAATTATGTTAAAATTAAGATAATTGTTGAGATCAAGAATCCTTAATGTACTTCCTTTGTGCTGAGCTCCTTGATTAGACATTTTTCATATTCAGCTCAAGTACTTTTGGAAATGATCAGTTTTGCAAAGGGATCTCAACAGGCAATAGGAAAATAACAGCTTGTCTTTTTTTCCCCCAAATCAAAGCACGTATATTCAAAATTTGGACAAGAATGTCCATATATTATCCCTCTATTTGCTACTTATTCATAGAAATTTGTCCTTAACAGATCGTTTGAAAAATACGTATGTCTGATATGTAAGAGAACACAAACTACACACATGTGAATCTGATCTCTATGCCTGTTAGCCATCTAGTGGCTTCAAAATAAAATTCACGGCAAAAGTGGAAATTACTGTTATCTTAACCAACATGAAATATGTATTGTTTAAAAATATATAGTATTTTAAAAAATACTTAAAACACAGGACTGCTATAGAATAAAAGCAGAAATTAAGGGCTGTATTTCATGTCATTATGAGAGATAGTAAAATAGGGTGTCATCAGGAATTTTTATCTTTCTCATCATCAGATGTCATATCTTTATGTGTATATATACACACACATACATATTGTAATCAAATCATTGAGGATATATTAAAATGCCAAATAGAAAGGATATTCAGGTTCCTTTTCATTTTGGAGTCTGTGCTATATTGCTGAGTTCTTGGCCTTGCCTAGCGAAATTCTGTTTAGTCTACTTTATCCCTTATTTTTGTGGACTGATAGATTTTATGTGAGTGCATATCTGTGCTCTTTATAAGCTGATAGGCTTTGTACTCAGAGATGGAAAGAACTAGGATCCCATAGAATCTATTTTATTTTTCTTCAAGGTTTGCATTCTTTATTACTATTTTATGATGTGTAATTATATTAACTCACTAATGGAAATGTTTTTGATAGTCATGACTATGTGTGTTCAGATATAAACTCCTCATTCATTGAAAAAATCAATTTATCTT
This sequence comes from Scalopus aquaticus, assembly GCA_004024925.1. Lineage (NCBI taxonomy): Eukaryota > Metazoa > Chordata > Mammalia > Eulipotyphla > Talpidae > Scalopus > Scalopus aquaticus. Next base: position 200,224 of record PVIJ01000153.1, read on the forward strand.
TCAATTCTAAAGAAAAAACTTTAGGGTGAATTTTTTATTTTATTAATGCAAGTCAATCTAGCAAAAGTTATCATTTTATTCATTTTTGCCTATAGCAGTATACCCCTTAATTGAAAATGTGTAAGTTTTATTTTTCAGCCATGCGGGGTTGAACAGTTTCCTCATCCCATGGAAACCTATGGCCCATATGCCTTTGGGACCACACTGGTATAACCAGTTCTGTTTTGTTAACTTCACTGAGATTCTTCTCCCTAAAAAGGGAACTCATACTCAGCTCTATTGCCAAAATTTAGATTCTAGATAAAAAGGAACTAAACCCACCCTTATATTTTGTTCTACCATTTGCTTTACTTGAAGTGATTATTTTATTAATAATTTTATACATTATAGTCTCTATGTCATGATATTTGACCCCATTCAGAAAAAAACGTTATAAACAAGATGAGAACAGAACCTCACACTTGTTACAATGATTTTAAAGATTTTAAAGATTTCAGGTAGTTGTTACATGCATGCTACTAAGTTTTCTAAATTTGTATTAATCTATATGAAGGAAATTTTTGTTATGATAAAACCATTTTCTTAAGGTAGCAACTTATCACAGAAAGATGTTTATTGATTTTTATCCAGAATAGAAAAATAATATGTTTGATATCTTGATTTTTTCCTTTTCTATTATTTTCTGGAGTGCCACTGGATTGTCAATTCTAGTTAAAGACATGTTTTTCTTATTACAAATTTAATGAACATTGTCCTTTTTAGCAGTAAAATAAAAGAATCTTTCTTGAGTGCCCTGGTGGATATGATTTTTTTTAAATTGTAAAATGCAACTTTTTATCTTCATATCTCAATTTGAATTAAATTTAAACATTTAAAAATTTTAAGTCAGAGAGACATAGCTATGTATTTGGGGGATTTTTACATTTAATTTACTTAATTCTTTCTACAAAGAACTTATATGTCATTTCTTGAAAGACTATTGCCTGAGAGCTAATTATATGAATTAGATATTTAGACTCATGATTTCTTGGCACTCAGTGGGATACTTGACTAGAATTATTTTGAGGTTTTAGAAAAAATGATACATAGGAAATAAATTTAAATATAATGCCTTCATTCACATAGGGCAGAACATGGCAAGTCTCTACATTTGCAAATGAACAAAAGGATTTAGGAAATCAGAATCCAATTTAGGAAAATAAATACAAATTTAGAAAATAATTCGTTTGGAAGATTCCCACTGCTTTTGTCAAAAAGTGAGGCTCTTGATCTAATTAAAGAAGCAGAAAAGAATAAGAAATTTTGCAGTAAATCCAGAAAAAAAGTGGAAAAGAAAAATAAAATTCTGGTTCCTTCGTCTTTGAAAAGCATTGAAATAATTTGGGACATAATTACTCACTAATTACATCCAGTTAAAATTACTGGTGACATACTGATTGGCAGAAGGCACAGTTACAAGGTGTTCAATGCAATGTACTCCCAACAAGCTAATTAACCCACCTTCAGACTTCAGCCACGGACTCAGTTTTTAACAGAAGGATAGATCCAGGCCCCTGTATCCTTTCCTTCCTCAGTGCTCAAAAACCTTAGTGCAAAACTGAGCATCGAGACTGGAGAGAACAACATTTACCCATTTCCTACATCCTCTTCTATTAAATTATAACAATTTCAGAAACTCTAAGTGTTAGAGTGACATTTGGTAACAGTCAGTGCTGTCATTTGGGCATTAAAATAATCAAATGATTTTTTGACTTTAATTAGCTTGCTTTTTCACTCTAATATCTACTGAGATTTGGAATTTAAGAAAAATGATGGTGACAAGCCACGTTTGTATCCGTCTGTTTATCTCCTTGGTGAACTGAACTGTTGAAAATCAGTTTCATTACAAATATAACTTATGCATAGAAATTAATCATGTGTTTTCCAAGATAATTAATAATTATTTGGATGATTTTATAAGACAGAAATTTTGCGTTAGTTGATATCCTGAGTGGTTTCATTTGGGAGTCTACACATAGCCTTTTAAAATGCATTTGTGCAGTGTTCGACATTTCTTAGCAGGATCTAAGGTTGAGCAGGTAGAATAGAGATATGTCAACAACACCATTTTAGAATTAGGCACACTTTAGTTTGAATTTCAATCACCAGATGAGCATTTAATATCTCAATTTTATACTCTATAAATTGGTAATAATGAATTATAAATTGTTTTGAGGATTATTTTAGGTGCTGTGTATATAATTTAATCCAGTGTCATGCAAGCAGTAAGTATTCAATAGGACTTTTAATGTAATAATATTAATGTGCTATTAAGTTTTAATAACACATTAATTAATTACAATCAATACAATTAAGTAAAATATATTACTTCACATTTTTATTTAATAGTGATGTGTCACAATAACATTTCTTCAAAATATATGTATTTTATGGTAAGATACAGTATGTCATTAACATACCATAGTCATATAGCATAAGACATAAGCTACATTTCATATTATATTACTATTGGATTATTAAAATTTAATAACATACATTGTTAGTAAAATTAAATGAGGAAAGAATGGAAAATTATATTATCTATTTGTCTTCTTCAACAAAGTATGTATTATAAAATTTATTACACACCAAGTACACATTAGTGCTGAGAGTAAAAAGTAAATATCATAGCTGCTAATCTCTGACCTTGGGGCACCTACAGGGAAAATAGGATGTCTAATTATAGAGAAAAAAATACAGCGTTTTGGGGAACATCTTATTCTCTCTTCAAGCTGAAATTCACTTGTGCCCCATATATGACTCAGTCTACAATGGCACCTTCTTAAGACCAGAATGAGAAGTAGAATGAAAGTTTGCTTTGAAGATTCTAATAATTGTGACTTTAGCTACTTAGCAAAACTGGAGCAAGAAAGTACAGGTATGTCAGAATGAATGTTCTTCAAGGTAATTTCAATTCTGTGAGTCAGGATTTTCCCTTTTCAATATTATGTTAAGTTTACTTGTCTCTGAACCAATTTATATTAATGAGTTTACTTATTTTTCATACTATCTTCTGAACTGACTGTGGTATTTGCTAGGCGACATCACCACAATCTTGATATTTTGACACAGTTACCAGACCCATATTGATAATACTTGCATCAGGCAATTTTTTTTAATTTATTCAGAATTTCCTCTTTCAGAAACTGTTTTTTTTTTTTAAATAAAACTGTTAAGGTGTGTATATATATATATATATATATATATATAAAATGTTTCGCCTGTTACTTGATTGACAACTCTTCATAAAGGCTATTCCCAGAACACAATCATATTTGGCATTTACACATATCCTCCAAATTCAGATTAGGTCAGCAAAATGAAGAGTTAGATGAATCCATATGACTATCAGATCTCTTCAAGGAATAAGGTTTAGAAAAATGAAATTTGATTCAGGAAAGGGTATTAGGAAGTAATTGAAGATTCATAATCTCCAAATGAATGAGTGAGTACTGGGAGATGATACACTTTTGTTCAACTGTGACCACTAGTGAGTTTTCAACACTTAGTCCAGTGGATTCTATCTTCAGTCCACTTACCGTACCAGCCTCAACTGAAGGAAAGCTGATCAGCCAAAGCAATTAATAAAGTAGATAAATATCTCATAGTCTTAACAAAGACACAGAGTAATGCAAATCGTTGTATCTGCTAATCATTGTACTAATCTGTGATTCCTGTCATTCAATCAGAAATATTTTCTCTAATTTGATTAACACTTACATAGAATCTGTTTTGTAGAAATCTCAATCTCTCTGTCCCTAAACTTCTCAAAAGTGCTGTTCATCAAGAAAAAAACTTTTCAAAGTAATAGCATCACAAATACAAATACAATAATAATTACCACATAAGATTGAAGGAGGCTAAAAAGTAAAATATATCCTTAAAAAATATGTATGCTTTGAAAGTTTCTGAAGTATAACAATGCATCATGTCTATGAAAAATCACAAATAGACAAACTAAAGTACAAAGAATGTTAATAGAATTATTCAAACTAAACACAAATTTAAACATTCAGTGTAGTTACATGTGGAAATTTTCCATACATATAGAAAATAAGCTATTTTACTATCACAGAGAAATGCTTCAATATAAGGATAATGTTGTTCTTTTATTGCTAAGGGAACAAACAACTAAATAAACTAAACCCTAGGACAGAGAATGATACAAAGAACACTGCACAAAAGGGTAGATATATCTGTTGTTTTCCTTTCCAATAATAACTCACCCCAACTTATAATTTTAAAAGGATCACTAATTGGTGGCTCTCTTTTAGTAATGGGATGCAACTGCCCTAAAATAAATCTAAAGTATTTATTTTGCAAAAATTGGCAATTTTTTATCTGTCTATCTATCTATCTATCTATCTACCTACCTACCTACTTTTGTGTAGAAGAACTGGAGGTGTAAGCCAGAGGTGCAGGGTTGAAAGGATTCATCAGAGACAGAGTGGAGAGCAGAACAGGTGGATTTTTACTGAAATACACTGCTAACGGGAACAGCAGGCAAGAAGGAGAGGTCTGCTGTGCCATATGTGGGTTAGCTCCCTGACCAGGGATTTAACTCAGGCATCAGTGTCTGGCAATAGCCTGATAACACTGAGACTTACTTAACCCCTAGGATAACAGAGGCCCCGCAGATTGGCAAAATTTATTAAAATAAGTAAAAGAGACTCTTTCAAGGGGAATTATTACATCAAAGTATTTTATTCTCCTTATTTGTGATGTGATGCTGAGGTTTGCCAACACAGATATTCTAATTAGTTAGGAAAATGTATCCTTATTGGTAAGAGTGAATAGCAGAAAAGCTCCAGCTCATTATGTCAAAAGTCCTTTTATTTTGGCCTAATATCGTAAGAGACCGTTTTGGACAAGGTAAGCTGTCCTAATGGGAAGTCATTTGGTCATGAAATATGAGAATTTTAGGCCTAATGGCAGTGTGAATTACACTCACACACACACACACACACACAATTAAATCACCTTTTCAGGATTTGATTACCAAGAGCTCCAATTATTCATTATTCATATGATAAATAAAGGTACACACGTCTGCGTATACACAGACACACACAATTATGAAATTTCCAAACAGGATAGCAAAGCCTAGGCAAACTAACTAACTAAAGAACTAAAATATGAGCTAAATAAATGTCAATAGCTATGACAAAATGCATAGAAATAATTACTGTGATAATTGATAGATCCAAAACTTGTGTAGAACAAACCAGATAGTCTTCTACTTAAGAAATTCAGTAATGAACTATATATTTTATATTGTATACATTGTGGTACTTACTCTTTTCATGATCTACTTATCACTTTACATTATGTTTCATATTTCTTGCTTCTTCAATTAAAATTTAAACTTTTTTTTAACTGTCAGATCACGGGAATCATTTGAATATTCTTTTTTTATTTTTCACATGATTCAAATGAATTTAACTTTAGCTGTACATGCTAGTATCAAATATATGTTGTTGAGTGAAATGTGCCCATATGATTTACCAAGCTATATATTATAGAGTAAATTAACAAGTACCTTGCCATGATAAAGAAGTAAAATTGGTGTATTATAACCAGGGGAGTTTCATATAAACTAATCAGATAACTTAAGTAACAGAGATATTTGCTTTATATTGGATGACATATATAAATCATAGGTATACTTAATGTGAATATTAATTTTATTTTAATTATATAGCAACAGGCTAGCATTTATTTACTTCTAACAAATAATCAGAGCTGGAAACATCTATTTGAATAATAATACTTCTTCTATATGCTGATGTTCTTATTAAATATATTGTTCTTATTAAATATATATGTTCTTATTAAATACATTGCAGTAAGAAAAATTACCGACATAAAGCAACACCAAACTGTGATGTTAATAATTTTTTTGGGGGGGTGTTCCCTGATGGTTTAGGGGTTAAGTCTCAGTGCTGTTATCATGACGGCCTGAGTTTGCTCCCCAGCCAGGGAGCTAACCCACATATGGCGCAGCAGACCTCTCCTGTCTCACCTGCTGCTCCCCTAAGTAGTGTATTTCAGTAGGTCTACCTGTTCTGCTCCCTGCTCTGTCTCTAATAAATCCTCTTAATCCCCTCCCCACACCTCTGGCCTACACCCCAGTTCTACGCATAAATAAATCCTTAAAAAATATTATTTGAAAACTCTTCAAGGAAGAATCATGGCTCATTATACCCTCAAGAATTGTTAACAGATATGAGTCATTATGATAATTTGACAGATGGAAAAATAAAAGGCCCAGAGAGACACTGAAATGTCACATTAGAAACACTGAGAAGTCAGAGAATAGTATTTGAGCTTTAAAGACTGCTTGCTATGCACCACAAAGCTCACATTTCCTTTGATAATGTTCTCCTAGAAATGGTTAAACCATTATTTAGTTGTATTTTTGAGACTGAAAAATATTTTCATGGTTATTCTTCATTATGATATATTTCAGTCTTCACAGAGCCTTGAATATTTCGATCTTTTCTACATTGTGTGCTATGACTAGAAAACAGAGAAAATGTCTGGGTTGTTATTGCTGGATCCGCACTGACAAAAAGGGGAGCCAGGTTATTCCACACACTTGACAATTCGTTATGGAATTGATTTAGGTTAGCCTCAGTCACTGATTAACTCTCAAGAAATAACTATTTAATATTACTACTCTCTTTTATAATAATGATTCCTAGCTAAATGATTTTAAAATTGTTTGGAGCCTAATTCCATTCAGACTGCCCATATTTTATATGGGCACTCTTTTTCTAAGCTTTCTCTTTTCTGACTCAATAACCACATTGAGATGCTATATGCTAAACTGAAGTTAAATAAATAAAACATTATCTACAAAGTAATTGATGTGTCTATGTGTTTCTTAGTATAACAACTTAACAAAACAGAGCTTAAATCTTCTCTATGTATGTTATCTTTCTATTCTACTGCCAATTTCATTTAAAGGTCATTTATAATTTATTATTATTGCAAATGTGTTTATCAGCAAAATGCTATATTCTAAATCTATCACCACTGGTAGAGATAAGGATTTGTTAAAGCTAGAGAAGCACTGTCTTATGTCCTGACAAAAGCACATCACCGCTGCACTGAAATATTTAAATGTAACCTGGATAAAATGTGTATTCAGTGTTTCCATGCTGTCATCACAAATACCTAGTTTAGTGTTTATAGTTATCAACACTATAGAAATAGCCAAGAGGGCCAATTAGCTCAACTGGAAAATGTAAATTCATCAAGTTGATACCTCCTCCCTTGGAAATGGAATTTTAGCTAACAATACACCTCAAGAGTGTGATTCAAAAATGTATTCAACATTTGGCAGGCCACACCTGTAAATTATTCAAATGGTCCATTTTCTAAGGTAAAGTCTTGCTAGGGTTGCGTAACAAACTCTTTTAGTAGGATTCCTGCTGGAGCAATTAACATAGAGTGTACCTAGTATAAAATCAAACTACTTGTAATAAAAAACAACTACCAAGATTTGCAACTTAAAGTAAGGCAGTAAAATATACCAAGAGAGTAGACTCTGACATTGTAGAACCTGGCTTTAAATCTGCCTTAATCACGTTCTCTTGCATGATACATCATCTAACAATCTCCTGCCTCTGTTTCCTCATCTATAAAATGGAGCTATGGATACCTAAGTCTCAGTACTACTGTGATGAATAAATGTTACTTGTGATGACACCAACCTGATTCATATTAAGTTTTCTATAGATAACAGTCATTTTGATGATTAATATATTAATATTCGATGATTTCAATATACAAAATGCATTTATAGATGACCTTGCAACTCTCTGGCCGTGCAATTTGCTGAATTCTTTTCCAATTATCTTCTTCAGCTATAAATAATATATTTCCAATAATCCAATAATCTATTTCAGCTATAAAAATCCCATGGTGATACAACATGGTAACTATGGTTACAATACAAAATCGTGTATTTAAAATTTACTAAGGGCCTCCCTGGTGGTCTAAGGGGTTGAGTCTCAGCACTATGAAGCTATTGCCAGTCACTGCAGCACAAGTTCGATCCCTGGCCAGGGAGCTAACCCGCAAAACGCAGCAGATCACTCCTGCCTCTCCCGTTGCTCCCCTCAGCAGTGTATTTCATTCAGTCTGCCTGTTCTGCTCCCCATTCTTTCTCTGGTGAATCGTCTTACACCACCCACCCACACCTGTGGCCTACACCCCAGCTCTTGAATGCATAAATAAATAAATCTTAAAAAAAATAAAATTTTCTATGAAAATAAATCTTAGAAGTTCTCATCACAAAGAAAAAATGTTCTGTTGATATCCAGGTATGGTGTTAGATGTTAACTAGACTTAGGGTGTTGATCATTTTGCAGCATATATAAATATTGAATCATTATGCTACAAGTCTGAAAATAGTATTATGTCGTATGTCACTTATAACCTAATAAATATGCACATAAGACCACAATGCACAGTGTGCAAGAAGAAAGATAAAATGACGCACAAAAAAGTTCATTAAAACGATTGCCTTTTGTCAAGAGGAAGAATAGCAAGAATAAAGTCATCATGTAAACGTAGATATACATCAATTTCCACATTTGGGAAATTAGTATATTTTTTAAGGAAAAATAAGTTTAGAGAGCAAAGAAGCATTATTTTACATTTTGAAAATCTCTTAGATGTCTACTTAAAAGAAGGCAGATGGATTCTCATTTCTGTTTCTGTATTAAATCTGTTTTGATATCACACATCATGAGCTTCTGTAAAAACCTATGGTAGATTGGAGAGTAAAAATTAAAATCACAAGTTAACATCCTAGTGGTATCATATAAATAGTCTGAACACCCTGAAAGGATCTTAGAGAACCCTCAGGGATGCTCAGACCACACACTGACAACTGCTGTTCTAGGAGCTACCATCTCACTTCATAAGGACCTCTATTCCTCTATTCCTTAAGTACTCCCGTGTACATAAAATTAAATTCCTTTCTTACACAGCTTTATCATATGAGCTTAGCAATATCACAACTATGATTAAATTCTGTTCTGTCCTATTCCACATCTGCATCTGTACAGAAATAAAAAGAGAAAAATCAGACATTTTTGGGAGTCTATTTCATTACGTGCCCTTAAATCTAAAAAGGACTCCCTGTATTGCCAGATTATGAGTCTACACATCCCAAACTTGTAACTGTCCATCTACCACTTTATTCTTTAACCCCTGACTTCCAAAATCCTGTTCCTTCTGCTCACTTTCAATGACCTCCTACCTCATTAAGGAAAGCAACCATTTAAAAAAGAATTTCTCATCACTCACAAGCTGAAGCACATCCTCCAAGGTTTATCTGCTGTGTATAACCCTGTTACTGCCCATCAGTAGGGAAGAGCACACAAGTCATCTAGTCAGCGGCCCCAGGACAGCACAGGTCCTATTCCTTCTTCTCTAAGCAAGAACCTCCCTCCAACAATTCTCCTCTTTTTCCTTTATAACACCCTTTCCTCTTCAGTAGACCATCCCTATTGCCACAAACTGCTATGTCCTGAGTTAAAAGTTATTCCTTTTAACCCCAATGACCCTGCTAACCACTACAGCATTTTTAGCAAAAGTTTTCAAATAGCTACCCAGTCTTCACATTCTCTCCATTCTTTTTATTACATTTTTATCAAGGTAAGATTTATTTACAACACTGTATATGATTCAAAAATATAGGATCCCACCTCTTCAGATGTTTACCACCATACCACACCCACAACCAAGGCACCCACAGGCTCCACCATAGCCCACTGTGCCCCTTCCACTTTTGCTCTTCCCTCTGCCCCCCACCATTTGCAGTCTTAGTTTTACAGTCAGATTTCTAGGATTTGTTTTGGTTTTGGCTCTCTGTTTTGTTTCTCTGTAATCCACATATGCACAATGATAAATTTTACATAAGTTTGCTGTTGATTTTTTTTTACAGATTTATTTATTTATGCATACAAGCTGGGGTACAGGCCAGAGGCGTAGGGCGGCGAGAGGGTTCACCAGAGACGGAGTGGGGAGCAGAACAGGCAGATCTATGGAAATACACTGCTGAGGGGAGCAGTGGGTGAGGCAGGAGATGTCTGCCGTGCCATGTGGGAATCTCCTGGGCCGGGCGTCGAACTCACGTCACCGCTGCCGTCAGCTCCACAGCACAGCACTTAACCGCTGCACCACCAGGGAGGCCCCAGTTCGCTGTTGATTTTTGAGACTTCAGTTATCCACAGGTAGGATAGAGAATGCGCTCTCAAGAGCTGAAGAGAAACTATGTTTCTTTATATACTCAGATGACTCTGGAGAGTCTGGTTGGAGTATAGATACAATTTCTTCAACAAAAAAAGTTTGTGGATTTATGTATATTTGTCTTTGCCAACAAATTCATTTCTACTACCTAGAAGGAGATGTTTCCTGAAGTATTTCTTGTGAGCTCAGTATCATGAATATTACTTTATTTAAGGGATTCATGCCAAGATAAAAGCTACAGATCAAAAAAGACTTGGATTGTCTTCAAGACTTTGTTGCCCACTTGAAATAAAAGCACAACCTGAGGAAGATTCTGCTACTTCATTCATTGGGAAAAACTCTTTTCTTGTGTGACAGCATTAAGGCTTACATTATATGAACACATTTATTAAAGATTAAAACTAATGTGTGGCAAAATGTGTGTCTTTTACCAACACATAAAAATGTTCAATAATGATCTGCAATGATCCATTCTATAAAATTATCTATACTGTTTATTATGGTATAGTTTTACTTCATTATTTCTTTAAATCCCTGCTCCCGCCCAAGTTTTCCCTATTTAAATCTGAATATTTAACTGTGGGCATGGTCTTTAGAGTTCTAGTTTCCTGGCATCCACCTAGAAAATGTGGTTATTGTCTTGGAAAAAAATCAGTATGCTTAAAATATAACAAATGTTAGGGAAAATCGTCTTATTTTTACTTTCTTTTACTTTTAGAAAGCCCTGACCTCTTTGTTCTCTGGAAAAGTGAGGATCCTACCTTTTACATTAATAGACTAATAGATCTATTAGTCACAATACATTATCTATCTATCTATCCATCTATCTACTTACCTACCTACCTACCTACCCACTACCTATCAATCATCTGTCTCCTGCAAAATGTACTTTATAAAGTTCAAAGTAACAATACATAGTCAGCTTTTTAACTACATTCAACATTGTATTCATAACCATGGGGGCAAAATATGAGAATTTTTCCCTTTTGAAAAAAAAAAAAGACCATTTCTCTTAACACAATAAAATTTAGAGACACTTAAAAATCTCAGCATGGACCAAATCTTCTAGGACATAAGTTATTCTTAATAAAATAAAGTTATTTTATATTGCAATTAAACCACTGTTTTAGTTAGCAACATGCTTAATTCATCCCCTAGACAGATAGGTATCTATTCTCTATTCTTGCTCACTTTGCACTTCTTAAGTATTATTTTTAAAGTTCTAATATGTGCAGGCTCATAGATAAATTACATTTTTTCAACCCTCTCACATCTAATTAAAATAAATTTAATGTTAGTCTATAGCCCACATTATGTAACTTTACTACATTTGTGGAAGAAAACAGTAAAAAGAATAAGAGATTCCTTAACATGATCAATATGAATTTCTGGATGTTAAGCTGATATGATGGTGTTGCTAGGCTGATATAACATTTACAAAGCTATGAAAGAGACCTTCCTTTCTTTACAGTATAACCTATGCAGGTGTAACTCATTCACACCCACACATGCTGTCTACTCATTCCTGGGAAATGTATGTGCCTCTTGTTTAGATTTAACTGCACAAGTTTTTTAAGTAAATTTCAGAGTTGAATATTCCTTTATTGGTGTAGAAACACAGGCATAGGGTTAAATGTTTTTGTCTTAAATCATGCACATTAATCTAAATAGGAATTTGCCAAAAATATTCTAATATATAATATAGTATAATAAATATAATAGTATAATATAAAATAGAATAAATTAAGAAAACTTAGGTACCAATTCTCTATTTTTTAACCAAAAATACATCAAAGTCAATGAGGATAAGGCTAAGTGTGCTGGGGAAAGTACAAGTGGAGTTTCAGTTTTAGACACTAGTTATAAAGTTGTATCTATAAGCTAGAGTGCATTTGTAGACTGTGACAGGGAAAAAGAGGTGATGCCAAGTAAAATTCATTTATGTATTCATTTATTTATATTCTTTCCCCTTCTTTCATTCCACGATTATTTTGAGATAAATGTAAACTCAGGTAGAATGAAATTCAAGAGCAAGAATAAAATTATATGATTACATAGTAATGCAAGTTTTTATCATTTTGTAGGGTGTTGTGGATGCATGATCTTTAGAGTTCTAGAGTTTTCTGGCATCTACCAGGAAAATATGGTTATTAATTTGATTCACATTGTCCTAAAATTAAAAAAAAATGCACATTACGCAGATTCTTTCTGGCATTAAGCCTGAAAGAAGTGACTCATATGATTCTTTATTTTGGGAACACTGAGTGATGTAGAAAAGTCCTCAACACTATCTCTCCAATAAAGAAAAGAAGATTCCATATGTCACTTACTATGTTCCTTAAAAATACTGTGAAAAGAATTCTTCCAAGGAGCCAAAAACTTGTTCCAGGAATGTAGAAATTTCTGCACTTTAACTTGATTCAGAGATAAAACCTAACTATCAAAACATGCATGACTGAGACCAAGTCACTGGGCATGCTGAGGACATCTAAGCGTGGAGACAGCAGGGTCAGTTGTAGAGTCTTCCAGCAGAGTCCTTAACTAAGCAGGCCAGGGGGCTTAGATTTAATTTGTCTATGCCACTTACTGACTCTGTAACTTGAGCAAGTAACACTGGTCAACAAATTTTTACCAAAGTCATATTATTGAAATAAAATTAGTAATTTTTTATCAATTTGTATGTGCTCAACAGGAACATGACAGTCAAATTCTAATTCTGGCTCTAGTTTTATTTGTAATCTCCAAAAAATTGATGTTTCCATCATGAAATGCATGCCAATCTCTGGTCAACTAATTTTAAAAAAAAGTCATGTTACTGAAATAAAATTAGTCATTACCTATCAATTTGTATGTGCTCAACAGAAATATGACAGTCAAATTCTAATTTTGGCTCTAGATTTTTGGTAATCTGCAACAAATTGATGTTTACATCAGGAAATGCATGCCAACAGTAATAGGTCTACGGTTAATACCTGTAAAAAATCAAGTCATAGACTACTTCTTCACTTGTCTCTTGTACAGCTGTTCAGGCGTATCTATGGGGAGTGTCCAGCAGTTGTCAGCTAACATTGTAGTGGACCATTTTCCCTGGTATGGTTGTTCCATGATGCGATCTCTTGATGAAAACATTCACCGTGTTCATCACTAACCATACCACAGTTTTCAGGGAAGAAATCCAAATGGAATGAAGGAAGTAGATCTTTAGAGACACATTGCAGCCAAGTTTCTGATACTGCATCAGCATGTCTTCTACTAGTTCTTTGTAGTTTTCTGCCCTAACATTCCCAAGAAAGGCTGTAGACACTAGACGAAAAGCATTCCATGCTTGTTTCACATCACCCTGCAGCAAGTTGTTGAACTGGTCATCTCAATGCAGACGGAATGTTTGGGTAGACTACTCTCGACTTCTTTTGCTTCGTTATTCCACTGGAAAGAGGAGGAACCAAGCAGAAGTAACAGTCTTTTTTGTGCTTGCTTGGCTCTCTCCACACCATGGGAACTGCAAATGGCTTTGATGGTCTTTTGCCATTTCACTACTGTGAAAACTGTGTTGTACATGTAGCATAGCATATATGCAGGGCCCAAGGCTTCTCTTGGTCACCAACCTTGCATCCAAAGTAAAGATGATAAACCTTCTTCACTTGAGAAGTGATACTTTTCTTCTGGTTGGCAAATGTCACTTCCCCACAAATAGAGCAGAAATTGGCCACGCTATTAATGCACTTTCGAGGCATGACTGTTCTGTATTGTGCCTAAATGGATAAAATAATAACAGTTCTATGGAACAGCAGCTTAAACTGTCTCACACAAAGTCTGAAATATTTTCAATACTCAACCTTTCCGACAGGGCTTCATATAGTGCACTGCTGATGTCAGCTTACTTCAGCAGCCGCCTGGCAGTAGTACTGCATTGCATCAGAAAATGCTGCAATCAACTGTGGATGATGTATGCATGATGGCATTATGCAATGCGATGCAATATTACATCATTCTAGGCTGATTTAGGATGTTGTTGCAGACCTACTGGATAAATTTACATGGTAAAACACATAAATTAATTATATGAAATATCTTCAAAATGAGAACTCATAAAAAATGTTCAGGGTTATATTCATGTTCAGCACACCAAGATACTACAGATCAGGACCTTTTTAAGTCAGTAATGATTTCACTGTTGACCAGTGTAATAGGACCTCTCTGTGCTTGTTGGCTTCTTTTCATAACAGAGAAGGTGATCACGACATATCTCATTGCATGAGGATACAACTATTGTGAGGACTGAATAAGCAAACACAAGTAAAGTCCTGTGAAAAGGTACCTGTCACCTGTCAAATGCTAAATGCCGATTAGCTATTACTTTATACTCAAACAGGACAAAGGTTAATACCTAAGCAGATATAAGCTTGTTCTACTTTACTGTAAATACAGTCAATTCTCACTATTTAGGACTTGGCATTTGCAAATTTGCCTACTTGCTAAAATTTATTTCTAAACTCCAAAATAATATGAGGGTGTGCCTTTGCAATCATTTGCACAGATGCACAATCAAAACTTTGAGTCACCCAAGGTGCATGTTCCCAGCTGAGGCTTAGCAAGGCCTAGCCTGTTTTTATTTATTTACTGATTCGTTCGTTCATTCATTCATTCATTCTTTCGTTTTTTAATGAGGTACCATTTTCTTACATCTTTGTTATTTTTTTTAAAGTATAGGATTTCTCCCTCCATAGTCTCTGTAGCTCACGTGGTCTTCACAGCTCTCCTACCACCAAAGCACCCATAGTCCTCCTCATAGTCTACTGTGCTCTCTACCTGTCCCCAATTTCATTCCTTTCCCTCTCCAGGCCACTGTCCTTCCCCCACCCCTCCGGGATGCCTCAGATCTATGGTCCGCTTTCAAGGATTCATTTTAAGGTTAATTTGCTGTAAACAAGTGTCCTTTTCATGATCTAGCTACTGTCATTTTTTTTTTTTTTTTGCTTGTCTGTGCTTTTTTGGATGGTTTTGGTGTTTAAATGCCCCCAAAGCATAGTTGAAACTACTTTCTAGTGTTCCTAAGAAGGCTGTAAGTTATCTTTGAGAAAAAGGTAAAAAAGGCAAAAGGAAGGTGCCTAGCCTCTGTAGACAAAGCCCTTAGCTATGATTTTAAAAGCCACACTGAATGACTTTTTATCCCTGATTGTATAGAGAGGTAGCAAATAACATTCATGTTTTAGGCATGAATCTAATAGCTCTAAGAAAAATACAGACAATACTGATAACTAGTATCTTTCTTGATAGCAAAAAATATTTTGGAATTATGATATCAAATATGATTACATTTAATATATGATATTTACGCCACAAGGGTATTTAAGGACTTTGCTTTTTTTCTAGTTTTGGGCACAATGACTGCTATTTCTTTGCTGTTGTTAGTGCTGAATTGATTTTTTAAATATTTGTTCTCATAACTGCAAGATAAGTTCATTTTGCTTGATTGTAAATACAGTATGATATTATAAACTAACTGAACAGGATCTTAATGAGTTTTTATTTTACTTAAGTAAAATTGTTATACTTTCCATACTATGTAAGTCCTATGCAGTTGCAAGGTTGTTTGTCCAGATTGGCCAGCTGGGCCATGCCCTAAAATGTTATAAAAGGATAACTTAGGGTCTATGTAGGAAAGATATCTTTATATATGCAGGGAGTACATTTACTATAAATCAAAGACAATGTGTATGCCTTATTTTCAGCTATTTCAAAATATGAATTCATTTATCAGAAAACATTGCAAATACTTTGGTGGCAGTCAGTACAGCTCTACTTTGAATCGAGTTTAATTTATTTTATTAGATGATAGTATTTCAGTATCTTGGAAAAATGTTCTAGTATAAAAGTATACATACAGTGGAGGTATATTAAACCATATCTTAGTTGGCTTAACCCAAATTATCTTAGTTTCAGCTCCCAGCAAACTGAGAAAGACTCTCAAATATCTGTGTTCTAATCTACAGCCATGTGTTGCTAAACTACAGGGATATAGTCTAAGAAATGCACTGGTAAGAAACTTTGTCATACAAAGTCATACAGTGAACTTACACACACCTAGATGGTGCAGCCTAGTATACTCAGAGGCTATATATTAGAACAACCATCATATATGCGAAGTCCATCATTGATAGAAAAGTCACTGTATGGCACCTGACACTCATGTCCTGGAAGAACTAGCCAGGGCAGGGTTGGCACGTGAATGACCACACTCTACCAAAACCTATTCTGCTTATAAATCAATAAATTGTAATTGAGTCTTCCAGCTTTTAGCATTCCTTGACAAAAGGAAGGGAGGACACTAGGCTACCCAGGGCATCATCCATGGCAGAGTAGACATCTCTGCTAAGATGAGCCAGAATCTCAGGGTGTGCCAATTTAGTACAGACTCCCAGCACTGGAGTGAAATAAATCAAAGTCTGAACTAAGGATTCAGAGTGAGGTAAAATTGCTTCATTGTACTTTTGCACAAGAACTTCTCTTTATTGCTATTATATATTTTTCAAAAAAGTATAAAGTTTATTTATTTATTTTTTAATTTAGTTTTTATTTATACATACAAGCT
Source organism: Scalopus aquaticus (assembly GCA_004024925.1). Classification (NCBI taxonomy): domain Eukaryota; kingdom Metazoa; phylum Chordata; class Mammalia; order Eulipotyphla; family Talpidae; genus Scalopus; species Scalopus aquaticus. The sequence goes on from PVIJ01000153.1 coordinate 217,121, forward strand.
GGGGTACAGGCCAGAGGCATGGGGCGGCGAGAGGGTTCACCAGAGACAGAGCAGGGAGCAGAACAGGCAGATCATAAATACACTGCTGAGGGGAGCAGCGGGCGAGGCAGGAGAGGTCTGCCTCATCATGTGGGATTCTCCCTGGCCGGGCTCGAACTCACGTCACCGCTGCCAACAGCTCCACAGCACAGTGCTTAACCGCTGCGCCACCAGGGAGGCCCAGTTTATTTATTTTTTAAAGGTTTATTTATTTATGCATACAAGCTAGGGTGCAGACCAGAGGTGTGGGGCGGTGAGAGGGTTACCAGAGACAGAGTGGGGAGCAGAACAGGCAGATCGACCAAAATATACTTCTAAGGGGAGCAGTGGGCGTGGCAGGAGAGATCTGCTGCGCCATGTAGGAATCTCCCTGGCCAGGCATCAAACTAGCGCTGCAGCTGCCAAGAGCTCCACAGCGCTGTGCTTAAACCATTGCACCACCAGGGAGGCCCAAAAAAGTGTTAAATTTAGAAGAGAATGTATCAATCCTTATTTTTATTCAATTAGATGGAGTAAGTTTTTGAATATAATTTTGTTCAGTTTGGAAGTAATCTTTAGAAAAATAAATTCCTGTTTACGTAACTGTTATTTTTAAGAGGTAAAATTGTTAGGTGATGTGTGTGTTCTGTGACTCTGCCATTCCCCACAATTTCGTAAATATTTGATATCTTAATGATAATTGGTTGCTCCAGCAAATGGACATTTTGAAAATGCATCCATACTAAATGAAATTCCTCAAAAAGTAAAGAAAACACAGAAGATAATTATGGGTGATTTGGTCATGCACATGGTTATATACCTATGAAGAGATTAGCACTTATACCACAAAATGAAGTAGTTTTGTAAACCAACATTATCTCAATAAAAATAGTCACTTAATTTAGGAAAGTGAATAATAAGGTGCACATCTTGTCACTAGCAAACTTTGGATCTAGAACATTGCCAATCCCTTTTATATAGCTGTGTGCTCTTCTATACTCCATTGTATCACCTTTAGAGTCCTTATTCTGAATTTTGGGACTATCATTTCTTCATTTTTTTCTAAATGCTCATTACCACATTATATATATAGATATAGATATAGTTATATAGATATATAGATATTCTGTTTGCTTTTTAAATAACTGTAACTGCTATCATTTATGATGTCTTTCTTAAATATATTTACTTCTGTTAATCTATGTTGCTTCATATATTTCATTTAAAATTTTCAATAATAGAGGCCTCGCTGGTGGCACAACAGGTTAAGTCACAGCACTATGAAGCTATTCCAGAGCCACTGCAGCACGAGTTCGATCCCTGGGGCCAAGGAGCTTCCCAAATGGCACAGCAGACCTCTCCTGTATCACCTGCTGCTCCTTTCAGTAGTGTACTTCAGTATATCTGCCTGTTCTGTTCCCTGCTCTGTCTCTGGTGAATCCTCTCACCACCCCACAGCTGTGGCCTACACCCCAGCTTGTATGTATAAATAAATCTTTAAAAAAATAAAAATTTCAATAATAACTTGTAATATTCTATCATCTATATACTACAATTTTTGAATATATTGTCTTCACCAAGGATTTCTGGTTGTTTCAGTTTTTAGCTGTTATAGCATCTAAGTACCTGTTTCCTGGCACAACTGTGCAACATTAGGCCACTGCTTTGTGGAAAAATCCTCTATAAAAAGCAACACCAAATGATCCCTGAAGATAGTTGTAAAATAAACATACCTGCCAACTGTATAAAAGGATTCTATTGAATCATATGCATACCAGCTCTCGACATCATCAAATATCTTAATTTTTGCCAATTCAGTGGATATAAATAGAAATGGTGACTACAGTCTGAGTTTATGTATTTAGAATCATTTTCAGTTGCAAACAATTTTCCTATGTTTTAAAGGTCTATCTTGTTTACTCTGCTTTAAAACGTTCATGATTTTTTTTTCTTTTATTTTTCATGATTTTTTTTAAAGTAACTTTCTTTTTTAGAACATTGTTAGGCTTACAGGAAAATTGAGCATAATGTAGAAAGATTGATCATATACTTCCTTCCCCTATTTATGCACAGCCTCCCCATCCTACCTGTTCAAGACTATTGCACACTTGTCTAGTGGTTAGTGTGAGCTCTACTTTACAGTAATCTACTTGAGGTTTCTAATGTGTCATTTCATTATTTTATAGTGCCTTTTGAGGAACAGAAATTCTTAAATATATAGCTAGTCAATCTTTTTTTTTTTTTTAAAGATTTATTTATTTATACATACAAGCTGGGGTACAGGCCAGAGGCGTGGGGTGGCGAGAGGGTTCACCAGAGACGGAGTAGGGAGCAGAACAGGCAGATCAGAAATACACTGCTGAGGGGAGCAGCGGGCGAGGCAGGAGAGGTCTGCCACACCATGTGGGATTCTCCCTGGCTGGGCGTCGAACCCGCATCGCTGCTGCCGACAGCTCCACACACAGCGCTCAACCGCCGCGCCACCAGGGAGGCCCTAGTCAATCTTTTTTTATGGTTATCACTTTTCTTTTTTGCTCAGAAAATCCTACTCTACCACAAGATGTAGGAAAACATCTTACATATTCTCACAAGATAATTTTTTGTGTGTTTTTAAAAAAGTATTTTTTCACGGAAATTTTTATTTTTGCTTTTGCTATGAGAACGCTTGTTGCATACTTGGAATAATTATTACATATGCTAATGTAAGGTTCTATTACAATACCTTTTCGCTAGCAAAATGTAGCCCTAGTTTAAGTGGTACCTTAAGTCCTCCCATTTGAAAAATAAGAACTTTAACATTCCATCCTTCCTTACATATATGCTATATTTTAACAATTATATTTGAAATTTGTTCCAGTTCTCAAGCGCTACAAATTAGGCAATTAGTATAAAGATAATATTCTGTTGATATATTCACATGCTTTGTAATTCCTTTGTATTCCACTCTTGTGTCAAAAAGCTGCTTTTTATAATAGTTTTCCTTTTCTCCTGAAGATCACATAGGCCATTATGACCATTTCAGAGAATTTGTTTCCATTCTGAATGAAATGGGGAAAGCTTTTGTGGTTTTCAGTAGATAAATGATACAATCTACCATATGTTTGAACAGAATCATGTCAGTTGCTCTTCACAATAGAGGTACAAATAGAGGCAAGTGGGCAATCATGCAAAAGGCTACTGCATTATACAGGCAATTTAGACAAAGGCACTAACATAGCAGGGAGGGGAGGATGCATTTGAAGGTACAAACTACCAATTAAAATATTATTTTGCTCTGCTTTTCAATCACCATTACATATACTATACAAAAAATAGTGCTCAAAATGAGTCGGAGAAAAAAATATAATAGTCAGTAAACACATAGTATTTCTTTCAGTGGGCTATATAACCAAAGAAACTTTTTTTTTTGCCTTTTCTTTTTACTTAGCACCCAGAAACTATAGTAATTACATTTTCTCATCTGCCCAAATACTCATCTAATGTGTTGGCTTTGATTTAATAAATCTGTTTAATTTTTAAAATATATTTCCTAATTTTGTTTTGTTATGTTGAATCATGGTATCTGTCTTGAGTCATTTCCACATGTCTCATTTGTTACATAATCTTTGGTGCTCTGTTAATATTTATTATTTTAAGGTGTGATTCCTATTTTCACCAAGACTTAGCTTTCCTCAGTAAGTAAATAAAATTGAAATCCTACCAACTGCCTTAAATAGGGAAACAGGTAACAACTATGTTTCTGGAATGTGTCATTCTTTCATTTTTGGAAAAAGAAGGGATTTTCCATAGGCAAGTGATTGGATGAATAAATGGAAAGAGAAGAACAGAGTCTAAGAATAGATCAGCAGGAAGGATAACAACATGACCCATGTTAAAGAATTTAAACAAAGATATTTCATTTCTTAAGCTAAGAGAAATGAAAGAAACATTCCACTCTTGCCACATTCACTGAGAATGTGGTAGGAGTTATATGGCTACGTTAGTAAGGATAGATTGACTTACGGAGAGAAAAAATTGGGGTAGAGCATAAAACTTTTTGCCCTTTGTTTAAATTCTTAAAAGTTTCATTCTTTCCATTAATACTAAGGTAGAACATAGGACTATAAGCTTGGTTCTATAACATGAAGATCTCACACCTTCAACATGATCACGATACTTCTAAAGACTGGTTTAATAATGCAAGATGGCAGGAACCAAAGTCCTGGAAATTCCTAAACAACTGCTGGGTGAAGATCCACAATAACAGAGAAAATGTTCTGGAGTAAACAAAGTTTAGTTAAAAACAATGAACACAGAGCCTTCCTGGTGGTTCAAGGGGTTAAGGGCAGTGTTGTGGAGCTCTTGGCAGCTGGGGAGCGAGTTTGACGCCTGGCAAGGGAGATTGCCACATGGTGCAGCAGACCTCTCCTGCCATGCCCACTGCTCCCCTCAGAAGTATATTTCGGTTGATCTGCCTGTTCTGCTCCCCACTCTGTCTCTGGTGACCCCTCTCTCTGCCCCACACCTCTGGCCTGCACCCCAGCTTGTATGCATAAAAAAACAAAAACAAAAAACAATGAACACAGATGGTAAAGTGAATCTTGTTTCTAATTTCAGGTAGAAAAAACTGAGGCATATCATAATTGGGTCAATGGAGGGAATTAGGGAATCAAAATAAGTAACATTTGGATACATAAAAACAATAATAGAGATATTCAAAATAAGGGCCCAGAATAAGACCTTGGAACCAAGCAGATACTGTGGAAAGAATGTAGGCCTGTATATACAAGGACTCAGATGAACTTCTTGACAGGCCATGCACTTTGCCTGCCTTTTACCCTATTTGCACTCCCCAACAAGACTAGATGCATAGAAAGCTTTGTATAGCAGCCTATGAAGCAGAACATCAGAGGTTAAGTATCTGATGAGAAATTAAAGGCTGTTATTTTTGCTTGTTTTTGTACCAAAAAAGCTGTTTTGAACAATACCTAATTTCTCACAGGTTGTGAGACATCACTCTCTGGTTGCTTGTCTACTATTACCCACAATGGCTTTTTAAAGACCTTTTCTACCTTCAGGAAATGGAAATAGCTTGGCAGTGAATGTTCCATGACTACTAATGAGTTCCTTCCCCCTTAGTACTCAAAGAAGGTTATTTGGAAAAGGAAACTCACTCACTTTAAGCAATTTTGTCATAAAATGACATTGAACTGCTTTCTATATTAAAAAGCATATGCCACTCAAGTGCATTAGGGCTAATTATACAAAAAAGCTAAAAACAGTTGCAATATCTCATAGCATTACCCAATCCTCGTGACACATACATTAAATTAGATGTGGTTTTGTACAAATTTACTTAAAATTTTGAATCAAGGGCCTCCCTGGTGGCGCAGCGGTTAAGCGCTGCGCTGTGGAGCTGTCGGCAGCAGAGACGCAAGTTCGACGCTCGGCCGGGGAGAGTCCCACATGGCGCGGCAGACCTCTCCTGCCTTGCCCGCTGCTCCCCTCAGCAGTGTATTTCTGATCTGCCTGTTCTGCTACCCACTCCATCTCTGGTGAACCCTCTCGCTGCCCCGCACCTCTGGCCTGTACCCCAACTTGTATGTATAAATAAAAACATAAATCTTAAAAAAAAAAAATTTGAATCAAGTATTTTCACTGTTGTGTAAATAAAATATACTTCTTTTGGTTATTCTATGGACTAATTAAATCTAAAACGCTTGCTTAGAAATTTAGAGTCCAAGGAGAGTGATATCATACCTTTCTAATACTTCTAATAGGGGTAGATGAGTGATACTAAAACAGAAAAAAAGCACCTGTTGAAATTGAGGAAGCCTATTGTTCTTGTTTGCTAAATGAAACAAAGCTTTATTATATTAAGGCTCTCTGGCAGACATACACACTACTGCTTTGTCTGTGAATGTGTAAAATCATTCCATGAAGGCACATGGAAAGATATCTGAAGGTATTTCAGGATGAGTGAAAACTCTGGCTAAATGCCCATGAATAATGGTAGTGGTTTAAAATTAGATACACATTGGAAAGTTAGATACACATTGGAAAGTTCTCTACTTATATTTTAAAATATAAACAACATTGAAAGGGAAGGCAGTAAATCACTTTGCAATAATACACTAAGGAGCAACTAGTTAGTTCTTAGCTCTGGTATGCTTTAGAATGATAAGGAGAGTTTGGGATAAAATAAAATAAAATGGAGAAAATGAATAGCTGATGGTATTCAGATAAAGGAGAGGTCATTGAAATATGACCAGCTAGTCTTTATTCTTACTGAGAATAGGACGTGAAGAAATGTTAAGTTCCAGCAAAGAGGATGATATAAGAAAAATAGTGTGGAACAATGTGATAACAATTGACTGTTTCTTCCACCGGGATTGTAATCTTTAGTTCTAGTCAAAGTAGAATAAATACGATGTTATGCTCATGATTAAACATGAACAAAAGTATAATAAAATGGAGTGACTCAGAATGAGGCTGTGGGCTACTTATTTTAACTTATTTAGGTACATTTCTTCTAGAATTCTAACATTTGCATACAGTTATCTTCATGAAGCTTATTGTGGGTTGACCATAGTGGGGTAAGAGAGTAATGATGAGTGTGTAATGATGAGGTAGAAGACTAAAAATTACTTTAAAATCTTATCGAAACTTTTCTTGAAAAGGAAGTGAAATCACAGAGATGTAATCTGTTTTACTATTAGCTTTAATTTCAAAAGAAATTAGTTTTATATGAAATTAAATGGGAATGTTATATAATACTCTACATGTACACCTTACATATGTATGTGCATGTTATATATCTATATATAGCATATACATACAGATGTGCATATTTTATGCATGTACACTCTACACACATAACACATACATTACAAATGTAATGCAAAACAAAGATGATGTATCATGTATCTATATTATTTATAGGTCTTTATACACATTACAGGTGCATTACAGATGTGTATGTGTGTGCATATATACTGACATATGTATGTGTACACATATGGATCCTATATGCTAGACACATAGGATAGATGTAACCAATACTATTCTCATAGATGTATAACATACATAGCAGGAAGAATTGAGACATTCCTCCGCACCCCAACAAACTCCTCCAAATGCCATGTTATAGGAAAATCATTGTCCAAACTTAGTTCAGGTCCAAAGTACTTTTTGCTTTGTAGGATACGAAAGCAGAAAAAGAGGCCAAGGAAGGAAAGGAAGAAAGGTTTGATAGGAGGCAACGTTGAAGAAAGAAGTTTGGACAGGAAAATGAGAAGATGGGTGTCATCCGCTTTATGGAATCGTAATGAACAGTTATCCTTCAAAGGGTTTCAAGGAAGTTTTGCTTGTGGTATGATAGGCCTCTACCCTCATATATCTAAGAAACATCCAGAGAAATCTAAACTATCCTTTAATGTTTGGGTGTTGAACTTGTGTAATTTTTCCCCCTGAGCTATGACCATAGGTTACTTAAAAGATCACAGATTTTTTTACTATGCCTTTCTCTTCTTCCTCTTCCCCTCACAGCATGTCTTTTATCCTCATGAAACGACGCATACTTTTAGTTCCTTGAAGCACAGGAAATCAACCAAATTCACTGTACATTACATATTCCTTCTATTCCTCCTGAAGACAGAAGATGGATCTCACAATGATTAAATATATAATTGTGTATGTGTGTGGAGATATATATATAGAGAGAGAGTGCAGAATATGTTCAAAGTCCAACATACAAATCAGTATTTAATAATAAATTTAATTATTCTATCAAATTCTATATTGAATACTTCATGTAATCCTGGAAAACGAGATGCTAAAGTAAAATTTTATAATTTCACAGATCTATTTCTATTGCAAATGAAATAGATTTCAAAAGGTTTTGGGAAAATTCATCTCAAACTCCATAACATAGTAAGCATAAAAATAAATTTATATAACAGTTATGAAAATTTGGTCACAGATGTAATGACAAAATAGTATTTAATCCTCACAGACATATGATTTTTGGATTTTGCTTTACACAGAAATTCCCAATTTCAGGATCATCTACTGATTCATTGAAATGAGTATTTATAGGGCAGAAATGAGCTAGAAAATTGTTTCTAAAAATTAATAATTTTATCAGCTTTTTAATTGATTAGAAATTGTTTAACATTGCTAACAGAAACCTTTATTTACATTCCTTTTTGTAAATTCTAACAATTTATCTGCTACAAATAAATATCTTAATTATCTGTCAATTGGTTAATAGCTTCATTTGGAGAAAACTAAATTGTTGGGATTATTATAGACTATGGAATTGAAAACCTAAAAATGGATTTTGCTTGGAAGATAAACTGTTGAATTTATGAGGCAGATGTAATTTTGCAGGGGTCTCATAGAATCAGATGAACTGAATTTTCATGTCAAATGCTGGTTACTGGATAGCTTAGGAAAGACCAATATGATTGTGTCCTGAATGATCACTACTTTTAGGGACCCAACTAACAACGAGGTGCTGACATCTGAAACAGATAAAATCAACAACAATGTAAAGAGACTAAAAGTAAGTGTTATCATTGTTCCTTGAGAGATTATTTTCATGAATTCCGCATTCATTCAGTAAATTATATTAGCATTTGTTATGCCCACAAATTATATTTGATGGTAAGATTAAAACCATATGTTCTTAAACCACACAAGTAAGGAATGTTGTTGCTAAAACCAAGCAATACTCACCTATGAAAAATTGGCAATATTCGCTTTTTCAGTCCCCTCTCACCCTAATACCATGCATTTCTACTTTTGACATGTAAAAACAGTTACAGCTGTAATTTTTTCTTACATTTGCTGCAATTTTTGATAAGTTTAAATACTGAAATGCGTATAGCTGCAAATAAGACTACCCAATAAGAGTGGCTAGAACCGCAGAGATATACTCTTCATACAATGTAAAATCTGAAGGCAAGGAATTTTTTGCTTTGCTCCCTCATGGTCCAACATGGTTGACACAGTCAAAACATCAGAAAGAGTGGAGAATATCCCTTCTTTCTACTAGAATTAAAAACAAACAAAAACAAATCTCATACATACACTTGGACTGCTTAATCTGCACTACTTTGTATGCTCAAACCGGAGCTACACACTGTTGGGAAAGCAAGTAGCTGATATTTTCAGCTATTAGTGTGGAAAATACATTCTGCTAGAACAAAAGAAATAGGTGGGGATAATTCTGGACAGTTGATAGACAGCTCAACACTCCACCAGCTATTATAATAGTACCTGTTTCCCAAGAGCAGCGCTGACACAGAGAACTGTCAGTTTTGGATTTTCCTTATCTGATAAATGAAGAATAATATCATAATGTGATTTTAATTTGAAGGTTTTTTTTAAATAAATGGTTTAATAAACACATTGTTTCACTATTCTTTGACTATTGGAATAACTCTCTAATTAGATTTTATTAGTTGTATTATAACTTCTCTATTTTTTAAAATGTATTTGAAAAAATGATGCATCAACATGGCCAAAAATTCAGAGTATATAAAAAAGTTAAGTAGGGGCCTCCCTGGTTGTGCAACGGGTTAAGCGAGCACTATGAAACTATCCAGAGCCACTGCAGCATGAGTTCGATACCCGGCCAGGGAGATTCCCATATGGAGCAGCAGACCTCTCCTGTCTCACCCACTGCTCCCCTCAGCAGTGTACTTCAGTCGATCTGCCTGTTCTGCCCCCCACTCTTCTCTGGTTAATCCTCTCACCACCCCACACCTCTGGCCTACACCCCAGCTTGTATGCATAAATAAATATTTTTTAAAAATTTAAGTATTAACTATTTTCCCTTGAGATCTTTTCATATAATATTTGTAAACTCTTACATGAATTCTTATGAAAAAAATATATAAACTATTTCATTCTTTTGATTACCATAATCTATTTAATTGGCCTTCTGTTGAATTGCTTTCAATCACATGCTATTGTAGACGATAAAGTATTTTTAGAAAGCAGTGTATTAATTTCACACACTTGCAAATAAATCCGTAGGATAAAATACTGGGCCTAGTTTATATGCATTTGTAGTTCTGACAGATATTGCCTAATTGTACACCGAAAGTTTGTAAGAATTTATACTTCCACCAGTAATGTATGAGAGCATGTTTCCCCACAGACTCATCAAAAAAGCATATTGTTAGATGACTTTTGGCTTTAAAGTACATTTATATAATGAGGTGGGACAAATTTTCAAAGGTGCTTTTCTGGGACTAATCTTTGAACACATTTATTTGGGTTGCATGGCTTTAACTTCATTTTTTTTTTATGAGCTCTTTTATAGTGAAGAGATCAGTCCTTTTTGATGAAATGTTACAAATAATTTTTCTCCATTTTTTGCTTATATTTTGACCCTTATAAAAGTATATTAGTTACATGTTTTAATTACATGTATCCAAATGAAATAATCTGTGGAATTTTTTTTGTCTTTTGATATCATAATGCTCTTTGCTATGAAGAAATTCTATCCAAAAAAGATAAAAACTGAATTCATTTTTTTTAACTCCTATTTTCCCTGATAGTAAAAACTCAGTCACTGGAGGCTATGCCAAGTCAGATATCTCAGTCAATGCAGGTATTCTCTCCATCCTCAAATCCTTAGTTTTGGGTGTAAGTTTTAGGAGGCTAATAAAGTGCAGTGTCTTATAAGCATGTCTTTGATTATCATCAGCTAGGAAGCACAGTCTTCCACCTTGTTCTTGCTTTTGATCTCTCCTCTGACATCTACTGAGTCATGCATGTTTCTTGGTGTCTGGTCACTGCATATAAGGGTCCTCTTCAGATTTGCTGACTTACTCTTAGCTACTTCCAAGGTGAGGCTTTTTATTCATATGACATCATACTTGATAATTTTTTTCATGGTTCTTGGATTATGAATTTTAAACAGGCTTTCCAATTTCAGAGATTATAAAAAATTCTTTCCTCTTACCTTCTAGCTTTATTTTATATTTTACATATAAATACTTCATCAATTTTGATTTTATTTCAGGTATGACATGCATCATGGATACAAGGTTATTGTTTTTGCAGATGTCTGCCCTGTTTCCCATTAATACTTACTGAGTTAAGAATTTCTCATTATAATAAAAAATATTTGAATCCCATTTTGACTTACTAGTATCTCTGTTCTGTCCATTTTTATTCTTTCTAGCAAACTATTTGAATATTGAAAAACTATGTTCCATATCTCTCAAGCTAATCTGCCTTCATGTTCTATTTTAGAGTATATGCTCCATAAGAAATCAATGGATTCCTCTATATTATTTTTCTCCTTTACTTACAAATTTTATTGCATGTTACAGGTTTTAACTTGACATAATGATTTCCATGCTTACAAAGGGACACAGAACATCTTGTCGAATTGTAGTTGTACATACTGAAGTCACAGAAGTGTAGACTTCATGGAAAATTTTTGTGCAATATAAAACAAACCACTAATTTAGGTGGACATGATTTTACATGAACATTATTTCATGGATATTCTGTATTGAGTTGCTTTGTTCATTATAACTATCAATTTATTTCATTGTTCCTTCCCCTCCCCTTTTTGACTGACTCAATGTATTAACATTTTATGTTGAGACAGCTTTTTTTAAAATATGTTTATTATTATATGTATCTTTTACATTATAGTGTATTCCCCATGGGTTACCCACCACCAATTCACCCATGAACCATCACCACAGTCCCCTGTGCTCCCCTCGCCTCCATTTTGAACACTTATCTTCCCCCTTCCTCGCTAAATCTCTCTTTCTCATTAGATTTCTCTAGATTCCTGTAATAAGTGAAACCATTCAATATTTTTCTTTCTTTCTGGCTTTTTTTGTTGAGCATGATTCCTTCTAACTCCACCCATGTTGTTTCGAATTACATGTGCTTATCTTTTTTGAATGCTGAATAGTATTCCACTGTGTATATGTACCATATCTTCTTGCTTTCTCTTAACATAGTGCAGAGTAGGTATCCCCAAAGTGCTTAGAGAGCTTTTTTTCAAGGTGTTGAATGTAGGCCTTTTCTTTATGTCTCATCTTAGTATATGGAAGTAAGATCAATCAAGGCCCTTTGTGCTTCTGGAGAAAATGTTAGTATAGCTTTAACAAATACAGATTCCCAAGATATAGGAACAGCTCTAGAAATACAGTTTTTTATTAGAAATCTAACTTAAGGTAGAACAAACATCTAGAAGGAAGGTTTTTTCATATGAAGTCATCCACACCTTGTCATGGAAGACCCCATCCTCTATTCTTAGTATCTCTGGCCCCACAGCTTAGCATATAAACCCCCAACTTCTCCCATTTACTTTAGAATTTGTTGCCACGTAACTCAGTTATACAGCAAAGGAGAAGGAAGGTGGGAGAGGGAAGAACACAAGGGAATATGGTGGTGGATCATGGATGATGATAATAGTGGCAGAGAACTATGAGGTCTACACCTGAGGGGAGAAAGCAATTTCTGTACAAAAATGAACAATGTAAGAAAATAAATAAGTAACTTGGCCATTTTCTCCTACCCCTGACTTTAACACTTATGGAATGTATTTTTATGTGTCAGGTATTATAAATACTTTATATTTCTTAGCTTTCATAGCAATCTTCTGTAGTAGTAACTATTATTATCCCTGTTTTATAATGGAAGAATTAAGAAACAGGCATTAAATATCAACTGAAAGCAAATGAAAGAACTGGGATTTGAACTCATATAGTCTCATTCCAGACTCTCTGCTTTTAACCACTACAAAAACCCTATACTAATTCAACAAACAAATGCTGGAAAGGATGTGGAGAAAAAGGAACTCTTCTACACTGCTGGTGGGAATGTGAACTGGTCCAACCATTATGGAAAGCTGTATACAGTTCCTCAAACTGCTAAAAATGGAGCTTCCATACGACCCAGCAATACCACTTTTGGGAATCTACCCAAAGGACACAAAAACACTAATTCAAAAGGAAACATGCACCCGTATGTTCATTGTGGCACTGTTCACAATAGCAAAGGTATGGAAGCAACCCAGATGTCCAAAAATAGATGATTGGATCAAGAAGATGTGGTACATATACACAATGGAATACTATTCAGCATTCAAAGAAGATAAACACACGCAATTTGCAGAGACATGGATGGAATTAGAGGGGATCATACTCAGTGAAATCAGCCAGAAAGAAAGCAAAAAATATCGAATGGTTTCACTTATAACAGGACTATAAGGAGACCAAATAGAAGAGAGCCACTCAGTGGGGGGGGGGGGGGGGGGGGGGAAGGAGGGTAAGGGCACAAAATGGAGTAGAAAAGAACACAAGAGACCATGGAGATGGATCACGGGTGAATTGGTGGTGGGTTACCCAAGGGGAATACAAAATGTAAAATATATAAATAACAATAAAAAAAAAAACCCTATACTAATTCAGGAGTAACTTCTTTCATTCCTGATGATTTTTCCAGTAAGCTTTTCTTATCCTAAAGCAGGCACAGCTATGCTTCTTTTCTTTGAGTATCAGGAGATAGCCCTGTGAAGTTAGAGTAAATATTTAAACAGCTATTGGCTCTCAAGCATACTCTGATAAAGACAGCAGGAAAGACTGATACCAGATTCTGCTTTGTATCATTTGCCCCAGCCTCTTTAAACCTTAGTTCCTCAAATATATACTCATACTGAGGGTACAGGTTCATTTGATAAGAAGTTAACTCACAACTAGAGGTAGTGAGCACCTTTTCCATTTCCTAAAACCAGTATTGAGTCAACAAAGAGTGATGCTTTCTGAAACAATATATATAAACAATATACATTTTTTTTTCCCAAAGCTTCCTGTTGTTTCACTGCTGAGAATGCTGACAGACACACAGGGTTTTTAACTGACACCAGTACACTGTCATTAGTGTTTAGAATAGAGGCTTTGTACATGCATCTAAATTGGATGTCAATCCTTCCTAGTGAGATCAGAATCTGGTTAACGTTTCAAATCTTAGACATCAGTTAGTTTTTGGCCCTGGTGAAAATTTTGTCTGATGTGCTTGAAAAAAGAACTCTAATCGTTAACGTGTGTTTTTCTGAAAATGAAGATAAAGTTTATGGGAGACAATTGACTCTGGGTTCCTAAAACATACATTTGAGGGGACCGAATACATTTAAGTTTGTACCTATGCATTCATTGTGTTTTGTAAATGATATAGGAGAAATGAAAATAGGGTATATCGATACCAACAATGTTGAAAACAAAGTTGTTTTTTTTTTTCAATCTAACTGATATGGAGATGAATAACTCCAGTAAAAGGAATTTCACACTTTACCTGCAAAACCTGAAGGTGTGCATTTTGAATTAAGAAATCGATGCCAAGCAGAGTATTCTAAAGAACTAATGTAGAGGCTAAAGTGCAGAGGTTCTCACAGAAGGCACTCTGGCATCACAATTTAGCACAAACCTGTTAATGTGATACCTGATGAGAGAAAGAGAAGAGTCAACAATCTTGGAAACTTGCAGTAAAAACCTAGAAGAAAACTATGGCTTGTCATGTAGCCAAATATGAAATCATCCATTAAGTGGCAACATTTGTATCTGAGCTTACCTGGGATGTGGTTCTCCTCAGTTTAGAAAACTCTTTACATTTTCTACCTCTCATATCAATTTGGAGAATTTAAAAAACAGTCGATTATTGGTTTCTTTTCAATAATCAGTGTTCCATTAGCTGACTCTGAAAACCAGCAATTACCATTATAGGGAATGCTCGCTAGTGGCATCGCACAGTAGCCACAGTTTAATAAATGTTCACTGAATTGATTTTATTAGCAGCACCAGTTATTTAGCGTCTCTCCAAACTCTATCTTAACAAGCTATCTTCAGATCATTTAAAAATAAATGTCACATTAAGATTTCTCTTCAAAATCTGACTGCAAAGGATTCTCAATTCCCCCATCCATATCCCCCTTTCTCTTAACTGATTTTGGTTAGGCAAGTCTCTGGTTCTTCAGTAATGTCTGCAATCTTGAAAAGCACAATACACACTGTTAAACATTGTGCATTTGGTAAGTATTTTATTATGTATTAATTTTCTTTTACAGTGTGAATGAATGAACTTATAATGTCTATGAATTAGTGTAAACTCTCAGAAAGGAGAGACAGCTTTTTAGGGTATATTGCCATGTATTATCAGAAAATTAATAATTTCTGGTGACACTGAGAATTTAAATTAAAATAAATCTAATTTAGTGATTATAAGTGTTTTTCTGCTTCAGATATATTTAGATTTTAAACTAATTATAGGCATTTTATGGCATTACTGACAACTCAATGCACAGTCTGATGACAAGCTAGAATTTATTTGCTGTGTGTATTTTTCCTTAATTTCTAAATGCATGTATAATTTAAAGGAAATGGAACCCACATGGTTTCATTCATTCATACATAAATTGTGAAAATGTTCACTTTAAGAGCTCTTTGAAGTTCAAGGAAATTTTTAATAGCCCATTTAAACCTTTTTATCTCTAAATTAGGATTGCATTTTGCCAAGAATAAAGACAAAGACCTAAAGGTTACAGTTCAGCTAGAAATTCCAAACTCTTATTTTCCCACATGTGCTCTAAACTTAAAATTTCCTAACAAAATCTCTTTTCTCTAGTGCCAACTGGACAATAAGCAATTGGACTGTGGTAAGTATCGTCTTTCTTTGACTCCTTCATATCTAAAGATATGATTCATTTATTTGTCAATATTTTCTAGATGATGTTGCTTTATAACACACTACTGGAAAAGACAGATTTTATTTTGGATAATGACTAAACTGATCTGAATATATAATGGTTTTATTTATTTTAATACACAGTTCAAAAGAGTCATTTTTTTCAGGGTCTCATTGGGTCTTTATTTTTATTTGTTACTGAGACAGCACTGGTTTAGAACACCGTATATGCTTTAGGGGAATAGGTTCACACCTCCTCAGATATATGTCTTCATTCCACACCCACTAAAGAACCCACAGTTTTTTTTCCCTGGACCATTGAATCCCCTACCCCTTTGTTCCCACCACACCCTCCTTCCCCACCTAGTAGCCTAATTCTGCAGGAATATTTTTAGTTCTGTAGTGGTTTAGTTTTGTCAGTTCCTTTGTTTGTTTCTTTATATTCTACAAATGAATGAAGACACCCTGTGTTTGTTTTTCTCCTTTTAACTTTTTTCATTTATCCTATCCACCCCACAGTTCCATACATGTTGTCTCAAATGGCCAGATTTCATTATTTTTTATAACTGAGTAGTATTCCATCCTGCATATACAGCACATCTTCTTAATAATCTACTGTTCTGCCGAGGACACTTAGGTTGTTTCCATAGCTTTGCTGTTGCAAATAGTGCTGCCTTGAACATAGGAGTGTATAGATCCCTTTGAATAAGAATTTTTGTATTCCTCAGGTAGTTACTTGGGATTAGCATTTCTTCATAATATGGTGGAAATATTTTTAACATTTTGAGGAATCTCCATACTGTACTCCATAGGGGCTGGACCAGTCTTCCCTACAATCAACAGTATTTGAGGGCTCCTTCTCCATATCTCCACCAACATTTGCTGTTAATGTTAGTTGGTTTATTGATATGGGTCCATCTCATGGGAGTAAGGTGGTATCTTATTGGGCTTTTGATTTTCATTTCCCTGATAAGTAAAGAACATTTTTTCATTTAGCTCTGGGCCACATGTACGTGTTCTCTGGAAAGTGTTTATCTCTTCTGCCCATTTTTTTTAAATTTGTTTTTTTGTTTTCTCGTTGTGTTGCATGAGCTCTTCCTAAGACTTGGATATCAGTCCTTTGTCAAATGTCTTCTCATTTTAATAATGGTTTCTTTCACTGTGCAGAAACTTCTTTAATTTGACGTAGTGACACTTGTTTACTTTTGTTTCTTTTTCCCTTGCCCCTGGAGTTGAGTCCCTAAAGAATTACTGAAGTCAATATTGTGGAATGTTCTGCCTATGTTTTCTTCTATGAATATTCTGGTTTTCTAACTTAATTCAAATCTTTAATCTGTTTTTTTTTTTTTTAATTCAAGTAACACTGCTTTACAACACTGTATGTGATTCAGAGGCAGAGGAGTACACCTCCTCAGATGCATGTCACCGAACCATACTCATCATCAAGGCACCCACAGTTCCTCCCACACAGTCATTATATCCTCTTTTAATCCATTTTGAGTTAATCTTTGCATATGGTGTATGAGAGTAGTCTAGTTTCATTTTTCTGTATGTGACTGTCCATTTTCCCTGCACCATTTCAAAGGAATTATTTTTTAAACTGTGTTTTTTTTCCATGGTACTAAGTGTATCAAAGATGAAGAAAGAAAAATTCAACAAATAGGAAATGACAAAAGATATAACAGAGGTAAGAATCCTGGGCTAGTAGACAAAGAAGCAGATGATAAGGTCATAGTTCTCTAACAAATTAGTTACAAAGTGTTAATGAAGATATATTGCAAGATACGCATTCACCTTTCCCTTGCTCTTGCTTAACCGGTCATTCATATTTTCATCCTTGTACCTCACCAAGTTGTTCATTACTTTCCCTTCAAATAAATTTCCAAAAGGTTAAAAGAGCACTGGAATTCACATGGGTATGGCTCTTGATTAGTAGAAATATACCATGTGGTTAGAAGCGATGGTGCCTAGGAGAAGTTATGTTTTCAGCAAGTCAAGTGTCAAAGGTATGAGAGCCACTTCAGTTATATGTACATGAAATTAATGTAGAAATAAACTGATCCAATTCAGTTATATTGCCTTGTTGATGCTCATGGTCTTCACAAGCAATTAACTTATAAAATACTCAGGAAAAAGCACATCTAATAAAAAAAAGAACGAGATGCTAACAGGAAAAACTTATTCTTTAAGTAATAATAGGTTTGTAGCCTTATAATAACTACACAGTTATGTAATAGATGAAGAGTATTAATCAAATCTGTTTATATATCATTACCTAAAATTTATTCAGCTGAATTTTTTTATCCGTATCAATACTATTTCTCTGAGGCTTAACATAAAATTTGACATTTAACTATGAATTTGGTAAGAAATGTCATGAGTAGAATGGCAGAATTCTTTTTCTTTTTAAGATTTATTTATTTATACATTCAAGCTGGGGTACAGTCCAGAGGCGTGGGGCGGTGAGAGAGTTCACCAGAGACAGAGTGGGGAGCAGAACAGGCAGATCAGAAATACACTGCTGAGGGGAGCAGCGGGCGAGGCAGGAGAGGTCTGCCAGCACCATGTGGGATTCGCCTTGGCTGAGCGTAGACCTCACATCGCAAGCTGCCGACATCTCCACAGTGCAGTGCTCAACTGCTGTGCCACCAGGGAGGCCCAGTATGGTAGAATTCTTATGTGATTTTATAATGTGAATTTTCAATAATTTGGCAATTGTCCATTTTATGACAAGCTATGAAAACACTGAAACTGTATAACTTTTGGACAGGTATTAATAACAGCAACTGTTTCTGGTTGTCACACCTATGAGAGTGCTAAAATGATGTGTTTTAAAATAAGGCTTATTTTCTAACACATAAAATAATTATGATTTCATATAAAATATATTTGACTACATAATTCTACATAAAAATTTGTTTCTATTATCAGAGATATGGTAAATCATTAATTAAGAGTGACTTCATGGAACCACTTGGAGAATTCGATGTTTTTTAAATGTTACAAATATGTTGGCATAACAATGTCCGGCATCTCACTGGAAAATTAAGAGTGAGATGCAAGTTTGCTAAAAGCTATTGTGTCAATTAGAGCAGATACAGTGGATGACAGTCATTGATATGTTGCCAAAATGGTTGTACTATAGCTTGGGGACAAAGTTATGGCAAAATTATGTTGAGGCAAAATGGGTTGGTAAGGAAGTTTAAACTGAGAGCTTAGACAAACACTTGGGAGAAATTTTCTATAAGGGATATAGAGTTGACTGTCTTGTGGAAAATGGGTTTTGGTTTTTGGTTTCTTGATTTTTTTCTTTGATGTGATCCTTTAAAGTGTATTTATATTTTTCTAGGAATGATCCAGCAGGGGAAATAATAATTCAGGAGAGAGAGATGAGAGGAACAAATTTTTTCTCAAATGTTTGTCAAGATGGGATACAATCAGCAAACAAAGCAAATGACCTCTGGTAACTGCAAGAAAATTGCACCCTTTGTGGGAGGATGGGAGGTAGGATCAATTTCAGAAGCATGAAGTCAATGAGAAGATCTCAAATTATTTTGCCCTTATCTTTAGCCTCTGAGTCCTATTTTTCTCCCAGTGTCTTCTGCAAAAATGTTAACTTCTTTTTTTTTTTTTACAGTCCTTCACTATTCTCTTATATCATTCTACACATATTATCCCTAATAACTAGGCCACTCTCCCTCATCCAAAATCTCCTATCTTTAGGACTCTGTTTAAGCAATTCTAAGTTGGTTTTAAGATTAGATTTAAATATCAAATTTTTAGAGATTTTTTTTCTTGCCTCACCACCATGATTTTCTTGTAGATAGTGAGTAAGCATTTCTTTTGATGTTGCTGTATCCCATAATATTTGATATATTATGGATATTTGATGGATTTACCGACTGACCATTTTGAATAGCCATTCTAGGGGAAAGTCAACCCTTAGTTCGTATTTAATCAAGTTTATAAATTTAGAAAGTTCTGTGAAATATGCATTTAATATAAGGAAAGATATAGTACTGATGCCGGTGAACATGTAAGGTGAGTAAGCAACCACTTATTAGTGAACAGGACAAAGCAGGAATGAAACAAAGAATGAAAAAACTCAGTGGGGACAGAGGTTATGATAAAGATCTGAAGCACTGGCTAAGGTTAGGCACAAAGTTGGCTTGATGTAGGGAATAAAGTCACCATGTTCTCCAAGGAAAAAATACAAATTTCCCCACACTCTGTTTTCAATTCAGTCAAAATAACACTGGTCTTTTCTTTTTTGTTAACCTGATCATGCTTCAGACTTATGCTCAATTTAGTGAACTTGATTACTCTTAAATATGGTTTGGCAATAGCATTTTCCATCTTGCTCCCATTAACTGAGTATCTGCTTTATATTATTTTTTCCAAATTTGTTTTCAGAAGTTGAATGCCAACCAATTTTCCAATGTAAATATTAAGTTTTTATTTTCCTTCTGTATTTTTGACATAGCTACCTTTTTTAAATTGTCCTTGAAGAACCATTAACTATTCAACTCATATTTTGTATACATGATAAGTATTTATCAAGAACTTATTACATAGCAGGCACTGTTCTTAGATAGAGGAGTATATGGAGCATTTGTTTCTTACATAGTGACACAAATAGGCCTATAACTAACTGTAAAATACCATGGAGGGTGATTAGCACTATTAGATGATTGCAAGTGAAATGCCTTCAGAACACAGTAGAATAAACTGTCTTCAGAGACTCAAATAGGTTTCACAGAGAACATCTGAATGGGGCTTTGCTCAAGAGTAGTAAATCAGGAGGGAATTCATTCAAGTAGAAAGAAAGGAATGATTAATAGCATAAAGGTATCAAAATGTGTTTAGATAAGTGATCACTCCAGTAAGACTGGAACACTGTGTACATAGTCTGCATTGTCACAGTATAATTCAAATTTAGATTTTGAAATAGAACTAAGTGTTGGTATTGGTTAAAAATTTAGGGAAGGAAGAGCCCAGTTAATAGCCAGTGTCGGGAAAGAAAAAATTGAGGGTCTGAATGTGGAAGAAAAATAGTTCACATTCATTTATTGAGCTCCTACTAGGTGCCTGGCAATGAGTTGGATGCTTTGTAGATTGCCTGAATCAAAAATTTCAACAGTCTTATGAAATGGGCATTTCTAATGAGGCACAAGCAATAATTAAGTGCCCATTATCTGAGTGTTCCTCATATTTTAATTCATTTAATCTTCTCAGCAACCCAAACAGAAGCCCTGAGAGGGTCACTAATTTGCAAAAATTACTTTTTTTGTAAGTGGTAGAACCAACAAGCAAACTCAACGAACACAGCTCCAGGACCCATTCTTTTAACACTACACTCTATTGTCCAATAGAGAGAAAGTTAACACATACTTGATGTACGGTTACAGCGCTTTATGTTTTAACATTCCACAACATGCTGGGGTCACTGAGGGTGATGACAAGTGAAGGAATGGGGAGAGAAATTGTAAAGAGTTCCTTCAAAACATTTTTTAAAATTTTTGTTATCAATGTGAAAAATAAAATTATAATTAAATTTCTAGCTTTATAATGTATCTTTCTACCATCTAGCATAACATAATGTTTAGGAATATGGACTCCAGAGACAACTTCTGGGCTGAGTTTTGGTTGTGACATTTATTAGTTGTGTGACCTTCAGAAACTTTTTGAACTGTTGTGTGTTTGTTTCCTTGTCTATAATACAGGGATATTTCAGTGAACTAAAAATTAAATGAGTTCATATTGGTAACATACTTAAAATGTTGACTAAATAAGGAGAAAATGAAATATAAACTAAGATCTCAATTACAGCAATCACTTCCATTAAATGAAATATTAATTTAAAGCAAAATAATAAAAATTCTCTATGTATAGTTTTCACTAGCATATAACCTGTGAGAGGTGGGTTGGTGGGTGTATTTATATCTTAGTAAAGAAAGGAAGCTCCAGAGATAATTTATGTGATTTTTTTATTCTGAACTGACTTTTTCCTCTGCCCTAGAAGACCTAAGACTGATCTTCCTGCTTGTCTAAGAAGCTTTACAAAAGTAAACACTGTATAGAAATACCTAATTTTGTAAACAGTAACAGGATTCTGATGAATTTCTACAAATATCTTCCTCAGAATGAATCTGTACTGCTCATTCTTACTGGATTGATCTTTGAGAACTTATCATAGATATCTAAGCATGTCATTTCCCCTCCTTAAACTGTAATTGCATCGAGTAAATGGACTGATTTCTTAAAAATGAAAAATCTAGCAATTTTATTTTTATGAAATTACTAAACTTATCTTAATTTGAAGAAATAACCATCTACATGAAATAGTCTGACAGGATTTGAGTGGAATTTTTCTTTCAGAGTGTTTATCTTTATACTGTGATTCAACCCAACAAGCATCATAATCTCTCAGGTTTCTAGAGCTAATGCTTAAATAATCAGGTTTCATGGTGAATGCTTGCATTATATTTAAGTGCATATTTTCAGACTCTAATGCCAAAATTAGTACAAATGCACAGGATCAAATAGAAAGCAATCCTTATTTTGTATAGGATGATGTTGCAATTCATCGGCACAAAGTTTGCATGCTTATTTTCAAATTATTTGTAGAGTTTCTTCAATTTATAGCATTTTTTTTCCTCCTCAGTGCATTTCCCTTACAAAAGGCAGCTGACTTTGGATTGGCAAGTAAATCAAGAAAAACTTCAGTGTGTCAGATGAAGTGCTAAAGCAACTTAACTGCCAGTGATCCAGAAAAGACAAGAAAAAAGAAATTAGAAATCCTCTGGGTACATTTGAAAAGGAGCCTACTCTTATGCTGTAAAGAAAGGCTCACTTACCGGCCATAGTTTCTCACTTTTGTTTCAGCATCATGACTCCATCTGATATAAGCTATGTATGTTTAGCAATTTTTTATTTCCTCTTGGCATGAAAAAATTCTGAGATCCCTTATAAGTTAATAAAGATTCCTATGACTTTTCTTTAGTACATAAGATAATGAATCTGAGATTAGACTATATTTTTAAAACATCCTGAAAATGAAGTATCACTTGCATTTGAAATCGCCCTTTAAAACCCAGACTTAGTGTGGCCACTAAGGGATCTGGCTTTCGTTTCTGGTAAACCTCACACAAAGCTCTTCTGTATTTGTTTCCAGGGAACCTACCCAAAGAGAAGTGGTTCTAGGAATTTCTTAACTTTGAATTCAGAAGTTCTAGGCTTTAAAATGAAAGTATATTTTATAGTGAAGTTGATAAATTTCTTACATACAGTAAGAACAAATTCTGTTTAAATATCATTGATTTTTGACATATATTTGTTTAAAATATTCTATTCTGAGAAATACAGCATCTTCCCAGGGACAGCTTTTTAATTTTCCTTCTAAGTCTAGTTTTAAATGTTGCAGCTTTCAGTTCATGCTAAGAAGTCTACTTGTTACCCTTTACACAATGGACACTATTGGTCATTTTAAAATAAAATAGAAAAAAAATGGTGAGCAAAGTTTGAGGGCTGCAATTAGCATAGTCAGGTGCAAGAGATTGCAAGAGAATCAAGTATTAAATACAAAGAATTTATAATCTCTAGTCTTTATCCTCCTAAGGCAGATGGATCTGAAAGAAGATCCTTGATTAGTAATGTGGATAGGTGGATAGCACTGCAAACAGCAGAAACAGTGCCAAATTATCTTATGCAAGAAAGAAATGATCAGAGAACATGGGCACAGATGAAAGGGGGAGAACTCAGCTGAATCTTATGCTGGGAATGCTCCAAAAAGAGTTAAGTCTTCAGGAACAAGAAGACTATATTATAGACACATCTCCACAAAAGGGGGAGGAGCATTGCTGTGCAGTGAACAGGCATCATTTGCTTTCTTGTTCCAATTTACATGCAGCTGCCTTGGACTACAACTCCCAGCATGCCATGGATCCAACTTCCTGAGTAAGGGTGTCTGGGGAGGAGCCAGATGATTATATAAATTGACCTGGTACGAAGGAGGAAGGGGGGGACACTTTGAAGAGACTTGAGGTGGACGATTTGAAGAGATTGAGAGATATGTAGAGAGGCTGCTCCTGGAAATTTTAGCATTCTGGCAGAGACAATGACAGGCATTATCTTAACCTTGTGGTGAATTATATGGTATATATTGAATTTTAGGTCTTTCTCCCACCCCATTTCTCTGAGACCTGTGTGACCCTTTTCTTGTGTTTCCCCACCAGAAGGTGATTTAGCGTGGGGCAAGCTTTTGGGCTTTAGCTGCCCCACTTGGGTTAAACCTGTCTGCCTGGCCATCTGACTGTGAGGTGATGGGTCCTTTTGGGAATCTGAGCCAGAGTCTATTATTTGAAATTCTTTCTTCCCTTGTATCTCACTTTATGCGCACATTAATAATGATCATCTATAGCCATGCAGGAGTGGCCCAGTGCATGCTCCCAAAACACTGCATGTGCACTGCATTTTGTTTATAGGAAACCTAGCCTAAGAGGGTTTGTGTAAAGAATGGTCCTAGGATGCAGACTCAAACATGAAAATTGGAGGCTGAATCTCCTTCCAGCCAGATAATGAAAACCCATCTCTGACTATCAATGATGCTATAATAGTCCTTGGAATTCCCTATGAGCCAACTGTGAAAACTCTCACTAGCAGTAAATGGGCACAGAAAGAAATGTAAGTTCTGATGGAATATCCAAAGTATTTGAGTAGTATAGAGGGGAACAATAATTTTAACAATTATAAAATGGACTGTTGCTATTAAAGCAATTAAAGCTTTAGAGAAAAAAATTAAAAGGCTGGAGGTTAATGATCAGTAATTTAAAGTGAAATGTGAAATTCAGAGCATTTCTAATGCCTATAACATGATTCCCATCTCCTGGACTAGAGACTTGAATGTGAGGTAGGGCATCTTGGCTTATGATTTTGAGGTCCCTGAATCACCAGATCTCTTTGAAACCTTGACATTCAGCAAAAGTAACCCAATATCTTAGTTAAAAGTCAATATTCCATCTTGCCCCTTGCTATTAGGCAATGCAGAGACTTCTACCTTACAAGACATAATGCTCTGCCGTACAGAATGCACCCTTACTTCCCTATCTGGCCAACTGACCAATGATTAGTGATGACAGCATAACCCACTGAAACAGTGCTGGACCTGCTAAGTGTGTAAAAAGAATATGCTCCACAGAAACTTTAGCATGGAGGCAACATATACCAGGGCAAGATGTGAAAACACGTAGGGGTACAAGATCAATGAGACAGGCAAAGAGTCTGATAATGAGATTTAGTATCCTAGAAGGCACTCCATGAGACAGTACTACCATGCTAGTAGGGTGACCCAGGAAGTTTGGAAAAAACGGCGACCTAAGCTATATGCTAAAGGAAGGGTTAAAATTTAATTTGCTTGGGATACTGTAATAAAACATCGCAGATTTGGTGGCTTAAGCAATAGACGTTATTTTTTTGCACGTCTGGAAGCTGGGAATTTTAAGACAAAGGTATTGGCAGATTCACCTCTTGGTGAGGGCCTGCTTCCTGGCTTGTGGGCAACTGCATTCTTGCTGAGTCCTCATGACAGAGACAGGAAGCTCTAGGGCCTCTTCCTCTATTAAAGGCACTAATCCCAGTTTGACAGCTCCATCCTCATGACCTCATCTAAACCTAACTACCTCCCAAGAACTCACCTCATAATAACATCACATTGGGAGTTAAAGGCTTCAACATATGAATTTGGAAAGGACACAGACACTCAATCCATAATGATCTCTCAAAGTTCAGGTGTATATGCTGTAATGACTACATTAAGGGAAGGTTAAACAAATCTACCACCTAACTATGCTCAATGGGAGAACTCAAAAGACGCCTTACTAGTGAAAGCAAAATGAAGCACGCTAGTTAGAGTGAACCACTGTTACTGAGATGTCTTGGATGGTTGCCTTCTGTAGGCTAAGCACACTGCATAAAGTGCTGATTCAGAACAGAGGCCCCAGAAAGTAATAAGGATCCTGAAATAATAGAGTCCAGCTGGTAGCACTTAACCATCAGTATTCAGGTGGGAGCAATTACCATAACGAACAGCAAGGTCTGAGTGGCAGTCTATGATCCTGGCCCTAGAGGGCTATTGAAAAATTAAACACAGTATTCAAGGCACACAATAGTAGAGAAGTCAACAGAAATATTGTTAATATACAAAAAAAAAACAACAACTGAAGATGAATGATGGGGAGCTGAGGACAGTGTCCACAATAAAACGTTGCATCCTCAGGTCCAGTTTCCAGAAACAAACCAACTTGATGATTGAACCGATGAGCTGGAGAGGGACCAAGTTCCCCTAAGGAAGTCTCTTAAGACATAACTGCAATTATGGACAGCAAGGATGAGATCCCCAACTGCTTTTCTAAAGAAATACATGATCTTCTACTAGCAACTATGCGCTGGAGATTTTAAATACACAGGGGCTGAATCAATACTGATTACCCAGGCCCCAAAATGTCATCTTGGTGCTGCTCTTAAACTGATAATGTGAGGACTTGGTAGCAAATGCAGTCCTGGTCAAGGTCTGGCTCACAATCTGTTTACTAGGTCCACAGACCCACTAAATACCCTCTTACATTCCCCCCACACCCCGGTTTCTGCATTGCAAATAGAGTGAAGCTCCGGACAAACAGAATGAAGGGTGGTCTTTGGAAGGTACAGCTGCAAGGCCAGCTTAAGAAAACCACACTTCGGGCCTCCCTGGTGGCGCAGCAGTTAAGCTCTGTGCTGTGGAGCTGTCCGAAGCAGCGATGCAAGTTCGACGCTGGGCCAGGGAGATTCCCATATGGCGCAGTAGACCTCTCCTGTCTCACCCACTGCTCCCCTCAGCAGTGTATGTCCTTCGATCTGCCTATTCTGCTCCCCATTCTGTCTCTGGTGAACCTGCTTGCCGCCCCACACCTCTGACCTGTACCCCAGCTTGCATGCATAAATAAATCTTAAAAAAAAAAAAAAAGAAAGCCACACTTCACCATTCTCCTAAGGACATGGTAAACCTCTTATATTATTTTCTACTCTTTACATAAATACTAGAATGTGTGAGGTAGAAGTAGTCTGACTCCTAGTGAGGCCCTGGGGGAAATTATGCTCCTCATTCAATCAAATTTAGGTGCTGTGTGTCAACCAACTGCAGATGACTTTGCCTTTCTTTCTAGCAGGGAGTTATTCGGCAAAGTCTGTAAACATTTTTGGTGCTTACAACTGGTTGATACTCCTGGTAACTGGAGGTAGAGACCTGAGATGCTGCTAAGCCTCCTGCAATGCACAATTTCCTACAGCCTAACATGTCAATAACGCCAAAGTTGAGGAACCCTGAACTAGAAGTTCTGGTTTCCAGAGAGAATTCTCCCACCAGGAGAATTAAGAGCGCCATTGGTCTGGTGCTATAGTTGCCACCCATTCCCTTCAGGACCCTGTGCCAAAAGTTAAGCACAAAAGCAAAGGAAACAACACTCTGGCTGGTACAACTGATCCTGGCCACAGGAGGCTACTGTTACATTTTAGGACAAGGGGTTTATCTTTGACACTGAGGTCTCCGGGAAGCATCTCTTAGTACTCTCCAACCAAATCTGATGGCAAGTGAAAAAATGCAGAAGCCATGGACTGATGGTAACATGGCTACTCGGGCTTAGTTCTGGACCCCACTAGAAAAGAACAGTAAAATTGCCCCCCATGGTATACGGAACCTAACGGAAGGAGATGATGAAATGTGAGATGAGCTATAGCAATCAAGACTGTTACCTGTTTCACTAACCTTCAACTTTTAATGAAGTTCCCCCCCCAAAATGAGACAAATCAGAATTCTGAACAAACCATGAATTGGCTTGGGACTGTAACCACCTAAATAGACTCGAATTTAGTTGTGTTCTTACCCTTGCTATCACCCTGAACAGATGGTTTTCTTAGAGGGGAGAGGAACCATGAGTTTTTATGAACTCCAGTTATAAACTGACAAAAGAAGTAAGCAACAAAACAAAAGGGTAGGGGAAATTACGTATTTTTTACATGTAAATTAGAAACTAATATTGATCTGAAGAATGAAATGAAAAGGATGTGGCAAGCTAGGGAAGGTGTTTGCATTAAGTCTTACAGAGGATGGTTACGGGTTAGGCTCTGAATCAGCCAGTTGCATTCAGAAATGCTTCAACTACTAATATGGCCTGGGGCAGGTGCCTCAGAGTCTCCAAGCTTTCATCCTTATCTGTAGAATATCTGTTATCTGTAGATATCTGTTATCTTCATCATGGTGACATTGTGAGGATTAAATAAATGAAGTGTCTGGTTCATATTTATTATTGCTACTATTGAACTACGAGAAAGTCTCACACATAAAAAAAAACAGTATATAAACATGGAAATATTAAAAATAATTTAAATGAGGAAATTTACATGCTTAATATAGCAAAATGTTAGATTTCAGTGGAAATGAATGAAACGCAGTTTCAAACTCCCAATTTTTCATACTAAGGAAGCAAAGTTCAAAGGTGGTAACAGTTCATGTTAGCAAGGACAAAGTAAAAGATACATTTTTTTTCCTATTCTTATTAATACTATAAATTGGTACAGCATATCTTTAATTCTGTTTGGCAATGTAATAGACTTATTACAATGATTATTGTTAAAATGATTATTGATTATGATTATTTTAAAATGATTATTTTAAAAATTTTCTTGTTACAATATATTTTAAAGAAGTTCAAAACTGACCAAAATCTATGCATAAATGTGTTCATTAGGGTATGTCTATGATAGGATATTTGGGAAATACCATAAGTAACTTATACTCTCAACATTCAGTATATTGCTACGTAAACTGGAGGTCCTCTGTACGGTAGATTATTTACAGTTTATCAGGGAGCTAGCCTGTTTCATAATTCTGAGGAGACAGTAGTGGTTAGCAGTGGAGCAGAGGTCCTCTGGCCTCACAGATTCCAAGTGCTTTGGGGGTCCTTGCTCTGAGTTACACTACCTTGTACTGAGGGGACAGCTGAGAGAACAGGTTTTCCTGGCTGAGCACTTTGTCCTGTTGACTTCTGCTTCAGGAGCTTAATTCTCAGAGGTGCTTGCCTTGATAGTTCCCTTCACATATTGAGAGGAAATTACATATTAGAAAAATTAATTAGAAATTAAATTACAACTCACTCTGTAAAGTTCTTTATAGTGTACCTCAATGTTTGTGGTTTATAACTTTGTTTCACATTGGAATAAATTTTAAAAAGAAACTGACTTCTATGGAGATTTCTATTTAGTAAGTGAGGAGCAGAATTCAAGAGTCTGGATTTTAAGCTAGTGCCCTGTTTCTTTCTGGCTAACGGGTGGTCGTTGGGCAAGCAGCACTGCTGTCACTGGGGAGCTTGGAACAATGAGAATCTCACCCCATATCCTAAACCTTCTGAGTCAGAACTTTAGCAAGATTCGCAGGTATTTTACACACACATTAAAACTGAGACGTGTTGGTCTATGGAGTGTAATAAACACTCAAGTTTGTTAACCTGATGATGAAAGGCCAGGGAAGGCCTGGCAGTAAAACACTGTGTTTTGTTATGATTTGGTTGCATATGCCTTAAGTAGAGCATTTTAGAATATTAAATGTTTTATCAGGATAACCGACAACATAATTAAATTTTGGGAACTGCCTGCCAGCAAACAAAATTCTTAGCCCTAAAATGAACCTATGTCACAACCACAGAAGCAGTAACTATCATACGCAATTCTTCTCTATGAACATTTATGACCATGCGTAATATGGAACACATCAAGATATCCACGGAACTACTGTACTTAAGAGAAATAAAGTAGAGAAAGTAAATTACAACACTAACAAAAACTACTAGGACATAACTCAAAGCAACATGTCTTAACTTTGCTCTATCTGGCAGTTGTAGCAAAAACAAAATCAAGCTGTTTGGAAGCTCTTTATACTACACATAAATAACAAGAACAAGAAGTCAAGGGCAATAGACTTTGAGTTTTAGCAATAAACCCTGGTCTATTCATGTTTATGCATTTAACGGAATTTGTCATGCATCCAAAATAGTATCAATACAATAAGCCCCATTTTATTTTATAAGAAAACAAAAAATTTAAAAACAATAAGCAACAGAGACACTGATGGGTTCAATTTTTAACATCATTTCAAAAGGAGCAAAATAATTGTTATTGTATGATCAACTCCTGGCATCTTTTAGGAGAATAATTAGCATCATCAGTCCAGATCTGATAACAACATTAAAAAATATAATAAATCATAGCTGGAATCCTACTGGAAAGGGGAGGAGAGTGGCAGAGAGTTAAGTTGCTTAAAGGTTTTGTTTACACCAAAGATGGCTTTAAAGATGTGTATCAGCTGATCAGGAAGAAAAACATTGATGTTTTTATATTACACCATTTTCTTATATTCAAGTTTTTTAACTGCTGGTGTCATATAATTTATTTACACAGAGCTAATTTAATGTTGATTTGATTATCTACCTCACTTTTAGGATTATGTATTTCCCCACAGCAGAGGACACAAATGAGCTGTGTGGCCAAT
This sequence comes from Scalopus aquaticus, assembly GCA_004024925.1. Taxonomy (NCBI): domain Eukaryota; kingdom Metazoa; phylum Chordata; class Mammalia; order Eulipotyphla; family Talpidae; genus Scalopus; species Scalopus aquaticus. Next base: position 247,413 of record PVIJ01000153.1, read on the forward strand.
TCTCTCAGTTTATGAGACCAAATCTACTTTAAGCTCCCAAAGAAGATGCTTTGCTCTGTGGGGCTGTGTTTGCCCCACATTCATCACTGGGAGAACTGGGAGAGACTGAAAGGGTCATTATTCCAGCAATTTGGAAACCATTTTTTAAGAAATTACTCCTCATTCTAGAGGAAGAGACAAAGAAATGGCAGTGTTGGCCAAGGGAAGATGTTAGTACTTTTGTGTATACCATATATTTCACACTCTATTGATGACAAAAACTCAAGAGGATTTTGATAAATATGTACTGTAGCAAACCTGACAAAAATAGTAGGATACACGTTTAGGTCATATTGTTACAGGGTAGTCCCCAGGAAAGTGGGAGGTTCCAGGTTCCCTGCCCCATCCAAGGGAGGGTGGCGCTGAGGAGAGAAGAGAAGAAGCTGGAGAGGAGACCAGAGAAGGAAGGAAGCAGGATGGAGAGCCAGAAGGGGACCTGAAGGAGGCACATGGAGCAGAGAGACATGTGGAGAAACTGCGCTTGTTTCTTGGTCCTGGACTGGCTGAAACAGATGTAGGTGAGAGACCCGTGAGAGCTGCTGACAATGGCAGCTTTCATTTTGATTTTGATTTTGCTCTTTTCCTCCCAGACTTGTCTGACTGTTTCTGACCCTTTTCTCTAGTCCCTACCAAATGGTGCTTTAGACTCCTGGCAGGCTTTCAGGCCTTACTTAGGACCAATCCCGTTTGGGTGGATTTTTTTACCCATCACGTGATGGGTAACTTTGGGTGCTTGATTTGAAAACTATTTTCTTTGTCTTCTCTGTATTGCACACTAACTATATTAAAGTTTCTTTCCACTAAAGGTCTTATATGTTTGGTCTTGATGCAACAGATGGCAGAACCTATTTAGAACGGGCATGTTTGGGAGTTTTGGGGTGCTCCTCTCCTTGCCCTGTAATAGTGTGGAGAGAATTAAAAATTACTGATGTCTGGGCCCCATCTTTCCAGAGATGCTGCCTTTCTGATTTGGATGCAGTCTAGGCTATGCAATTTTCCAGCTGATTCAAATATGTATCTAAAACTTTAGCAGCTCTTCAACTAATCACAAAATGTATTGATTTTCCTTTCTTTGAACAAATACACAGCTAACCATGTCTGTTTCTCAGAATTTGTATTCTTATAAACCAAGAGCTATGGACCCTTATGCGAGAGCTTTTTCCTCTATGGGACTATCATGACTATGGCTTAGGTGGTAAAGGAGGGATGAAAAACACCATGGAACGTAAATACATAAGGGACACTGATCATCGCCACACCCACATTATTTCTAGGTGTCTACACATATTACCCACAGAACACATATTAATTGAATTTTTTGTTACGATTACTTTAAGTCCAAGCTTGTCTCTTGAGAATCTCTGTTTTGGTTGAGAGTTACAGTGGTCTCTTATCTCTGCTTCTACTGAGTCTTTTGCTATGTGTCTGAGATTCTATTATTGTAACTGGAGAAGACATCTTTGAGGTGCCTACCTTGCTGAACATTTTCTTCCACATTGTGGGAAGAGCCCCAAATGTCAAGACTGGGCCTGCATTCCATGGTTTGTTGCTTGACAATGGGACAATGGACAACAGACCCAATTATATTCCTCTGCCTTTTTATTTCTATTTATTTGGTAGTAGAAATTGAATTTTGGCAGTAATGTCTCTCTAATGGGTCCCAAACAAGAGACCAGAGAAAGCTGACTGACTCTAAACTACTTAAAGCTACTAACATTCACTACTGTTGCCACCACCTTGGTCTTGGCAGTCACTAAACCCTGTTGAAATGCCACCATACCCAGCTGCAGGTCTCCATCACTTAAAAGAAGATAACAAAAATGAACTATCTTTGTATTTGAGTCTATCTCTAAGATTCAAAGTGCTGCATGTGACTTAATTAAATATGTGATACGCACCTCAAACATTAGCAGCTATTTAGCTACTATAATCACAAAATGTTTTGATTTTCCTTCCTTGAACACATTTTACAAAGAACCCATGTGTTTAGTGTTTTAAATACCTGTGAGTTGACTCTGATTGTCTAACTTTTACCAGTGCAGTAATTCTGCCAGTCTATATTAACCATTATGTCTTGCATATGTCAAGTCATGTCTCAGTTGAATCCAACCTTTCAAAGGCTTATCGTACTCACAATTGAAAATCCTTTCTGTGCTCTGCAAGATCCTATGACCAGACACCCAATCCTCTCTCCAATTGTATTTTCTGCCATATTTCTCTTTGCTCATACAGTCCTAACTGTATTAGGTCTTAGCAAGCAAGGTTTCTTCTCAGAATATTTGCACATGCTGCTTAAATTTTCTGGAACTCTGTTTCCTTGAACAGTCAGATAACTTATTCACTAAAGTATCTTTGCAAATGTAACTGCTTCACAGAGTTCTTCTCCACCCATTTGTGTATATTATAGTACTCTTCTCTTGCTCTGTACCTGCTGCTTATATTGATTTAGTATTCTTTGCCACCTTCTAAAAATTTCAGGATTTTTTATTTCACTGTGGCACCCAACGTAAGTATAAAATTACTAACTTACAGTACGTAGTCAACAAATACTGGTTAATGTACAAGCAATAGGCAGTGGAAGATAGTGAGAGATTTTAACAAGTAAAACTCCAGGGCTCTTGGTATTCACACTTCTTAAAATTGCAAATCCTTGACTTTTACAGTCGAAGAACCTGATGGTTAGATCAACTAACAGTATATAGTTGACTGACTAAATTCCAGATAGCTTTTATTCTCGATAATCAACTTTTGTATGTATGTAATACACTTGTTTGGAAAAAATATGAGTAAATAAGCAAATAATTGAACTTCATCTTTAGTGTTGGTAGAAGTTGACTTGCAAATTATGATTTAAGATCACAAAAGATAAGGGGAAATTTCAGTTTAGTATTTTATTTGCATTATCAGAACATGTCACAAGTTAAAAGAAAGAGTAAGATATTTAGAAAAAAACATGTTATATGCTAAGGAAATCTATAATGTAAAATTCTACAAAGAGTTAATGAATGAATTTTGAAAAATTGTGGACTAAAAAGAGGTTTCAGTGAAAAAGACTGATTTTCAGGAAGCTTAAAAACCTCTTTGTGGAGAAAATACACACCTAGGCAAAGGAAATTTTAGTGCAATACAAAAAGTGTCTTATCAAAGATAAAGTAAGAGAAGATGTCCTGAAATCAGAAAAGACTTCACAGACGAGGTAGAATAGTGTCTATTTTGGCAATGAAACATATTTTTCTAAATTACCCAAAACGAAAGCCAACTCAAGAAATTAATGACATATTAACTATTCAAAGCTGAAGTAGCTCAAACAAAGATTGACTAATCTGAATAGAACTCTTTCACCTAGTCAGGATCAAATGTAAAACTCCAGGTGATTAATTGACTAACACAAAAGACATAATAATTTCTATTTATTCCAGACATAAAAAGTTACCACCAGCTCTGCCTCTTCTCTTTTGAAGAGGAACACACATACTTATAATGTTTTAAAGGCCCACTGAGATCACTCAAACTCAGTTATAAACCATGTTTATCTTTCTAATGAACCCCCCTAAGTGATGACATATCAGGATAACGTGAACAGACAACCCTTTTAATGCTTACAATAGTGAATGGGCCTGAGCAATTTGCATTCCATATCAAGCTGAAAAGGAAACTAATCAAAAGCTGCATGGCTCAGTGACATCAATATAACTTCAATTTGCGCCTTGTTATTCAAAGAATCTGAAAGTCCGTTAATGTCAGGTTGTATTGTATTGCTATCATTTTAATAAAATGTCCAATGAATTCATTAATAGGGTATTTCTCTTTAGGAACTGCTTTATTATGGATCCTCCCGATCGATGATCGATGTGCTCTATTATTTCTGTACTGCATTGTCATTTCACCCATCTCTTTAATAAACACAACAGGTCCTTCCCTTTAATGTTACTTTCCTATAAAGTTGATGAGAAAAAAGAACCCCAGCCAGTGCTGAATGTAAGGAAATACTGAGACCCTGGGTTCTTATTTCCCTTAAAGTCCCAATCTCCAAGAAGCAATGGCGGTTAAATGAGAACGTACTGTATTTTCCCCTTTCCTCCTGCCTGCTCCAGTTCTCCCTGCGCCCCGCTCAGCTGCCCCAAAGCGCACACAAGCCCCTGCACATCACAGCAGCAGAAGAGCCCATAAAATTATGTTATTTTCTTCATAATAGTAATTAGCCTAAAGCAAAGTTCAGATATTCCACTAGCCACAAATGATGCTTCGTGTGACTTTAGATACCAAACAAAACACTTCTTCTAGAAATATGAACACGCAGACATATAATCATCAGAAGAAGCGGCATCTTCTTAGTTTCCTTGAAGTTACAGAAAGGAAAGGGGGCTCCAAGGGAATGATTTTTATGCTAAGTCATGTCATCCTTTCCTGTTTTCCTCTTCATGAATATATTTTTTAAACAAATCTGTCTGATGTCCCAAACTACCGAAAATTACAGGCAACAAACAAGCAGGGTTGAGAGAGTAAAAGTTTAACAAAGTAACAACAATATAAGCAAATCGAAAAGCCGCAATTAAGAGAGAAAGGGAGGTTCAGGTTCAAGATGGTGCCACAGGAGACCCTGAGTTCACTTCCTCTCACAGGATACACGAAGGCCACAGGGCTGGAAAATTTCCTCTAAAAATATCCCCAAGACCCACCAGCCAACTGCTCATCAGGCAGATGAGGCCTAAAAACGCAGGGAGGCGGCAGCAAGTCCGGGCACGTTCTCACCATGCCCCCACCCGCCCCGGGCAACGGGCAGCCCACAACCACAAGGGAACGCAAAACCCTGAGCCTCTCGCTCGGAAGAGAAGGGTTTCACCCCCACTTCACGTACCCCTACTTCCAGAGCCTGAAGCGCAAATCACCAAAAATCTGCTCTGAAAGACAACGGGGCGGCTTTATAAGACCCACAAGGATGGAGCGAGCTGAAAAAGCGGGACTCACCCGACCAGAGCTCAAAACAGGCAGCTGATGCCGGCGAATTTCGGGGGAGGCCTCCTTCTTCCCCTGAAGCCTCAGCCCTCCGGGCGCCGGGCGCGTCTAATTTATCACACGGCTGGGAACCTGCTGGAAAACGCCGGGGAAATGGAGGCGGGCGCCGTTCCTCTCAGGGGCTCGGCCTGCTTTGCTGTAGCAGCAGGCGACGCCTTTTTCATCTCCACCTTCCCCTCGCTCGGCGCCATCTGCCCGCCCGCCCCCACCTGCGCCCCAGCAGCCATCAGCGTGCAGGCAGCCGCAGCTGGGGGCTGTGTGTCGCCCTCCCCTTCCTTGGAGGTGGTTTTCTTCCAGAAGGATCTGGGTGGTGCCCCTTCAGGGCTGCTACCTCATTTCATGGGCAAAAACTGAAACTCATTTATCCACAAAGTCGGTCATTTTACAAATTATGAAATATAATAACAGTGAAATGATTTTCTGAGGCCACACAGTTGTTTCACAGCCAAAAGTGAAAAATATCTTTATCATGTATCCAGAATTATTTCTAACATACTTCCAGGCATTTCCACAGCATAACAAATCACGTTTCTGTTTATTTACTCTCAGCAAAAAAAAAAAAAAAAAAGTGTTCAAATAATTACAGGATAGAGAAAAATCACAATTTGTTTTTGTAGGGTAAATTAATTAATTAATTAATCAGGCTTTTTGCGCCACTCGCCTCTGTGGCTTTTTTTCTTACATTCCAGACTAATGTTAACAATTTGTTGCCAAAACGTAAAATATCCAACCTCCTTCATGAAAACCTTCCTGATTGCGCCCTCAGTGCTGTCATATTTGCAGAAGAAAATAGAATGAACAAGTGTCAGCAACATAAAGTAAAATGGAGATTACCTATATAAGAAAAGTCTGTTTTATAAGGGAATATGTATATTTTTTCTGGTGTCAGTTTTGGCTTAATAATATATATCATCACATAGTAAGGATTAATAAAATATAACTAGTTCTATTAATGCTAGTTTTTAATGCTAGTTACACATGCTAGTTTTACAGAAGAAATGGCAGACTCTTGGCTTGCTGAAGGCTCACTCACGAGGATCTGGGATCTAAAATGATCTAAGAGGCCTCCCTGGTGGCGCAGTGGTTGAGCGCTGCACTGTGGAGCTGTTGGCAGCCGGTGATGGGAGTTCCACGCCCGGCTGGGGAGAGTCCCACATGGTGCGGCAGATCTCTCCTGCCTCGCCCGCTGCTCCCCTCAGCAGTGTATTTCTGATTTGCCTGTTCTGCTCCCCAGTCTGTCTCTGGTGAAGCCTCTCGCCGCCCCCCACCTCTGGCCTGTACCCCAGCTTGTATGTTAAATAAAAAAATAATAATTAAAAAAATTTTTTAAATGATCTAAGATTTTAGCTTGAATTGAAAAGATCATCCAATCCATTTTCTTCTCTGTGCCTTTTTGTAGAAAAAGAGCCAACTGGGCCTCCCTGGTGGCGCAGCGGTTAACCACTGCGCTATGGAGCTATCTGCAGCGGCGACACGAGTTCAAAGCCCAGCTGGGGAGAATCCCACATGGTATGGCAGACCTCTCCTGCCTTGCCCACTGCTCCCCTCAGCAGTGTATTTCCATAGATCTGCCTGTTCTGCTCCCCACTCTGTCTCTGGTGAACCCTCTCGCCATCCCACGCCTCTGGCCTGTACCCCAGCTTTTATGCATAGATAAATAAATCTTTAAAAACAAAGAAAAATAGCCAACTGTCAAGGTCAGAACAACTCAAATTGCTAGAGAATTTCTTGATTGTGTGGGCTCTGGTCATCTCACCTACTGCTTTCATTTATTCACTGAGAATCATCTCAACCCCCTTTTCTACATGGTGGTCTTTTAACATTAAAAACACTCTCTCCTCTTATGCTCAGGTCTCAGTCATAAATTTTTGTGAAATGTATACTAATATAAGCTTCTTTTAAAATTAAATATTTTACTACTGCTGCTTGCAATGTAGCCTGTATTTCATTAAGAGCCTTGCCTAAAGGAAGCATTTTGGGGAGAATTGGTGGGTGTTTTTTGTTCTTTACAGCCTTAAAAAACAATATTCTTGATGAACATCAAAAGGCGGAGGAGGAGTTTAGCTTCTTCAGATGCTTTAGATTTCAGAGTGAGTTCTGGCGGGGGGGGGGCGCGGAAATTGCAAAGACAGGGAAGGATGAGCTTTAAAAATAATGGAATCTGATAATTAGATTTAATTAGGTCATCTCCTTACTACTGACATAATCTCTTCTCTCTTTTAGTGTTATTACACATTCCAGGTAAAATGATGTGAACACTTTTATAGTGAAAAAATTTAAAGTCAGTAAAAAAGTGAGAATTTTTAAAGGAAAAGTAGTTGTTAGTATAGCTATTTTGAAAATTTGCTTGTACTTTTGCATTATGCATCTTAGATTCCATTATGTAAAAATTAGAATGCATTATGTTAAAGCTAGATAATGATGAATGGAGTTTTACAACTCTAAACAAAGCATAAAGCTATAGGTAACTTTGTAAATCTGAATGTTTTAATTATTTTAAATAATTAGAGTCATGTTCTGTTCTAAATTAGAAGAAATTGAATTTACACTAGAATATGTGAAATCTTCAAAACAATATCCTTGATGGATATTGGGTCTTTTCAGATAAGGAATGGTAGGTTACAGCTGCCTTTAATCATGAAGGCACAATTACTTGTAACCACAATAATAGGCATAAACTCTTTTCCTTCTTTCCTCCACTTTGCGTGACGTGCGTGCCCCCATGGCATCATCTCAAAGCCTTGCCCACTGATGAGGCACCACAATTATTTGTTCAAACTAATTCCTCAGAAACAGAGCCAATATTGAACAAAAAGAACATTTGGTCTTTTTTTTTTTAAAGATTTATTTATTTATGCATACAAGCTGGGGTATAGGCCAGAGGCGTGGGGTGGCGAGAGGGTTCACCAGAGACAGAGTGGGGAGCAGAACAGGCAGATTGATGGAAATACACTGCTGAGGGGAGCAGCGGGCGAGGCAGGAGAGGTCTGCCGCACCATGTGGGAATCTCCCCGGCTGGACACTGCCGACAGCTCCACAGCGCGGTGCTTAACCACTGAGCCACCAGGGAGGCCCACATTTGGGCTTCTTAAGAAGAAAATCATATGGAACTGGAGGGAATTATGGTAAGCAAAATAAACCAGAAGGAGAAACACAAATACCGGATGGTTTCATTCATATGAAAAATACAGAGAAACAAAACAAAGAGTCAGACAAAACCAAACCAAAAGCAGACCCTAAAAATCTGACTGTACAACTGAGGCTGCCAATGGGGTTGGAGGTGGGTGGAAAGCAAAGGAGAAGGGGTCACAGCGGAGTAAAGTGGAGGGCTATGGGTGGCTCAGGTGGTGGGTGTGGTGTAGTAATATACATCTGAAGAGATGGGATCCTCTGTATATTAATTTTTGTTAAAACTAACATTGGTTTGCAACGTTATGTGATTCAGAGTATTATAAAATATATTATCTTAATAATTATAAAAACTTAAAGAAAAAATCCAAAAGCTGACAAACGTTAAAGGAAGCAGACAAATCACTGAAAACTACTTGTAAGCAGGTTGAGAAAGCATATATACACACACTTAGTGACATTGTCATGAGTATGTGTAACAAATTAAATATTAAGGGATATTAAAATCTTTTAAAACACAATTACATTAACAACCTTACCCTGCATTCAAATCTATGCATCATTACTTGTTACCCTACTAAAACTCTACTCCACTTTATTGTTAAAATAGAGATAATCTCTCTACTCATCTCAAGGGACTATTGTGAGGATTAAACTAGATAATATGCCAGATCTTAACATGTAATATTTAATCAATATATTTAATATTTAATATTACATCAAATATTTAATAATATAAAAGTACCTATCAGAAAGGGCTACACTCTAGGCTAGAATTACAGCTCACCTCACTCTCTCTGACTCAATCCATCACCATCTGAGTCTAACTCATTGACTAGCATTTGGACTGATAGCCACAGCAAGCTTCAAGGAAAGCTGTGAATTACAAGCAGGGTTTTTGTTACAGAAAAGAAGAGAAGAGTATCTGTTGGACTATGCAACTATTAGTCTGTGGCCAAAAATAATAATAATAATAATAATAATAATAATAATAATAACAACAACAACAACAATAAAAATGTTGCTATTTAAGTTGAACTGAACCTGTAGTGCATTCATAACGGTACACTGAATATTTGGTTCGATAGAACACAACCAGCTGTGACATCATGATATATTCTCTGAAACATTTTTCTCCACTCTTTACCATAACCTGAAAATAAATATGCTGGAAACAGGCACTTCCACCCTTCAATTTTCACCTCAAAATATATACACACTTAGAAGCAAAGTGTCTAGTTGCTAATTTCTGAGGTAATATAGCAAGGGTTAATAGTATCAATAAGTTCACTTCCTAAGTTCAGGACATCTCTGAAGTTCTTTTAGCATTTTCTAAATGTATCACATTATTCTATCAGAAAACATTTTTTCTTTAATAATAGAAAGCATGTCAGTCTCTAATAAAAACACTTTAAATTTTAGCTAAAATTTAAAGCCTAATTAAATGCCTAAGTATTTCTAAGTATTTCTTCCCTTTATATTCCCTAGAAAAGTGTATATAAAAATATATTACTTATTCCTTTAATTTTGGGGGGAAATTTACCAGCAAAGATATATATGTCCAAATGTTTCCTTGCGGGGTTTTCAATTATGATTTCACTGTCCTTTAAATAATTATCTAGATTGGAATTTTTATATTTCATTCATCTCTAACTAAGATTAAGAAAATGGTATAGAGTGAGTGATGGCAAGGGAAACAGCTAAATGTAAGAACAATGGAAAGGGTATCACTCCAGACAGAAATTCAAGTTACTGATGGTAGAAAATATGGAAGAATGATAGGGGATGTTATACTCCATTGTTAATAAATGATGAACTATACTTAGGATTTCAAACATAATGCATTTTGTTAAGAAATACAAAATATTATAAAATTGCAATGGTTTCTAGAAGTTGTGGAAATAAAGATTTATCTTGTCACATTATTTTTATATTTTAATATAATTATCTAAATTCACATTTACTAAAAACTATCAGTTGTCTAATTGCTTTTCTCTCCTTTGTCCACACACAATAAATAAACTACATATATCACAAAGCTGAGTTCCTTTGCATTTGGTTTTAATTTTGTTCCAATTGGCTCATCTATGACTGAAAATCAAGGATTTCCCTTTTGAAATTATTTTTGAACAATTTGTTTGCTATAAAAGACATGGACCATAAGTTTGGTTGATTTTTCTTTGAAAATACTCATGCCTTTCTAATTTGAACTGGCCTAAGAGAGAAAAAAAAATGTATTTATTGAGTCCAGAATTTTTACCAGGGTCATCCATGAAATAGTTCCATATGCCACTGCACAAAACAATTCGTTTATGTTAAATTACCTAGTTTCCTTAGACTTGGCAAACTTACATTAACCATCACTTTTCTAAAACAAAGTTAGAATAAAAAATAGAGCAATTATTTATATTGGTATCACTTTTCCAAATATATAATTAGCAGTTAGGAGAGTTTTTTTTTTTTTTACTATGCATATTGCTTATCATAAAACATGGATTTAAAAATGCTTACTTTTAAATTACACAATTATTTAACATTTTTTTATTAAGCACCTATTATTTATTATGTGCTTAGTTGTGTTAATATTGTAAGGATTGGTAAATGTCTAATTAATTACTGTCATGCTGAAATAATATTAAATGTTTACAACAACATAACTTACCATATAATTCATCAGTATTGAGTAAAGAGTCCTAAGTTACATATTTCACAGTTTATCTATTAGAACATACAGAATAATGTGTTAAATGTTATTTTTAGGACAGATTTTTATGACAAAATTTAATGTAAGTATTTTATTAAGCACTTGATTAAACCATCAAGCAGATTTATTTTAATTTAATGTTCATTGGGTGATATATTTCAAAAGGAGGATTTAATATATATTCATTATCTCATTTTAGCAGATGACATTTTGTGTTTGATTAAAACTTTTAATTTCAATTATAACTTAATACTTCGTAAATGTTACTAAGTTATTATTAAGTTTTAAAGCATTTATATGTTTAATATAGTTTTTGTACTTAAATTCAGTTTTTCCCCCATGAAATTATAAGCTACTGTTGTAATGGGCATGTATGCCATTTTCTTTTGAACTCTGGCACCAAGTCGAGGCTAGGTACTCAAGACTTGTATCAGTCAAAAAATGTAACAGTTTCTTCTCTGTTGAAATGAATGCCAAGGTGTCATTATTTTAAAATATAAACTAGATAATAGTTTTAAGTGACCAATTTAACTCTTATTCAATGGTAAAAACTATAATGGGGCATTTTTAAAATCAACTAAATAGCTTGCATGTATTTGTATGTAATGTCAGTGTAACCTTTCCCTGCTGAGAACACAGAAAATCTGTTACCTCATCTTCTACTTGCTAGCTGTTCTTTTGATCAAAAGTTGAGATTCTTCTGAAGTTTCAGCTACTGAAAAAAGCGGTCTGTCTTAGAGAATATCTTATCAGGGAGTTAACTTCAGGGAGCCAATTCTCCCCAAGTCTGTCCATTAATAGCAATACGATTTCATGTAGAGCAATATTTTTCCATTTCTTAATTTTCCTTATTTTAATATGGAATGAAGCTAAATCATCTTCTAATAAGAAAATTACTGTTATATTATTCTAGTCAAGGCAGTTTAATTTCATGGATTCATGAGTCATTTGCAAAGACTTGTTAGAGAATTGTTTTTTAAGAAATCCAGATTTAGGGACATTGAAGAATTAATCTAAGTAGAGACTGATGTCACAGAAGCTGGAAAGCTGTCAGAAATTAAATTAAATCTACACCTCCCAGAGGCTCATGTCTCCCATTTCTGCCTCTCTCTGCTTATTTGCTCTAGTTTTCTGTTTCTGCTTGTGAAATGACTTCCTTTGCCTTTTATTACCCTCAAATGCCTTAACCCCTTCAACTAGCATTCATTATTGATTGACTGCCTTCTTTGTTCTTGAAGTTCTTTAAAGAAATAATCCAGTTGGCTCTGTTCAGCCTATGAATCCCATCTCTACCTGTGGGTTGTGTCTCTGTTCCAATGCAGCAAGCAATGTTCAAAGATACAGATTCATTTGAGGTGGATTCATTCAGAAGAGCCAAATCTAGAACCTCCAGATGGAGGAGACGCTCTGTAATAGGCCACGAACACGGGAGGCAAATACACACAAATGACTAATGCAATCCTGTATCAATCTAAAGAAAGCAGTTGCAATAAATAAGAGTTGCCTATGTTCACTGCAAAATAGAATGTGAACATCTATTTCTTTTTTTCTGTTTTCTTTTAATACTCTCCTTAGAAATATTTCCAGATAAGCTAATATAGCACAACATACTATGATTTTCAAAGTCCTATTTTTGTTTCTATTGTCCGCTTTTTCTTTACTCATCTTTTTCCCTCGGATATCTGCAATCTATGTAATGTTGACATAAACATGATTAAGAAATAATTATAACATATTTTAATGTAATCTTTCTAAAAACATAATTTAGATCTTAAGCGGTGATGATGATACCAATGGAGATAGTGCAATGCTGGAGTGAGATAATTCAGTGTATTAATTCTAGCTCCAATTCATGCAAACTTTATTTATTTTTTTAAGATTCATTTATTTACTTTTTAAAGATTTATTTATTTATGCATACAAGAGCTGGGGTGTAGGCCAGAGGTGCAGGAGGGTGAGAGGATTCACCAGAGACAGATTGGGGAGCAGAAAAGTCAGACTGACTGAAATAGACTGCTGAGGGGAGCAGCAGGGAAGACAGGAGAGGTTTGCTTTGCCATGTGGGAAGCTCCCTGGCTGGGGATGGAATTCATGCTGCAGTGGCTGCCTATAGTTTCATAGTGCTTAGACTTAACCTCTTGTGCCACCAGGGAGACCCCATCCAAACTTTATGATCTAGGACCAGATCTTAATTCTTGTAAATTTCTAATACATGTTGCTTATAAGGATTAAATTATCATATATTGCTTAACAATGGGGATGTTATCTGATAAATGGCAATGCATTATAAATGTTAAAGTATGTGTAGTATTTATTAGAAAAGACATGATGAATGTTTGCTTGAAAACCAGGAAAAATATGTCATGACTTCTCTGACAACCCAATACCTATGCTAAATGGTCTAGCCTATTGTTCATACTCTATAAACCTATATAGCTGACTACTATATTCAGTACTGTAGGTGGCTATAATAGAACAGTATCTGTGCACCTAAGTATATCTAGATGTCATTTAGGCAATACAAATTTGGGCCACTGCCTAATATCCAGTATATCTTTGATAAAAACGTCATAATGAGGCGTGGTATCATTTTGACTGTGTTAGCATGAAATAGGTGCTTAATAAATATTAACTATTACTGTTAGTAACTACTACTATAATTATTACTGTTACTATTACTACTATTACTAATCAATTATCTTTAAAGCTTACTAGTTCCTTAGCATTTACAAATTAATAAAACATTTTCAATCACATTTTTCTGGCTTTTCTACAAAGAATATATAAACTTTGAATATGAGCCTCATCAATAGCTTTTTGTTTAACCTTTTTTTTTTTTTTTTACTTTTATGGAATGTTTGTCCATTGGAAAAACACGAGCCTCATCAATTGCTTACAATAAAAAAATATTTTTACTGTCAAATTCTACGTATTGAATTGAGATTGAAATGAAAACTTTGCTTTGTTTATCATACAAAACACTGCATTTAGCATTTAAATCTTCCCTTTTCATACTCTCTTCTAACTTTGACTGACAGTTTAGAATATATCTAGATTATTAAGTTTAAGGATTAAATTATATAACTTTTACATTTTCTACAACTCTCATTTTTATCTAAATTGTTGCTTTGTCTTACATAAAAAGATTTTTTTTAATTCTTAAACGACATTTCTTGAGGTTGGTTTAAAACACTATATATGTTTTAGGGGTACAGGTTCACACTTTTACGGAATGTGTGTTATAACAATACTCTCATCACCAAAGGCCCAATGATACTCTGCCATAGATAACATTCCATTTGAATGAAAATTGAGCGCTTTTATTGGCCAAATATTTTCCTGGGGTCAAGGAAATAAAGGTTTTTGATGGGTGAACTTCCAATATGAACTTTACTAACATAGATCCATATACATTTTAGTCTCTCTCTACATTTCTGAATGTACCTATCATATTCTTAGGAGAAATTGGATAAGAAAGAATGGGAAGAACATATTAGACAATGTTTAAAAAGAAAGCACATGTCAATTTCTGTATAAAACCTTAGTTGCCTATTTCATAAGAAAAGTATACTTTCATAAAATATGAATAAACCATGCACATAAATTATAAACCCAGAACAACCTTTTCCACTAACATAATTCAGATCGTGGCAATCATTGATGTGCCTCACATCTTAGCTTTATGCAAATACTTATATGACAAGCACAAATCAGGAGAAAGGTCTTTTTTAGATTAGCATTAACTCTGAGGATACATGCAACTCAATTGCTGAAAAAGAACATTCTCCCTCGTGCCTACAACTTGTTTCCAACAATGACAGTCTTCATGCCTGTTCACTAAACTCTTTCCAAGAAGGATTCTTTGAGCATGGCAGCTGGTGTGGAGCTATATGACATTTACATTCTTTAGATAGTCATCCATGGGAGGAGGATTATAAAACAGATGTATGGGAAACCTTATCTTTACACGTGATGATAGTAATTCATGTGGAGATGACAGAGATTAGACTTCTCTTTCACCGATATAAAAGTTTAGTTATTTCAGCTTAATTAAGCGTGTTTCAGGTTAATTGTTGCACCAAATGGATAAAAGAAAATGACATCAGTTATACCTGTTTGAAACCAAATATATGTTTTCTTACATAACTAAATTATTTTTGTGGGTGTTCTTCTTTCTCCTTTTTTGGTTCTTTCACCAAGGAGATTTGTATTTTGACAAATAGTAGCAATGAATGTTTTTCTAAGGTCACTGACTTAAATGATTCAGACCAAAAAAAAAAAAAAAATCTCCAAATGCAACTGTGTTTTCATCGTTGCTTCTGTTTTTAGAGAAATAGCATTTTTTTTTGTTTAAAGTGAGTGATTTTAGAAATAATTTTAATTGTGTTGAAGTCACTGGTTCAATATTAATTTTATACTTTTTGCAAGTGTGTGCTTTATGTAATAATATACAGAGAAATGATAGTTACATAAATCTATACTCAATAAAGGAGAATTAAATAGAATGTAAAGCAACTACATTTACCTAGTCCTCTAAACTTACAAAGAAAAGGGTAACATTATGTTTGCATTTGTACTACCACACCAGACAGTAGTTTTCAGAAAAATCTTTCAGGTGGTAAAGTGCTGGAGCCTACTCTGTTGTTTAGGAATTGATATTTAACTATTAGAGGACAAGAATCAGAGAGAGAAGAGGTAGAGGGGGTATTTCCAGAAAAGGGGAGTCAAGTTATTAATTCACTGATGTGTCCATTAGATATGTATTACCAAATAACTACAATAACTTCTGTAGGAGTGAAGTAGTGAAAAAGCAAGTGAAATGAAATACTACCTTTAAGTCATTTGGATTATGGAAGAGAGAAAACTCATTTACATGATTAATATAACGGTGTTTCAGAGATGAATTATGAGAAATATTTTGAGTAATGGGCTGTCAGCTTGTGTTTCCCATTGTTGTTACAGGATGAGATTTTATGAAATCTCATCTCAGGAGCAAGGCTAGAAAGAATGCCAGATGAGGGATAACTTTTAAATTCCATTCCTGGGTCAAAGTTGATGACCAGATGCAAAAGATTTGGAAGGAGTAAATGCTGATGGAAAGAACTTTTAAAACACACACACACACACACACACACACACACACACACACACACACTCTCTTTCTCTCTCTACCTATTTTACGAAGGCCAGAATTCTGTAATTTCTTTAGCAAGTAATTATTGTGTGTATATTTCAAATAATATCTTTAAAGGCAAACAGCATTAATTTTAAGAGATTTACCAGTTATAATAAATATTACCAAGAATTATGGAACCTCATTTGTTTTTAAATATTGTAATATAGTAACTGGATTGTTAAACAAGTGGTGGTGACAGTAAATCTTAATATATTAGTCGCAGTGAACTTGAATCAAACTCCTAATTGTATTATGAAAACATTCTGAGGATTTTTCTTCCAATTTAGGACATTTTCTTTTAGGACAGTTAGGTTTTTACTTGCTCTCAGTCTCCTGTAGAATTCCCTTTCTTAGGTATTACTTCGGGTCTACAAAAAATACACTTCTCTCACTTCTCATAAATGCCATACAAATGAAAACCTATGCAATAACTATTCCCCTGAAGCAAGTGGTGTATATATTTGAAGAGCCTTTCAGAAATTAAACAATGAAAATCCAAATAAATGAAAAGACATACAATTTTAACTCACTATGGATCTCTTAAGAGAACTAAAGAAATTTCTAGGGAAAAATGAAACAAAACAATCCACAAAAACAAAAGTAAAAATGGTGACACAATCTCAGTGTCCAACAACAGATAAGTGGATTAAGAAGATGTGGTATACATATCCAATAGACTATTAATCAGCTGTAAAAATGATGAGATCTTGCCTTTGCAACAACATGAAAGAAACTACAGGGGATTATGTGTTGAAATAAATCAGAAAGAGAAAGACAAATACCAGATGATTTCACTCATATGTGGAACATACATAAACAACAACAACAAAGCTCAACCGAAACAAACTCTAGAAATATGACTGCAGTAGTGAGGATACCAGAGGGGGACGATAGGGAAGTGAGAGCAAAATGAGAGAGGGCACAATAGACATGGTGGAGAATTATTGGTGTTTTATTGGTGGGCATGTTGTGGTAACATATATCTGAAGAGGCATGCACTTGTACCCCTAAATCATACACAGTGTTGTAAACAAACATTATCTTAAAAGGTTACAACTAAAAAATATACAATTATTATTTATGTTCTTGTTTAAAATTAACTTACTTTTAACTGAGGTAATATTTTGATATCCCCCATAAAGTATTAACATTATTGCACACTCACTACCAAATCACTCATATTTTACCACCTGGGACTCAGTTCCATAGTCAAATATTCAGGGCTATTTTTCAATCTTTATCTGACTTTTAGTTACTTTATATTACACATATTAGTGACACCATTTGACATTTATCTTTCTCCTTCTGACTTATTTTACTTAGCATTACCCCTTCCATAGATGCTGCTGCAAAATGTGTGAATTTATCTTTTGTGCTCACTGAGTAATATTCCATTGTGTATATATACCACCTCTTCTTGATATACTCCTCTACTTTGGAGCAGTTAGGTTGTTACCATAATCTGGCTGTAGTAAACATAGGAGTGAAAATTAGCATTTTTAAATTTTTCAAATTAGTGTTTTTGAATTTGGGGGGTAGGTACCTAGGAGTGGAATTACTGGACTGAATGGCAGATAAAAACAAGCAATGCAACTAAAAAATAGTAGGCCAAAGGTATAGAAAATAGAAGCCAAAGTGAATAAGTGTTCAAACAAGTGTTGACATGAAAAGATCTGCAATAAGGACATTTCTATCAGATGAATTCAAAGAAGAGAGAAAGTGACCTGAGATGCAAAAAGGAATATTGAACAAAGAAGCAGTAAACATGTAAGTAAATTGAAATATCTATTTTCCTCATAAGATAGTAATAAAAGATTTAACAAAAATATAAGTAATATTTACATAACAATTACATATAAATCAAGAAAGGAGAGATCAGTATTAATGTGTTCTAATTACCTTGTATTATTTGGTAGGGAATTGAAATACTGAATAAGTTCAGAAAATTATGAAGTTACATACACATATATCTGTGATAAGTGATACAATCTCAAAGTATTTCCATTAAGAGAAGAGTAAAAGAAAAACAATTAATATGCCAAAACAGTAAAATATAAGAAAAATGGGAACATAAAAATGAAATTGAGAATATAAAATAAAAATGGAAGAAATGAGTTCAAAGGTGTTAATAAGCATAATAAGTAAAAAACCGTGCTTGACTGATAGAGACAGGTATTGGATAGAGGGATATAATGAAATTCATCTATGTATATACCACCTGTCTAAGGATAATATGGGAGATGCAAAAATACATTCAATAAAAAATATGAAATGATTAGTCAGCTCCAGAGTTGTTTTACGAAAAATCCCTTAACTAAAATGTATGAGCATGAAATAAAAATAATTAGTCTTAAATTTATATTCAGGATTCTAAATAGGAAGTAGTCCTTAGAATTTGGTAACCAAGAATTCTTGATAGTCAGAAACCTTGAAGTAACTGCCCTAGAATCAACAGAAAATATATAACTAGTTACCATTTCTACTCAACATCTAAACTCCTTAAAAGAAGGAACTATAGCATAAACCCTTCCCTCTTTTGTGCCTCACATACCCCTAGATGCTTAATAAAACTCAAGGTCAGTTATCAATTGATTTGAGCTCAGGACATAGAGATTTTTTTTTGATTGACCTTTCTAAAGAAATAATTCTTAGAATTTAGTGAAATCTAATTATATTAATTAAAGCAGTTTTAATAGGCCCTAATATCGAATGACATAGAATATAATTGCCATTGAATTAAGACAAATAGTATGCTATCATTTTAAGTAAAACTGGCTGTAACTAGTGTTCTTTTTTGCACTTTCCAGCATCTGCTGAATTTACTCTATAGGTTGTATTGTCCTTAAATTTTGGCAGCAACATAAGAGAGAACGTATTTTCCTTACAGCCCCTCACACCCTTTGATTGGAAGGTTCCACTACTTTATTTGGACATTTTCCATTATACTTCTTATAGTATCCATATGCTAGCTCTTTATGCCTATTAATGTTTTCTTTACTCTGGGCATTCTTCCAAATATACTACTTTGAAATATGGAACTCCTTATTTAGTTATATAGCCAATATCTTAAAAGCTCAACTAAGAAAAGATTTCCACCAGAATATTCGAAGGTGCTTTTAAGATCTATCAAGGCAGCCACTCAATGAGTGTGGAAAAGAGTCTTATAAAAGCTCAGGAAACCACCTAATAAAGCCAAGGAGAACATATCAAAAGACAGAGACTACAAACCACTATAGGAAAGCTGTAGCCAAACTCAGCGGCAACAGATGGAGAAGAAATGGACTTATTGACTAACTTCCCTGTGTGGCTGTATTTATGTTTTACTTTTTGGGTGCAGATTATATTTTCCTGCCAACAGTAAATGCTATTGATTTAATACATGTGGCAGCTCTACACCACACTGGACCACTCTGGCATGTAGGGATGGAATAGAAAGATCAACTTCTTTTTCTAAGATACAGAAGATAACCCACAGACTATTCAAACACTTTTGTTCAAGAAAGGCTCATGGCTAACAGGAACCTGTATTGTCTGTTGTAAAAAGTGCAGACATGAATCATCTTGGATGGGGATAAGTGATGTTGCTTCTTTTCCAGATGTCTGTCTAATTTCCTTGCCAGAAATCTCAAAGATTTGTGTAAAATTTCCTTAAAAATGCTTACCAATGCTCTGTTAAAGGAAAGGCAAGGAACATAATGACTGCATCACTTCAGAGTGAATCATAATGAACCAGATACTGCATCATTACGGAGAAAATATGACTCCAGAGAAACCAGCGATCAGGGCTCTCTGGCCAGTGGCTAAGCCAGGCTGGCTAACATGAGCAGAGATTTTTGATCCAATTGTGAATTCGCTCCTTTGTGATGATGACATTCCATCCCCAGCATTCAGAAGGTAAACATTTTAAAGTAACTGGTCATGTCACTTGGAAATCAAATCCCAGAGTTGCTGGCTGGGAGCCAAGGACTTACTCCCAGATGCACAAGAAAGTGGTTGCAGCATATAATTAGGTTAATGCTGGAGTAGACCCTGCTTTTGATGAGTTGGCAACTCCCAAGACTGCTTTGCTGTAAGTGGGCTGGGGCCAGAAGGAAAATAAACCTATGGGACTTAACAGGAGACAAGCACCAGAAAGCAATGGAAAGGATGAGATTTCACAAACCTTTCAAATAACGGAATCACAGAACAAAAAGTTCATCTATTTAGGTTCCTGATACTACATGAGTTTTAGGTCTGAAAGATAAAATTTGGTCTGCTTTTTCATTTGGATCTCAAAAAAGGAGGTTCCACCATCTTCTTTGGTGAAGATTTTCAGGTGTAATTTTTCAGTTCTTCCATGTGACTCCTCAAATGCTCTTTGTTGTACTTAAGCTCCACTAGTTTCTTTCTCAGTTATCCTTTCATACATAAGTGTGTGACTCCTTCACATAGACTCAACAACATCTGTATAGCTGTTTTTGTTTTTTTTTTTTTTCATTAGAGTTACTTTCTACTTTCTGAAATTTAATTTTTCAGTGGGTCAAATAATTCCACAAATTCCCAATTTGGACAACATGGAAAGAATTGCACTCTGTTTCTGGGATTTTCTGTTAAAGTTCTGGTCTCAAGTAATAAGAGTACGTTCTAGTTTGTTTGACCTTTTGTTCATTCGAAGATATGACACAGGTACCAAATACACATTTTACTAAATGCTAAAGTATTAAGTCACTTAAAATTAGGTTTTAATGAGAATGAAAATAACATTGCCATATAAAATGAGTTTCTAATATATAAGGAGAAAGGCTGATTTTTATGTAGAAGACTGTAAAACTATTCAATTTTATTAATAAACATAGAATGACATTTTCTAGTGTTTTACATTATACTTCAGAAACACATTTTTTTGAAAATGGTAACTTCTATAATGTCCCTGAATCATATACTAACACTAAAATATTAAAAAGGCAGTTATATTCAAACAACACCTTTAATGATATTGCGAAGACTTTTTGCGCATGTGGAATATAATTTAGGGAAATGTTTTTAGTAGCATGTTTTCCAGATGGAACTTTAAGCCAAGGAGTCATACTTGAGAAAATTTTCAAGAATACACTGACTTGAAATGTTGAAAATGGTTGGCAAACTATCGCCATCACTTTGGCCAGTTTCTGTTTAAAATGCTAGCTTCATAGAGAACTAATTAAC
Organism: Scalopus aquaticus; assembly: GCA_004024925.1. Classification (NCBI taxonomy): domain Eukaryota; kingdom Metazoa; phylum Chordata; class Mammalia; order Eulipotyphla; family Talpidae; genus Scalopus; species Scalopus aquaticus. Next base: position 268,661 of record PVIJ01000153.1, read on the forward strand.
TAAGAATTAAATAAGTTTAAAACCTTAAGTAATATTTGTTTGTTGTTATAATTTTAAAATACAATCTATAAAAATTAAAACTACTGTATAATTGTTTTGTAAGTTTTATTTTTATAATATATATTGTCTTAAAAAGCTATTATTTCACAATATATTTTTTGCCTTAAGTGATCTGGTTATTACATTCTGTCTTTAAGTATTTCCATGATTTCTTATCTCTTTGAAATTTCTTATTTTTATTTATATGGGTTGTTGTCTTTCACTATCATGATTGTCGTGGTGTTTTACTCATACAAAGATAATGCTCATTTGTGTGTTCAAAGAAAGTATCTTAAAACGAGGTATTGTCAGACAAACTCTATCCAAATTTTTACGCCACAAATTTTTATGTCAGGGGTTATATGTTCTGTCTCTATCAGATTTCATGCTATCTAGAATGGACCAGGCACGCAAATGTGGTGTCCTTGTCTACCTGGTTTGTGTTCCTTCTCTTCTCGCTCCCTTCTTCCTCCCTTCCCTCCCTCATTTGTTCCTGTCTCTCTTTCTGTGTTCTTTTCAACTGTTTTATTAAGATATAATGTACATACTAAACAATTCCAACCTAAACTATTAAATCCAGTAGCTTTTAATATATTCATTTTTCACTAAGCATAATGTTTTAAGGTTCATCCATATTATAGCAAGAATTAGTTTTCACTCATCTTTGTTGTTAAATACTGTTATTTGGTCCATTTTTAATTGACTTTTTGTTTTTGATTATTGTTGAGTTATAAGTTTTATATATTCTATATACCAATGGATTATATGATATATTCTGTATTTTCTGCCACTCTCTGTGCTTTAGCCTTTTTATCTATCCCCAATTTTGTTCCTCCGAACCCTGATAAACACTATTCTTTTCACTATCTCCAAACTTCTGCCTTTTCCATAATGTCATTCATTCGGAGCCCTTAGGTATGTAGCCCTTTCTTTTATGTAGTAATTTGCACTTAAGTTTTCTCCATGTCTTTTTATGGCTCTGTAACTTATTTCTTTTTGGTCTGAATAATATTCCATTGTCCTGATATACCACTGTTTATTAATCCATCACCTACTGTGGGACATTTTGGTTGCTTCCAAATTTGACAATAATAAGTAAAACTTCTAAAACCATGCAGAACAGGTTTACGTGTTCCTATATCCTCAGGTCCCTTGGGGAAATACCAAGGGACGTGATGGCTGGACGTATATCTCAATGTGGTACAACCCTTTTATGACCAGGCCCTCCTAGAGATTTTAATTCTCAGACTTGTTCACACTAAGCTACCAGAAACTTTTCAATTATAGTTCACGTTTTCAAATCCTGGCACTGGTTTCGGCTGCAGTTTCCATTTTGAGTCTGCTCTGGTAAGCTGCAGCTCCCTGCTTTTGCCTGTCTTTCTCTGCACTCTTAGAAGCAGCAGTTTGCCCTGTGTCTCCCCTTCTCTTCTAAATTCAGGAAGACTTGCTGATTTTTTAATCTGTTTAAATTTTTACTTGCTCTTAAGATGGAGTGGCAGCTTCCAAATTCCTTAAATGCAGAACTGGAAACCTTATATTTTATTTTGAAATACTGGAAAGAGTTTCAGTTACACATTTTAGGCAAGTATGTTTTCCTTCAGTGGTCAAGAAGAAACTGATGTTCTGCAAGAAGTGGAAACTTTATATGAAATATTGAATAAATTGCAAGTAATATCATTTTTGCATGAGAACTTGGAAAATATTAAAATGAGAAAAATTTAACTTATCAAAGTAATATTAAGTTTAATTTAATAAGAGAATGTATAGAATAATGATGCAAATAAATAAATCAGAACCCAATTAGTACTCACAGTTAGATATTATATCTTGTGACAAATATCAAATATTGGTAGTGTGTCTAATTATGAGGAGAATTCTTAGTGATTTAACTGTTTAATCAATAGAAATTCACCATGAAGATAACCTACATTTGGATAATATTCATTGTTCGTTACATGACAATGTTACTTTTAAGAACTGCAAGTATTCCATAAAAACATCACTAAATGCACAGTATGCTTGAGCAACTTTTAACCTTGATGTAATTAAGAAAAGACTACTGTCACGGTAGCAGAAATAGTGCTCTGGTGTTTTGCCACAATTACAAGTTTTCTCTTTGGTTTATCTTAAGTAAATTTGACAACTTAGATTTTTCTCTATAGAGAAAGTCTGCTCCTTATTATAAAGTTCTAAAGGTATTTTGATGATTTGAAAGTGAAACCAGACATAAAATGCATTTTAAAAATTGATAAAGCATAGGCGTGCTATTGATATTTTAACTGAAATTTGCAAAGATGATTCGGAAGCTTAATAAAAAGAGAGAGATTGCAAATTCTTGACTTCAGCATATTTAAAGGCTACTTTGTTTTATTACTTTTAAATTCATTTTGTAAAAAAATGAGAGAAAATTCAGAAGAAAATGAAATATGAACTATAAAATGGACTACGAGGGACACACAATAACACTAGTATACATGATTCTGATGCCCAGATGTGATTTATAACAAACATTCCAAATCAGTAATGAAAGGAGTAAGTTATGGAGAAGATTAAATTTGAGCATAAGTAATGAATAGGCTTTTTGATTATAGGATGACCAAATATTTCAGAGAAATGAATCATATTAATACATTTGAGAATACTGGTGAATTTTATCCTTCCATTGGCAAAGAAAATTGATTCAAAAATATTAATCTAGGTAATTGCACATATTATATAAAAGAGCAATGCTTTATTTTTCTAGAGTGATAGAAAATGTTTACAAATGCTTCACTGCTCATTTGTTTTTAAATAGTTATCGAAGGCACATATTTTGTAATTTAAAAATACAGGGGTATTTTTAAATACTGTATTAGTTTCCTATTGTCACTGCAACATATTACCAAACATTTGTGGCTAAAGTAGCACCCATTTGTTTCCTTTCAATTTCCCTATTCATTGTCTTTTATTTACTAGTCATTTATTTATTAACGTCTCTTGATTCTAACCAGTGAACTAGACACTGGTGTTACATTTGTGAGAAGACAGAATTAGGTCTTGCTAACATTATTTTGATGAGGACACCCCAAACTGGTGTATAAACCTAAATCCAGCTTAGAGACATCCTAAAACAGTGTGTTTGCTTAGTTTTTTAAAAGAGATTGTTTGTTAGAGCAGTTTTAGGTTCACAGTAACATTGCATCAGCGAGAAACTTGTTAGAAATGCAGAGTCTCACACCCCATATCAGGCACATCAGAGTCAGAATCTGAATTTCAAAAATATCTCCAAATGATTTGTTTGTTAAAACACTGGGTTAATTCACCATGAGCTTATAAGCCGTTAAAATTTTATTATTGACCCAGACCATATGTGTCTGGCTCCCAAGCCAGAAGAACTTTAGCTGGTGAAGCAGGTACTTCACTGAAAAGGTAGTCTTTAGCTACTTTTGTTGTACTGTAGAAGATGTGCAAATAAAAAAAAAAAGCAAAGGGAAAGACACTGTACTTTTTGGGGGAATATTGTCTAGGGAGTCAGTAATTCTTTTGTCAGACAAAGAATTGGAGAACATTTAAAGAGGTCAATTTGAGCTCATATTGCAAGTATAAGGAAAGGCATAAAAGCATTTATTGGACAAGAGCAGAGAAACATGACAGATCATGGCCTATTGGGGACAATACCAGTTAGTACAATAAAAATGGATCTTAGCATGCATAGCAGGTTGACTAGGATGGAATAAATAGAAAGAAAAGTGAGGAGATAGCTTAGGATCACATCAATGTATGCCAGGATATGGAAAGGGTTATAAGAAAAATTTGTAAGCAGAGTACTGATAATAGATTTGAACTTTGAGTCAAATGCATAGAAAAAGTAATGCTAACTTTGTGAATGGTCAGTAATTTTTAATGCATAAATTAATGACCTGAGTACTCTGAAAATTCTTATAGGAAAGACACAGCAATGAATGCAGCTTGGTTTAGTCTACATGATATGATCGTCTACAGCTTCAACTGCTTAATACAAAATCCCCATTGTCAAGCATAGGCATGACTGAGGACCCAGAACTATCCACGTTTAGTTTCAACATAACATAACTGATCATTCCTGTATGGACTTCCTCTTCTTGGGCAATGGCACCCACCTATGTAGATGTGATAGTCTTTAAAATACTATCCCATTTGGCTTGACCTCACATGTAGAATCCCCAAGCCCAGAGTCAGTATTTTTCATTGAGCCATGTGTATAGAAGTAAAAGCCTCTCCAATGAATGGTATTGGGAAAAGTGGACAACCACAAGCAATAGAATGAAATTAGAATATTACCTCCCACCACACACAAAAATTAACTCAAAATGGATAAAAGATCTAGATGTAACACTTGAAATGATAAAATACTAAGAAAAAAACACAGATCATGACACAGGCCTCAGTAATGTCTTTATAGATTTGTCTCCAACAGCAAGAAAAACAAAAGAAACTATAAACACTTGGGACAATATTAAACTAAAATTCTTCTCAGAAATGAAAGAAACTATCGCTAAAATAAAAAGACACCCTACTGAATGAGAATATTTGCAAACCATTAATCTAACAAAGGGCTGAAATCCAAGATCTAAAAATAATTCGATAAAAAGAATATGAATAACGCAATCATAAGATGGGCAGATGAAGTAGAAATTTATCCAAAGATGGCCAGTAGGCACATGAGAAAATGCTCATTATCACTTATTGTCGGGGAAATACAAATCAAAATCTGTAAGACTGGTCCATATCAAAAAGACCAGAAACAACAAATGTTGGTGATGATGTGGACAAAATGGAATCCTTGTACACTGTGTCAGAATACAGACTGGTCCAGCCCCTATGGGAAACAGTATGAATGTTTCTCAAAATATTAAAAATAGATCTACCATGTGATTCAACTTTTCCACTCTTAAGCATCTACCTGAAGAAATCAAAAACACTAAGTTGGAGGAATACATGCTTTCCTAAGATCATTACAGCACTATTTGCAAGATCTAAGCTATAAACAACCTGAATGCCCAAAGACAGATGAATGGATTAGGAAGTTGCAGTGTATACCCAATGGACTACTACTCAGCTATAAATAAAGATAAACTCTTGCCATCTGAGACAACATGGATGGAACTAGAGAGGATTATGATAAGCTAAATCAGAACGAGAACAAGAAATATCAGATGGTATTGTTACTTATGGAATACAGGGAAACAAAACAAAGATTCCAATAAAGCCAAACCAATAATACACCCTAGAAATTTGACTATAGAATTGAGGTTAGTAGAGGGGGAAAAGGAAAGGGAGAGCAAAGTGGGAGGGAGCAAAATGATGTGCGGTGGAGGACTAACGGTGTCTTTGTGGTGGATGTGCTTTAGTAACAATACCTCTAAATCACATACAATATTGTTAATCAATATTACTTGAAAAAATTTCATGTATTTATTAAACTTGGATTTTATTTTATGGAAGATTTTTGTCGAATTTATTTTTGCATTTTGAAAAATGAAATGAATGTTACTGCTCTATATAAAGCTACTGGTTGAGTATATTTCTAAAATGTTCTCACAATACTATATCATTCTCCAGTCCCATTTCTCATCCCAACTGGAAATAATGTAGGACCACATTTCTTGCACTTCATTGTACTAAGGTGTGGTGTATGAATAACTTCTGGTCTAAGGATGGCCATAATAATTATGCATATAATATTTGTAGACAGAATATGCCTTCCGTGTGATTTCCAAATATTTCCCATCCACTAGCTGATTTTTGATGCTCAGGTTGACTTGACAAAACATGAGTCGAAGACCATACACTTTTCATAACCTGAATCATGCAGAACTTTCATGGAAATACAACCAGTCTCTATCTCCCCTACTCTAGCTCAGCAACACTCAATTGGATTTTACATATGAATGAGCTTCATAACTATATTATGTTAGTGAGATTTCAAGCATTAGCTCTTGCAACAACTACCATCATCCTGCCTTGGACTACTATAAGAAGCCTGAACTGTGGAAGTGTATTTGGGGGAGATTAAAGTTGCCAGGGAACAATTTGTAAGGAGCATGTTAGGTCTAAGCCTGGAATAAAATTTGAAATAAGGCAAGGGACATCAGTAATGAAGGCAGTCAGAGCTTGTAGGATCCTGAAGTTTGCTCCTGCTCATTTATTGATATGATTATGATATTTAATTATTATTTCTTTGTATCAATGATGTCATGTTATGTTTTATGTTATGTTATGTTATGTTTATATCAATGATATCAGTGAAAGAAGGGATCTGAATGTTTATGTATTTGTAAATCCCTCCCATTAGTAGAACAGTGAGTTACCTGTTTGTCATTTTGCAAAACCTGCAAAATTGCTATAAAAAATTTTGGAGGTTGTTGATAAGAATTAATATTCCAGGATGTCTTGTAGACAATGGTCCACTTCTGAGTCTCTTTCAGATTTGAGATTTTAGTGATATGCTCACATGCTCCGAATGTTTAAAACAAAGCAACAGAAACAAAACAGCTATCCTTATTCCATAAAATATAACTTAGAAGATTAGAGCTGCCTAGAGGAATAAGTAGCATTTTAGAATAAAGTTCTCCCTTATTATTCTGTTTCAGAATCCGTTGGTCCACTTCAATTTATTCTCTAAAAATGCAATTATTTTAGGCATCTTATGTTTTAAATATGTCAAACTCTCTCACTAGAATGCACATTAGACTTGTCCTCTTTCTATTTTATTCATAATTGAATACAAGCCAAGAATGGTACCTAAAGTATAGGAGACACTTAATAGCTATTGATTACTGAGTTTAATATATAAATATATTTAAGGATATTTATTAATATTTACCACTAGAGGGCATTTTCTTCCATCTTAAAATCCTGATCCTTGTCTTTCCTTTTTTAAAGAAATAACGGAGGGACTGAATATACTTTATTAACTAGCAAAAATAAGATATTAATTGGTCTGAAGATCAGTCATCTCAAATTATTAAAAGCACAAATCTTTATAGCACATAATACCTTAAAAAACATATTTTACGCATTCTTGTTCAGTAGTCAGACTCTCTAGAATCTAAAACAGTGCTCGAGTCAACAGTTAAGGTTTTTCAGTTTAAGATCGATATTCATACATACATTCACATATAGATTTACGTAAAATATTTCAATGATATAAAGTAAATATAATGGTCTCAAATTATGTATCTTACAGAGTATTACCTATGTAAAAGTATGGTGTGTATTTGATAAGATGTGATGAGATAAATTATTTTTGATTAAGTTAAATTCTCATATAAAACAAGGTAAAAGTGTCACGGTGAGGCTGTCCTGTTTGGGTTACTGTTAGCAAGCTCTGGAACCAGGCTCTGAGATGAAATAATACTACAAAATGTTCATTATGGTGTGTTATTGTAACTAACACCTGTGGAAGGGAAGGGAAGGAAGCAAGATTGGGCAAAGACAGGATCCAAGTTATGAAGGTAACAGAAGCTAGCCCTCAAAGTTGCTCTAGAGCTAAGATGGCACATTAGAGTTGTGCAAAGTTAGGCTGACATGACTAACATGACTGCTCTTGTATCTCCACTCAGCAGAAGTGAGCCACCAGGGGGCTGGAGCAGTTGGAAGCCAGTAGGTGAACCTGAGGAATCCCTAAAGTGGCTGGAAGCTGCAGTATGGAAAAATAAGTCCTTTTTTGAAGGGAGATCTCAGGAGTGTTTGGCCATGTCTACACAGCTTAGTTTTACGGAGGATTGCTGGTTAAGTGGGGACTCTGATATTGCTAAGTGTAGCTAGGAACAATGTACATTTGTAGCCCATTGTAATGATTTTTAAAATGTAACATATGGAGGTTTAAAGAATATTGCTAAAATTCCAGGTCAGAAATTAAGAGAAGAGTATAAAGTTACCTCGAGTAAGTGAGTGATCTTTTAAGTGGAACAAAGAAGTTACTGAAATAATTTAACATTAACAAGGCTTTGGTATATTTTGCTTGCTCTAATTCTAAATGTTGATATTAATGTAGAGAACATTTTGTTTTAATCATAAAAAAATTCAAGCTATTAAGGTTAGGTAATAGCTAATTTACTGGAAGGCAGTTACAAGAATATATAACCAGTGAGAGGAAAATCCAATCTAAACAGTAAAATTAGTTCTCTGTTAATAATCTTTGACAAAACACATCCCTTTAAAGGCCTTCTTTTTCCCCCCTTCTTCCCACTTTACTTTTTAAAGTGCATATTTACTTAATTTTATATAATGAAAAGTGGAGTAAAAGCCTGAGTATAAAGCGATATCTTCAACAATTCTGTAACTCAACTTCAAAGAAATGAAATTGCTTCCTAACTTTCCTAAACAGTCAAGCGAAGCATTCTGCATACTCTCAGTCTGAACTACCACAAGATGGCACTGTTGCTTCTCAGGAGAGAACCCGGAGGATTTGCAACTCTTCATACCAGTCAAATATCTCTCCTTAAAAGAAGTATAATAAAGAAGGCGCCTTCAGCCTTTTTATCTGAACCGATTGAGATTCTTTATGTGCAGGTGCACCTAATCCTTTCAAGATGTAATGAAGCTCAATAAATCCTTCTTTTCCAATATCTTCACTGGTCTTTGAGGCTGATTTTGCCTTTTGTGAGAAGGAAAACACAGAGTGGCTCCGCAAAGTGCTGTATGTTTAAGCAATAAGGAGACTGCCCCATTGTCTCAATGTCAAGTTGTCTGGGATGCAATTTCCTTTTTCCTGTTCTCAAAATTAGCTGATGAGAGCAAGATCCCCAGGTGAGCATAAGTTCTCCAGATTTTTTTTTTTTTTTTTGAAGTAGGTGACCAGAGATCCTTCACTAGCTGTTACTCTCTACTCAGTGTTGGAAAATTCACTGGAGCAGTGTTTTATTCTCCTGTATCTCTATCACAGATGCTTGTCTGCTATTCATTTTCCTTTTAGAGACTATATACATATTGAGACTATACACTGGGAATTTTTAGAATTATTAGAAACATTAGGATTTCTATGATCCCAGCTTAAAATATATGTATAAATAATACAATATATACTAGATATTTAGTACAGTCATTTCAAGTTAGCACTTTTTGTCATTTCTTAGGAAATTCTATATTCCAAGATGTAGTTATTTAGAAATGCTACTGGTATTTAGTTATGACTTTCTGTGAGAAATAGTAAATATAATAAAGGGACAGGCCTTCTCTAAATTATTCTTTGCTCAAAAAAAATTACAATAATAGCAGCTAATAAGCTACAGGTAAGGCTTTTCACTCTCAGTTTAGAAAATTAGTAGTTGCTAATGAAAGTGGATGAAAAGTAAGTGCAGAAAAGGCCTGACACACCTGACAATTACTTGGTCTTGCTATTTCCCTCATTTAATATTTCACTTATTGTAAAACACATCATCAGTGGCAGATTAAGAGTTAGATCCAGAAATGACATGTTTTGCTTACTCAAGTTACTCCTCTCTAAAACCCTATGCTAGTTGTTTAAGGAATAACCCGAAAAATGTAGTTTTCCCGAAGAAAACAGAGGGATCTTTAAAAATCCTAAATAATATTGAATATTCTTGTGCTTTTAAAAAATATTTTCCAACATTTTCAAATTTCACTTGAAATTAAAATCTATATGAATCATATGTTACATACCTCTCCAACCTGATTCTGCCTTTCTGTGGTCAGTCCATTGAACTTTAGCTACACTGGCCTGATTTTTGGATTCTGGAAAGTGCAATACTTGTATAACCGTATAATCTGTGCCTTAGGAATTTCTTCTATCTTGAACTTTCTTTTCTTTTTTTATGACTAATTCTTTATTTTCATCAATTTCAGAGTTAATTCCATTCATCGACTTTCTATCATACCTTTAAAATTCTTACTTTTCGATGAATTGCTAATTGTGTTAGTTACTTAGGGCTACCTTAAGGAATTACCAAAGCTAGGTGTTCTGGTTTGGAGACCAGAAGTCTGGTCTCCAGGGAGTGACAGAGATATTGTATTCCCAGTGAAAGTTCTGGGGGCGTTTTCTTCTTTGCCTCTTCCAGGTTTTGGTGGTAGCTGGCATTCTTGTCTTGTGGAAGTCTAACTCTAACCTTGATTTTCCTCCATCTCCATTTCTTCATGTCTTTCTATATTTTCTTTTGTCATTGGGTTTAAGGTCTACCTCAACCCAGTATAACTTCTACAAAGATTATATTTCCAAATAAGATCACATTCTGAGATTCCAGGTATACAGGGATTTTGGAGGGACACTATTAACCTCACTATAAACAGTGTTTGATATTTTCCTTGGTTTATGTAAATTTCCTTGTTGTCTTTCTTACTTTTTCAACCACTAGACTGTTAGTTCCCTGAAACAAGAAATGTTATCTCTATGCCTCTGTGCTATACTGACACATTATAAGAATTCAGTTAAGTCCTTTTTATTGTTAATAAAAGAACAAGTGATATTTACAATCATTGCTGAAACCTTCAAATATTAGAGGCATATGACTAATTTTTCTAGTTCTGATTCCATGTTAAATATAAATCTTGCTCTTTCTGCTTTTCAATCTCATTCACAGTTACATTTCTCATTATAAATTTAAAAAATTCTCCATCTTCTTTCCACACTGTATTTATTAGACTAGAATATCAGCATCCCTGAGTATAGAGCCTCTTGAAACTGGTAGATCAAGTTTCTGAGCCAGTAAGGACCAGGCATTAGGCCTTGATGAATACAAGAAGGTAATTCTGCTCTATGTGGCCTTTGTTTGGTTAATCTTTAGGCTATCCCTTGGGGGTATCCCAAACTTAACACAGCTTCTCTTTATTCCAATCTATTTCTCCCCCAACTACAGTGTTAACAGAGGCACACTAGAAGGACAAAGATGTCACACATCTGAAAAGGAGCTTTGAATATCAAAATAGTTATCATAGATGCAATCTTTCCTTTAACTCTATATGGGTGTATAGGGTTTTAAAGTCCTGCTATTAATGTTAATTATATTGATATCATGAGTTCATTCGTGAATGCACATTAATAGCACTTGCAGGTCATTTTAAAAAACTGATTCGCAGGTAATAACTTGAACCAAATACATCATAATATCTGCACCTAGGACACTTTTTAAAGAGATTCCAATATAGCAGTGGTTGATATTCACTGTTCTCTCCAACCTATTCTCTGAGCTTTGAGTTCTCCTGACTCTGGTTTCTTTTTCATGGGGATTGGTACTCCTGAGGTGTCTTGTGATCTATCAAAGTGCTTTTATCTGTAGTTCAGCTTCTCTTTCAGCTATTTGATTATTTTAGCTTATTAAAGCAATCTTTTGAGGGTAGCGCTCTCAAACTCCAGCTGGCCTTTTAGTAATCAGTTTTAAGTGATTCTGGTAGAAGGGCGAGTATAGCCTTAGAGGTGTTTCTGCTCTATTATGTCTTTCAAAAATTACATGAAAATCCTAAAGTGCAATTTCCTTTTTTAACTATTAGATCATTTAGAGTATGGCTTTATTGGGTAATTTCAGAAAAATATAAATTATTTTATATAACATCATTGTAGATTGATGTGCTTTTATGATACTTTCCATATCTTTCTAAAAAATTTAATCGATAGTCCACAATACTTCTGAGATACAGTTTGCAAATTTTTGCATAATTGTTTTAAAATTTCTGTTTTCCATTTATCATCTTTGCATTTAATGTGCATTTAATATGCTGTAATAGTGAGCAAAGTAATAAAAACTACTGAATTAATCAGAAAGTACTGATAAAATTGAGAGATAACTGAAGTATTGTAAACTGAAATTTTCAACCAGATAGTTTGATTAAATATTCAGCTTTTGCCCAGCTATTTCAGACAGTTATTTTTTTTTATTACACCACAAACTGCAGATGCATAACTTGCCAACTTTTAGAGCTGAGGTAGCAATGTATAAGAAGTTGAATTCATCTTTTAAAGGAAATAAGTTTTAAATATTTGGAAAAAAAGTTCACCATGCTTATAACATAATTAATTTTGTTATATCCTAATGAGACTATCTTTTTATAAAGTTTGATTTTCCTCTTTTACATTTACTCCTCAGTTTTGAAATATTAGGTAAATCATAATATATATTTAAGATCAATAATCCCCTCACTTCAAAAGTAGAGAAATTAAAGTTCTTTTACATATATATCTCTCATTTGAAACTACAATCATTTGGAGAATTCATGTAATATCTGTTTTTGCAATTAACAAGGAATTTGGGGAATCAATCCAAGTGAAATAATAAAATATTCAACTCCACTGGGATTTCGGTGTTAAGAGAGTGGCAGAAAAGAGCTATTGTAAAGAAAATCTTCCTGAACAAGTAGGTCCAGATTTCTCCAATACAATCTATTCATTTTATGCAATGGATTTGATATTACATTCAAATTTCATGTTACTTTTCCATATCTTGCCAGTTTTTAATTGATATTGCCTATCAGAAAGTTTAGAGCAAAAAGCATGCTTCCTCATAATATGGTTTGTACAAGAAGGCCTTGGAGGCTAAAAAAAAAAGTAGTTTTGGGTTACAAATTTAATTATTAAGTATTTGTAAGTGTATTTACTACTCATTTGTTTATTTTGTGTTTCTAGAAGTGGAGAATTATAATTTTGTGATTTATGACACCTTCTTACTATTTAATAAAAATCAGTGAAATAAAGTTAAAAAATATATATTTGTATGGAATCTACATGTCAAACATGCTGTATATAATTTCAACCTCAAATAGCATTAGTTAAATTCTACAAACTAACTCTAAAACTATCACAGGCTTACGATGTGTCACTTTTTTCCCCTGGAGGTTTTTAATTTGAAGAAGGACAGATGCTGAGATTCAAACTGACTGGGGTCATTTTTCCATTAAGTGGTTTCCACTTCATTCTGTGTTCATGGCATAAAATTTTTAAGTAAAAACTCTTACAAGATTGGAAAATAGGAGTCATTTTAATTGAAAGATTTAAGGGTCAATTGGCACGGAATTTATACACGTTATTTGTCTCATATAAAAGAATTTTTGTGGGTTATTCCACTTTAAAATAGACACACATTTTTTGGCACATCACAGAAACCAGTATGTGTTGAATTAATGAACTAAAGTATATATTATAATCAAAATTTAATTATTAATAATGATAAGTAAAGCTATGTAATAATATAGCTATCAATTTTAGTACTGTCAACACATTTTCCCACTTGATCCATCTGCCATTTGGAGTACTTTCACCACTTCAGTCTGAATATTAAACCCACATGGGAAAGACTAATTTTTAGCCACAGCTGTGGAACTAGCCATTATAGCCTTCACACCAATACTAACCTATTTCCCATTCTACAAAGCTATCACCAACCCTTGTCAGACTAACTCAAATCACTAGCTGAAATCTCTTTTATGCTTTTATATCTTTTGCTTTCAATTGTTTACTGTTCGGTACCATCCTTGAAAGTACAGAAGGAATAACATGTCTTTATTTCATCATGACACATTTAGGCCCAGCCATTATTTAACCGTATCTAATCATCTACTAGAACATCACTGACTCCAATTTGCATATAGCACTTACAGTCTATTGTAAACCATTTTGTCTTAAAATGACTGACGCTTTCTAACACTTACTATATGCAAGGTTTTGTGCATTACACATTCAAATGTTTTTCAATCTTTACAGAAACCCTGTAGATGCCTATCATTACTCCCGTTTAACAAAGATGCTAAGTAGTTTGCTAGCAAATAGCAAAGCTGGACTACACCTTTATCTTAGCAAATAGTCATTGAACATATACTCTGTAGAAATCACTTTTCTTAGTGACAGAGAAAATTGGTGAGTTACTAGATGTTAAATGTATTAGTTCCCTCTTATCCAGAGGGGATACCTTTCAAGGCCTACAGTGGGTACCTCAAACCACAGTTGTACTGAACCTTATTATACTATGTTTATTCCTACACAGACATATGTATTATACGGTTTAATTTATAAGTTAGGCATAGTAAGAGATCAGCAGCAATAACTAAGAAGAAAATAGAACTATTATAATAATATATGTTTTTAAGTTATATAAATGTGATCTTTTGAAATATTTTGGTATACCATACTCACCTTCCTTTTCTTGTGATGTCAGATGGTACAATGATGAAATGAGATGAGGTGAATGACATCACCCACACTGTGATTTAGTTTTAGATTTTAGCAACCTTTCCATATGGTCTCTTTTTTCTTCCTAAGTTGATAATATTCACCTATTTAGTTAAAAGAATCACTTTAGGTTTCTCATCAGTATTTCAAATAACTAGCATCACTGTTCTTATCTTTCTTTGGGGCCATTATTAAGTAAAAAAGTGTTTTATATTATATGGGTAAAAGGATGATTTACATCCTGGGTGGGACAGAGTGAGATTTCATCACAGCTACTCAGAACAGCACTCAATTCAAAACTTTTGAATTATTAATTTCTAGAATTTTCCATTTAATATTTGCAGCTTTTTATTTACTATGGGTAACTAAAATTGTGGAAAGCAAAACTACGGATAAGAGGCAGGGGGGATGCTATGTAATTTTTTAATTGTACTCACTTGTTTGCAATAGTTATCACTTATTTCATTTTTGCTTAACCCTTTCCAAACGCTGCCTGTTTAATGATTTATTACATAGTGTTTCATCCACAGAAATGTAACATCCCCCGGCATTTTGTCCTTTTGTTTCACCACTAAATAGTCATAGTCACTTAGGTCCATGCTTCACATAATAGTAGTGCTCACAAACACGAAATGCGTGCATGAATGAAAGCAACCTGTTTTCTTGGAGTAATGCTACATGGATCAAAGAGAGAGAAAGATACTATCCGCACAAGCAATGCCATGTCCAGGAAACCAAGTTCAGCCTAAGAAGAAGAATTTTTAAGATATTTTCTAGAAAACTAGAAATTTTTATAATGTATTACTTATGTTCCTTATCTAATTTCATCACAGTATTTTTAAGGAAGATCACGTTAATTTAAAATTCGTGCATTTTTTTTCTAAATTCTGTGGTGGAAGGCAACAATCAAATTAAGTTTCCCAGCTCTCTCCTATAGCCAGGAATGACTGCAGTATGACCTGTAAAAAAGCTTTTGTTTCATATAAAAAAAAAAAACTCACAGGAGTTGGTCTCCAGGGAAGATGGCAGGTGCAGGTTGGCCAAAGCCATGGAGCTTTCATTAAATTTCAGTCCTCATCTGGACCTTATGTAATATTACATTCTTCAAGATAATGACACACGGAGATGTCTTTGAAATGAAAAATAAAATGTCAAAAACAAGTTGCCAAAAAATTTAGTCTGAGACATTTTATGATGTGAAAATAGCCTTTGCAAAACCCCTAGTTACTTACATTTTAAGAAGTCTTGACTTGAATATTTGACAGTCTGTTGATGTCTTCTCCAGTAGAAACCCATTTTCAAGATTGAATTCTTCCTTAGGTGGATTTTTAAAAGTAAATATTCTTAGCTAAATATAAATTGTACACAATAATTATATGAAGGAATTGAGTGATCTAAACTCCTCGGATCATTCTATATAAAAACAAAATAATTATTAAAAAGGAATTGATGGATATATAGTCAGAGAAGCTATTAGTATGCAAATTGAAAAGTAGGACATTTCCAGGCTGAAATATTTATTTCTGAAGCATCAAAAATATTCACACAAAAACATTTCATATGAGTGAATTTGCATGAATTCTTTAATTACCAAAGAGAAATATTTGTGTTAACTTCGTACATCACAGACACAAGTGATATGAAAGCTCTCTATAAGGAGACATGAATGCTAGCATCAAAGTCTTCCATTACTTGTTAATTTCTCCATATCACGGGGGCTAAGAATATAGGATCTCCTTGAGTGAAAGGGGCTACTCCAAAATTACTTGTGAGATTCTTTTAAAACCGTATGGTCTATGAATTACCATAACATGTGAATCTCTTGTCCCTTCAGGTGTTTGTCGTTTTCCATTATATATTTCAGTATTAACTCTTAATTCAGTTTTAGAGGTTGTAAACTATTAGAAGTCTAGTTTATATCTCTTGTGTCCAAACATAGTAATGAATTGATATTTGTTAAATAAATAAATGAAATATAACTATCTCTTTGGTATTTCTGAGTCCAAAATCAGTTCTTCTATAACGGACATTTAATTATGAATTTTTAATTAATAATAAAGTCAACCTTTTTATTATGAATTTCTATGTATTATAAACACCTGATAGAAAATCATCTGCCATATGCATTTTTTTTTTCTCATTTCAAAGTTGCAAGTTAATAGTCAGAGCATGGTGATGGCATGAATGCATTACAGGGTATATGACACATGTGAATGATATTGGGGCTATAATGATGATGCTATAGTTTTAAAGCAGGTTGAAATTATCATCATAGTACAAATGAGTTGAGTATCCACTACTGTGAATGGAGATGAAGAGCATTCTCATGGAAAGAGAGAGTGAAGTTTTAAAGTGAAATTTGTAGGAAGGCAGCATAGGGTGTAATCTGGATGGCAGGAATGCAGCATCCTTCCTGCATTCAATACACTTCCTTTTTCATGTTTGATATTGTCATTTAGATTTTTTGAAGTCCCCACACTCATAACAATTATTTTATTTATGTTAATATGTACAATCTGGGATGTGTTAGGGTCATATTTAATTTTTTTTTGAATAGTCCTATAATGTATGTAGACAATGCTAAGGAAATTGGTTGGTTTACCTCCTTTCCTCATGAATCCATGGGAGAAGTTTCAAAAAATGTTTGGAGGCTTATTTTCAACTTTCCCTTAAAAAAAAAACAACACTCTAAGAAGTGAACAAGAATTGCATGTTAGTACTGTCACCTGACACACAAAGACTCTGAGATGAATTTTTGTCTTGACTGAAGTCTCTTAGGGTTTAAATGAAGGCTATTAAAAGAGGTTATATGGAAATAAAAAAATCTGTGACTTATTGCATTTACTGTTCATTGTATGGAACACACTAGGAACTAGAATTTGTCAGGAGCACAAGTCCAGGGGGTAGAGGAACTGGGATGGCACCAATGAGCAGTCCAGGCACTGCTGTGATTTCCCAGAGTAAGTGTCTGGTTCTGCGCTCATGACTGTCAGCAGACATGGTGCTGTGGGGTCCAGGTAAGTGTGAGATGGTCAGCGTGGGATGAGTGCAGCTGTGCAGGCCTGGCGTTGGGTTGGATATAGAACAGCAGGGACTGGAGGTTAGTTATAAGAAGGTCAGAACTCACCGAGCAAAGTTTTATAGGAAGAACATATAATGGTGAGGTGCCATGTCATTTTTCTAAACTAGTTACTTATGAATTGGTGATAAAGGTGAGGCTGTTTGGCTCCTCCCCATTGAAGTCTACATTCTTAGAGGAGCTATAATTTGTTGTATTGGTCAATGGTATATGGAATACAAAAATGAGAAAGATGTATAGGTACTTGTAGATTCCCTCTCAATAAGCAACTTTGGTTTTAAAAATTACCTGCTTTAAAGTGTGAAAAAGTAAAGAGAGGGCTATTAATTAATTTTGACATGTTTAAATTAATTAAACACACAATCACAAGCACAAACAGAAGCACATACACACTGTTCTTAGTACCTAGAAAAGAGCAACTGCATTTCTAGCTAATTAAACAATACCCTGAACACCCTAAGACATGTCCTCTTTCAGATTAATCTTCATTTACATTTATCTTCTTTCTAGTTTCACTGTAACCCTCTCTTTGAAAAATCAGATTTCCTAAAGAAGGAAAGTAAAGTCATTCTTTCACTTTCTTTTCTACTTCTCTCCCTGCTCCGACTTTCTGGTATCCCCCCTGACTCTATAACCTCAGGTAGCTCTTTTGCCCTCACTCAGGGTAACAGTTCTTTTTCGAAGTTATTAGAATCCTCTCCCCCATCGTCTGTCCTTGTCTCATGTGGTTTCTCTTCAGTTCCAAAGCGGAAAGGATGACGAACCTTCTGGAAATTATAAATCATTTGCCATTCTGGTAATTTTCAAACATTTCTGTACAATTAAAGTCTTGACCTTACATAATATTTATAAATCATTAGCTACTGGTCAGCACAGAAATTTGACTACTTTGACATGGGTCAGCACAGAAATTGACCAGTGCAGGATTCTGAATTTCACACCGTGCCTGGCCAACTAAACAAGTCATTAAGGGTCCTCGGTTCTCAAGGAAACTGCCATAAATGCATCTCAGGACAAGACATTTGCCAATGCAAATGAGACTGGATTATTTGCTCTCAGTGGAGATTTGATCTTTTACAGTTCTTATGCTTATGTTTTGGCCAATGACATAGTTATTGAATCTATATGAGATTTATCCAAAGGTTACCTTTGTTGTTAAAAATATAACTTGTTATTAAGCCATAGCAAGGAGCAAATATCAGTCTTTCAAAGCAAAATTCATGTTTCATGATGAAGGGACAATTAGCCATCGACTCTTTGTCAGTGACTGTGTTTTGCCCTTACTGCTCCATTAGTATCATGTCTGCTTTGGAAACATTCTTGTACCTCAACTTGCCCTGAAACATCCATTCCCATTGGTCCCAATTTATCCTTTTTTTCCCAACAAAAATTTAGGAGTCTGTGTTCCACATTAGCAAATCAGCAGTATTTTAAGATGATTTACAGAGAGTTTAAGAGAAAACTGCACTTTCAAACTCCATGACTGGAAACTCCCTTGAGCTTTAATTTAAAGTCCCTGCTTCCTGAATACTCACTGCCATAAAACATCTCGTACTTTAGTTCTAAATGGTTTTTGGAAGTGATTTTTAATTGGCTCACATACTGCTTCTAATCAATAAACTATTTTCATAGAAACAGTAGCACAGAGACTTATTTTCTTAAGGACAGAGATTCTGGTTGATAAGAATGGATAGATTTGTGACAATGGAGAATGTAAGAAGTTTATGGGCTGCTTTCAGCAGATGGTATCTGTTGCTTTGACATGCAACAGTGAGTGCAACAAAAATAATTTTATTCCTTCACAGTCACATTTGAATTTTCCAGGAAAGACTACCAGGGTATATTCAACATTACTAAAACATTTATGATTGTACAACTAATGGTAGACTTTGGTAATTTTTGCTGGCAGTGAGCTGGCAAAGTTGCCGAAGCCTTTGTAAATATCATCTGTTACTTAAACAATGCACACATGGATTTTATTTATGATGCTTTTCAATAACCCTGAACTTTGAGATCAGTTGATTGTAGTGTAAGAAGCAGTAGTAGACCACCCAGGATAAAGCAAAAAATAAATCTTAGAAATATATGGCATGTACACATGCATGCATTGTTAATGTTGTTTATGCTCTTAAGTATTGACTCTACGCATTATTGGAATTTGATGGCACCAAGATATTTTAAGAAAATAGTCTTTCATTACAATTAACTTAAAAGGCTTTCTGTTGGTAATGTGCGTAATTCTATTTACAGAGAGTTTAAATTACTATATTCTGATCATAGATTTAAAATGCTATAACATTACTGGAAAAACGACTGAGAAATTCAAGCAGTTGCTCTTATACTGCTGTCAAGTTTAAGGAAGACTAATCCAGAACTATTCCAAGACAGTTTGTACCCTTATTACTCTGAGAAACCTACAAGAAAAGAGATGACTAGATCATCACTAAAGTATAATCTCTCACTGCATTGCATTGCCTTTCCTAAGAATGTTATTTAAAAACTAGATCAAACTATTTTTACAGTTGAGGTTTTCCATATGCCAGTTTATCCAAAACAAACATAGGAAACATCACTTTAAAAATAACTGAATAGTAAAAATATCTTTGTGAAATTCTTTCTTCTTCAGGATAGCTTGCACTATTTTTGGGTAAATACTACCTAAACACAACAACTTTCTTTCAATTTACCTCACAATCATTTCCAAAATATGTAATGGCTTCTCTTCATCAATGAGTTATGTAGTTTTAACTTGTTTTCTGAGGCCCCTGACCTCTTAGTGTCTGATATTTGCTCCCTGGTGCCAAGAGATGCTGCAAAAAGCCTTCTCAGGATTCAGATGGGAGAAAACCTGAGTGGAGTCAAGGGGGGATTGAAGTCTTGAGAAATCATTCATGGAATCCAGTGAAAACGAGCTAAATGCACACCCCAGAAGGATCCATATCTATGGGAGTGAATCACTTGAAACTGATCATTTTACGTGTGTGCACATGCCATCGTGAATTGAGTGAAAAACAAACAAACAAACAGAAAAACAGTTCTGATTCGTTAGGTCCAGAGTGGGGCTTAGATAAGTGTATTTCTTATGAGCCTGGGTGTGGCTGTGGAGAGTGGGCCACAGAAGGGCAACATGTTTTGAGTAGCCTGAACTCAGTAGATGGCTGACCAAAGCAGGCAAGATGAAGAGAGACCAATGGCTAGGAAGACTGGGATCTACAGAAGGGAAAAAGAGGAAGTTGACAAGAATTCAAGTATTTGATCTGTTAAAAACAGGATGAAATGTATTCCCTTAGGGGTTTTCTTTCCTTTGAAGATCATTGCACTTTCTTTCCTTGCCCTTGCCACTCTCTATTCTCTTTCTTCCTACTCTCCCAACATTTCAGATTTTTCTGCTCTTGACCCAAAACATATACAGTGTTCTAAACCAGCATTATCTCAATAAAATAGGTTTAAAAAATAAAAACGAATGTAACATAAATTTTAATGATTTTTTTTATTTAGCCCAATGTATTTATTGTTTCAATCTGTAACCAACACAAAATTATTAATAATCTATTTTATATTTTTATCATTCTAAGACTGAAATCTGATCTGTATTTCACATTTTCAGCTTATCTCAATTTCAATGGTAATTTTCATTGGAAACACGATTCATATTTGGAGCTGCTAAATTTTAAAGTTGAAAAAATAAAATTTTGTCTGGAAAAAATGCTACTAAAATTTCCCCTGAATTATATTTACATGCACAAAAAATTCTTAGCAATATTATCAAATGAGTTGCTTATTTTTATTTGAAAAATTTAATTTCCTAAGTATAATTTAAAGCCTCAAAAAATATGATTCTTTGTTAAATTTATTTTTGAATACTCTCTTTCAATCCCTTTTTGTTATATTAAATATGTTATGTCATCATGCAGCCAATAAATGAAAGTTGAGGGTGCAGGTGAAATGTGTGGTATGTAGTGCAAGACATTAAAACAGCAGCATTAATCTCAAAGTTATCAGAAGCGCTGATAAACATAGAGCCTAAAAGATACAGAGGTAAATCCAAGATTTAAGGCAAATTAAATTTTTGGAGGTGATCATAATGTAATATACAGATGTCAAAATTAAAAGCTGTACCCTGAAGCTGGGAAAAAATGCCAAGTGAGGAAATAAAAGATTATGTGAGATCAAAATGGTGCTCACCAGAGGGGTGGGCAAATGGTGCAAAGTGTGTCAATTATATAGTGTTGATGGAGACTAGAATTTTTGTGGTGATCATAAGGTAGTATATGCAGACATGGAAATATAATGCTGTACACCTGACACCTATATGACATAAACCAAAGTTATTTCAATAGAAACTTAAAAATGATTTTCTCTAAAAATGATCTTCATGACTATATATACTACCCATTGTTTTTAATTTAATTTTCCTTTTCTGACATGAATAGTGAAAAATAAATTTATGCAGTCTTTTTTCTCCCTTCCAATTCTAATATGTATATAATGGTCTTTCCTGGGGATCAGACCAAATGGTCTCTTAAAGTTCCTATGAATGGAATAATTCTACTTCAAAGACTCCTGCATTGTTATTTCATCTTTTTATGCTGCTTTTTATCAATTTCCAAGATAGTTAAGGCTGAAAGATGACAATACTTCAAACAAAAAGCAATTATTTAAAAAGAATTACCAAATAATTGAAGCCAAGCAGTATTCACACTTTTGCAACTTTTATCCTTTTGTGTTAGACCTTGAAGTTTGTCAGATTTTGCTGAGGGCTTCATATTAGTGAACATCTGGATCATGTCATACTTTGGTCTTAGTTTTGCCTAACAGTTTCTTTGTGGATTTGCCTCCCACAAAACATATGGTTTATTTCTTCTGTTTATCCTTAGTTTGGCAGGGTTTTGGGGTGTCATGTCTCTTTTCATCTCTATTTTTTAAAAGGAGTGGTTTTACATAAATTATTACCTTTCTAGGTGTGAATTATGGGAGTGTTCTTTTTCATGTATTCTTTAGAGACTATGAATAAATGCCTGTTCTTACATTTTGTCCTTATGAATTACATCGTATTACAAGAAAAATAATTCCTTCTATTCAGGTCATCCCATACCCAACAGTAGAGAGTTACTATGAAACCTTTCATAAGACAAAATGGTGTAGAGCAGAGCAGCAAATGCATTAATCTACTTTGAAAAAAGTTTACGCGTTGCAAGGCCCCCCAAATAACCTACCAAATCAAATCAAGTAGCACATAAACTTAAAATAACACTAATATATAGTAAAAATAGTGAAGATGCCAAAAATACACACCTGTATAAAGCAGTTCCCGGGAAGAAGCTTGGTGCTGCCATGTTTGCTGCTTGGGGTGCGCTGCCTCTGACAACTGCTGCAAAACAAAAGCTGATGCTGTTTTTGTTTTTTCCCTTTTATTCCTAAAAGTGAAAACTTCTTTGGATTTCATTTAGCCAGTGAAAAATTCATAAATGTAGATCTTTCTTAAAAATTATGTGAGGCTAAGCAAATACAAGATGGGATATTTGTATTACAGATTTCTTCAACTTTGATTCTGTCATCAGCAAATATAATTGTTTATAACTCAAGCGTTTTCATAAATAAAAGTACACATACATTTTATTTGAGACAATATAGAGTTATTTTGTTTTCTGGAAGATAATTTATGGAATAACATGTAGAGAAATATCTCCTTTTCCAAACTTGAAAATATTAAGTTTGGAAACTATATATAGAGAGTTATATATTCTATATGTATGTACAGTGATTTCTTAATACAGAACAATACAGAAAACAGTCTGTGGGTTGTTAATGACAGAAGCACTAAAAGTTAGAAATTAAAGTTGACTTAGTTGGAAATTAAGATAAATGCATTAGTATCTTAATTTAATGGGATTTTTTCAAAATGATAAAGGTAAACATATAACTTCTTTATCTTTAATTGGGAATCCATTAGAATTTCTCTTGAGAATTTTTATAGGAAAAGACAAGTATAAATGTACTCAAATAAGTGGTATGACTGAGGGGAATTGTTATTTTTACAAGATTACTTTAGATGGGAATAGGAAGGAATTACAGGTAAAATAGACCAAGACATGAAGTGGCGGGTTTAATATCTAGAGAGAGTGGCAGTAGATATAATCAAGAGCATGTTTTGAAACAAGGAAGAACATCTTTTTCTCATTATTCTCAGTATAGAAATAGAAAAAAAGTGAATATATATCAGTGTAAGCAGTGTTATAGATTAATGCTAATTATTACCTCAATGCTCTGGATAAGTATTCTATCATCTTTCTAACACAAATAAAAAAATGAGGTATTACATATTTATTGTTGGGAGGACTGATACCTAGACCTAAAAATTATTGTCCAACATTCACCCTCCACAGAAAGGAAACGTGCCATTCAAACCACGTTTGTCCTCTATCCTGCCTTATAAAAGAAACATTTCCTTCTTCCTAAATTAACCCACTACCTCCTTCATCTTATTTAAATTTTGATATACTTTTTCTCTCTTTCTATACAGCAATGGCCCCTTAAATAATATTTACATTAATGACTTTGGGTTAGAACTTTACTTTGACCCCTTTTAATTGTGTGAATTGGGTATTTAACCACTCTTCACCTGAGTTTTTTATTGATTATAATGGAACAGTAATAAGGTTCATAGAGCAGCTCTATTAATTTAAAAAAGCAATACAAACACAAATGGAACATTTAATAAAGATTATGTTGTAAACATTAAATATTACTCTTGCCACTACTACTATAACTATGAAGACTACTATTATTAATATAATTATACTGTATTTATGGTACTTGGTATTTTTTTTTTTGTCTCCTCAATACATTGTGAATTCTTCAAGATTAGAGACTAACTCCTACTCATTTGTGAAACCTAAGTGCATCATGTTGTGCCTGGCACTTAGGCCACACTCACATATGCATAAATGTCTCACATATGCATAAATGGCCATGTTCTGAAGCTCTTCTATTTTCCTCTCTCTTCCCAGAGGCAATATAAATTATCCTTCAATTTTTATTTATTTAACATGCCATTAAGATTTTCCCTGATCTCTGGTTAATCTCTGGATGACTAAAGGTACAATGGTTAATAGCTCAATAAACTGTGGAATCAAGGTGTTTGATGGGGCATTTGTGAGGATATTGAGTTTTGCAGTATGGATTGCAACCTGGAAAGAAAGTAGGCTGGGTACTGCAGAAAGAGGAAGACAATTGTGGAAATTAGTGAGTAATTTAAAAAAGATTAAGAGCAGAATACTGAGAAAATGGCAAGACCCTAAAAATACAAGAGCTTTTTAAAAAATTATGATTTCAGCACAGAGTTTTAAATGTAATATGGGGCAGTAATAATGAATTCCTCACTGAAGTCTATCCTTCCAGAGAACATAGGTTTATAAAAATATAGAGTTTTTTAAGAACATTTATATGTTGACCCAGTTTTCAAAACATACTTTAATCAAGTGTCACACAGCTGAATAATACCATATGGTATAGCAGAATTGCTACATTAGTGCAACTGAAGATGAAAAAGACATTCAAAGCATTGACAATCATAATCTATGTTTAATACTGAATCTTATTTTGAAATAACTTTAAAAATGGTTCAGGTACCCCAAAGAAGACTAAGAATAAACCTGACTTTCTGGGATACGGTTTTTAATTGAAAATTAACCAGATCTTGATATATACTTCCAAAAGATGTTGTGACTCCTAAAACTCATTTCACTGGAATAGTCAATGGACCAATGACTGCTTTTGTGATGGGTGGTGTTGGGGAACTTTACAACCAAGTGGCAGACTAAAGCACTGAGAGTTTCAATAAAATTTCATCCACACAATTGAGAATTTCTGAACTTTTCCATTATATTTCTTTAATGTCATGTTTTTAAATTAAATCATCTATTATAGACTAAGTAAAAACCTTATTTCAAAGGTTGTATAGCTTTGTGTATGTATATATGCATACACATATATATATACATATATGGATGACTATAAAATGCTCTGAGAATGAGAATCTACTTAGTATTTCTTCTGACATTTATTGACATGAAGTATTAACATTTGTTTCGTAATAGGATATACAAATTCAATAAAGAGCAAAAGATTTTCTATATATATTTTAATTAAAATACTAACAATTTTTGAAGTTTGTGGAGATTGTCCTTGATTTGCTAAATTATAATGTAAAGATATCGTTTCTCTCAAAACTACTCATTTCAAATTGTGGTGAAAAAATTATAGTGTTTTCTCAAAAATTATTTTCATTTATGAAGGAATTTACAAATCTATATATTAAGATATTTTTCTTATTTTGGTCATAAAATCAAAATGTGAAAAAGCTCATTTTGCATAAATTACTTTTTTGCCCCATATAAATTGTTTAAGAAACATGAATGAGAAACTAATTTTTTTTTTGAGATTTCTGTTAGAGAAAGTGAAATATAGATATAGATTCAAGTGTTTTTTAAACCAGTTTTCACTGGTTCACTCATCATCTACATTAATTGAAGTCTTATGTTACTAAGTACCCAAATAAATAATTTGTTTTCATGAAGGTACATTATTTTTAGATTAACTAAACTAAAATAATATGCATGCAGTATAAAATTTATTAAAAATTTGATAGACTACTCATTTTCATTGTATGATTCCAGGTAGTGATTAAAGGATTTCTTTGTAATTGGATCAAAGGATAAGACTGTGATCTGTGGTTTAAAATTTGCTAAAGTTTCATCTAAGACAAGTCGACTTATTACTTTTCTCTTCTTGAAAGCTGGGGTGACAAAACTGTCCTATTTCATATAGTGTAGAGCGAATGAGATCATAAAATTGCTGGAACATTATGAAGTGGCATTAAAAAATGCAATATTACTATCACCAAACAGTAATTTCAGTATAGGTTTCATTAAAATTTCTACATTTCTGATTATATTGATTTTATTTAATATTATAATATTAAATTATAATGTAATATATTATGAAGAGTTTTGCTTAGGTTTAAAATATACTAATATCAATTAGATAATTTTATAAATATGTATCAATATTTCCTTTAAATAAGTTAAAAATGTTGCTTCTTTGTTTATAGAGCTATCTGATGAAATAATTTAAATAAATTTAATAAATATGGTCTAATGACAACTGGATTTTAGAAACAGATCAGAAGAGTAACAATCAAAAATTATATTCCAATCACTATTGTAGCAAATAAGATATATCACTTATTGAATATTTAGTATATATATCACTTAATGATATAATAATATCACTTAGTATATAATAAGATATATCACTTATTGAATACTTATTGAATATTTAATGATCTATTGTGGGATACTTTTCTTTTTTAAATTCAAGATGAGTTAAGAAGTTAAACAAGTAACTTTAATAATAGAATGTTTCTAAAGGTAATGACTAGACTCTTGTTTTGGTAAAAATATAATTATCTTGGGATTAGCATTTACCCATGCTTTTTAATGAATATATTTCATAATTATAAGAATTCAATATATTTTTCAATAGTACACTTTTTCATATGGATGCCAGACTTTATTTCTGCCCTATAATTCACACGGTAATAATTTAGTAGCTTCCTGAACCATGTACGACATAATAAAATTTAACAAACATATTAGTTTCAAAAGTAATGCAAAGAAGAAAATAAGCAATATATCTGAAACTGCTGGATGCCAATAGCGCCCATCTGAAAGACAGAAATACCTTTTTTAGTAGGTATCTAAATTCAAGTGGAATTTATTGAATGGTACATAAAGACCAGTATTAATTGTTGACATTCATCAGCATTGCATGAAATACATTTAATATTGACACTAAAACATTGCATAAAAAATAAAAAAAAATTGAAGACTAATGAAACTGGTTTTGAAATTCAAGGAAGCAAACCTCCTATAAATTGAGGTGTATTAAAAAAAGTCCTATATTTCTAAATCATATACAACATTGTAAACCAATGTCAGCTCAATTAAAAAAAAAATTTTCACTCAGCTGGACCAAATTGAGATGGAAACTTCAGCACTAACAAAATAACTCAGTGTGAAAAAAATTCTAAAGTGGAAATTCTGTTTAATTTTACACACAAAACTTGTCTAAAAAAGGTTAAGTCTCTCTGGAATTAGTTATCTACAAAATAATCAAAACATTAAGATGTGGGCTACACAAATGACATGGATTTTTTTTTTTAATGCACTTACTTGAGGCCTAATGCTTCAGTGAGATTTACAAAGAAAGGATGAAAGTTGAAACTCCAAAATTACCCAAATTGTGATGACTTGAACACATTCGTGAAAACTTTTGCTTAGGTAGTGAATAAATAAACAGTGTGTCTATAAGGTTTAGATTAAAAGAAATAAAATACATTCTTTTGTTATATGAGGAAAAAATCTGACAGTTTAATATAATGGGGGTATAAAGTTGACAGATTCAAGGTACAGCTAAATCTCATTTTTAGCATTTTCTTTTTTGTTTGTTTAACAAACAAAGGCATCTTTGCCTGTTCACTAGACGTGCTAACCTCACCTGCATCATTACTACAAAGAACTCCATGTAGTTTATCCACTGAAAATCAAACACAGGCTTTATGTTTTAATACTTTGGTGAATGCCTAAGAATCAATCATGTTGTTAATTAGCAAGGCAACATTGGAAGCTGTGACCCAACAGTCTAATACTAAATGAGTGAGCTAATGCTATAGGTAGGTGAAATATAAGAGAAACTTCATTTGAATTGTGTTAGAGCACAGAGGGGTCAGCCTGATGAAGCTCTCTGCTCTCAGGAATTTATCTGTGGAATCTCACATTCCAGCTGGAACATGGTAGGTTGAACAAGAGAGGGGATTTTGATGATGGTTGAATAACTAGTTCTGTGACCCTAGCTGAGTAAAGAGAAAAAAAATTCAATATTAAGATGTTAAGATTGCTAGGAACAGCAAATGTGGTGAAGAGGTGGAAGGGAGGAGAGTGTATAATACCATGGTGAAAATGTGGGGTACAAATAGGGGGCAATACATCAAAAGCCAAGAAAAACCAAATGTACAATTTGGTCTCATAGTTGGGGGACATTTTACTTTTATGAACCTTGTGATCTATCCATTTGGAACACTTGTTCCCTGAATGAAAGCATTTTCCCTATCTCTCCAACTCCTGCTTAGATTGCCCTTCTTTTATTTCATCTGACTTATATTTCAATTCACAGCTTGCATGTCATGTATATCCTTAATCTGTCCATGCTCTCTGTCCACAAATTTAATTCTCCCTCTTGTGTGATACTGTAATACTTTCATTGTAATACTTGCATTTGGCACTTACCATATTTTAACCTGGTTCTTTCCAGCAATGACTTATTGAGCTCCTTCTCTGTGCTAGACATCATACTACCACTGGGGGGCAGAAATAAATTAGATACAAAACCTGCCCTCAAGGAGCTTACAGTCTAGAGAGAAGGGGACAAGGAAATTACACTTTTGTGGTTAAGTGTGGCAATAAAAAGTATATACAAGGCACAGTTTTAGCATAGAGAAGGTGGTTAGCTTAATCTAGGCATGGGAGGATAAGGAGGGACTCGCCCAATAAGATGATGGTAAATAGTGTTAGTATCATGTTTATTTTATTGTGAATTCATTGATGTCTGGGATTATGTCTCACTCATCTTAGTATCTTCATTATCTACCAGTGCCAGCTTAAAGCATATAGAAAATATCTGTAAGTAGAATTTAACAGGTAGAAATCTAATTCTACAGGTATAGGTATCTAGAAGTACAATTTCTTTTCAAACTCATCCTTTTGCTTTGTTTGATTGTGTGATAACTCTGCCTCAGGGTGTGCTTGCACATTTGAAATGAAAACAAGCCTTTTCCTTTGGTCATGATCACTCTGAAAGTTGCCATACTATGTGAGACACCATTTCTGCTACTTCATTCTCTCTTTCTTTTAGAGATCATCTTAACATATTTAAACAAAGTATGTCTCTTTTTAATTAATACAAAGAAAATGTTGGGAATCAAATGAACAAATAGGATTTTTCAGGCTTATTATAAATAACATTTTCAGAGGGGAGCAGAGAACAGGGGAGGGGAGAGAAGTGGAGGGTGGTGGGGGGGCTGTGGGCACTTTGGGGCTGGGAAAACTATGACCACACTTGAGGGGAGAAATCCTATACTGTGAAAGTATAAACAAGAGAGTTTAAACAAAATAAAAGAAATAAAAATAATGTTTTCTTCTTTATGAACATGTTTTGCAAGCATTAGCACTGACTTCAAATAATTATTACAAAGTTAAAATAAAAAGCATGTTTATCTTTGGCATTAGGCCAGTTGATATATCAGTGGTGTTATACAATAAAATCACATTGAATCCCACTTGTGAAATGTGTCTTGGAAACCATGAAACGTGATAGATTTCCATTAAAGTGAATGCAAGTTGTGCTTAGATAATGAATTAATAAAATAAAGATTTCAAATACTATATTAATGACTGCATATTAGTAAAATGCTTGCCTGTGACCTTTATGATAGATAATCTCAGAAACAATCATCAGACATCTTCAGAGATGATGATGGAATCAAACTGATTATGGTAATAAGACACTATAGATTTTCACCCCCACATTCCCTTTTTAGGTATGACATAAAAATAATAGTATTTCACTTAAAGGGCATAAAAATTCAAATTGCCACCATAACACAGTAACTAGTTTAAAGATAACTAAAATGAAGAAATCTGATTGAGGATCTCAACATCTTCGATACTTTTGTCCCTTGAAATCATATGCTACAGGGAATAGTAAAGACATCTGAATTCAAATATTTTGAAGAAATGTGTATTTAGCAACTGAATACATGCTAAAAGGAATAATTTACAGCAGCAATTCCATTACATTTTTCTCTCCAGTTTTCTAGTTCCCATCTGAAATGCAATGATAGATACAGATATGGAACATTTTTACTATCTGGCAAAAACATGCTTATTAAATGGGCACACACTTTCTGCCCTGAAATAGCACATATACCACTTCGTCACTTGTGTGGAAAAATCTTGCATTTTAGGATGATGTTGAGCACATTGAAATGGAGTACCTGTGAAAAGTTGCATTTTACATTGTTCTTCCTCTTCTTTTCAAAAGTATTTACATCTCTTTGCCTAATGTGTAGGGAGCAAAAATATTAAACACATACCATTGAAAATCACTAAATAATACATAAAAAGTAGCATTAAGTATGCATTTACATGCATTGATGTTTTACATTTGATTTCAATTAGGCCATAATTGTTCTGTTGTGATGTGCTTTTTTCCTACTTTAAAATGACCTTCATAATTTGCTCAACATCACACCCAGTCTTTAACAAAGTTTCAATTTTGATGATACATGCATATGCCAAAGTCAATTTTAATTAAATTAAGTGGGGTGTCATTTTTCCTGTAAACTGCCCCCTTTTGATACACATTGGCAGATTATGTGTGAATAGAAATTATTTATCTGCAAGTTGCATCTATAATTTTCTTTGAAAATGTAGATGTGATGATTTATGAAGATATGCCAGTAGATTTGCTTGTTTTTATTTATTTTAATTAAAGTCTAGACTTTCTATTGTTAGTTCATATTGCTAAACAAAATGCATCCAGACATTGTAAGGTATCCTTGAAGTTATAATATCTATCCCTTTAAGTCCCTTATTTTTGAGGACCGGTAAGAAATAACATACTTCTGTTATTGCAAATAAGTTTATTTCACCTGCAAATTTAGAATGAAATGCAGAGATGAATTTTCGTAGTTAATATATTCTATGAAAATAAAAGAATGGACTTACTTTTGAAGCATTCCGTTCTTGAATTTATATTTTGGACTTTTTTTTTCCCTCCACAGGAGTGTGTCCTTAAAATAATCTAACATCTCAGCTTCTAAATGAGAATGTGCTTCCAAAAGTAACACCATACTAAATAATGGAGCCTAAAATTGAGTGTAGAATATTTTTGGGTTTCCATTTGAAACGAGTGTCAACAAATTGTATATTCAAAGTAATCATTAAAACTGAAACATGGGTTTCCATCTGTGAAATATTTCAACTGATAGTTATTTTAAAACTTCACTCTACTCTGAGGTGAGAAATTAATACAGAGTTAATTAGGATTCCAAGACAGCAAGAGTTAGAATTTCAATGCTGCTTCATTAATTAGCAGTAAAATGTTTCTTTGCATTTTTTTTTTTTTGTGTGTGTGTGTGTGCATGATGAAGGACCTAGGGAGGGATTCTTGGAAAGGTAATTTCAGAGCAAAAGAAACTATTGTAATGTTGAAGATCTTATACATCTTGGAGTCAATGATTCTCAAAGAATCATCTTAGGACAAGGAAGGAGGCAAGCCTTTAACGAATATTTTATAATACTTGAAAAACTGTTGCAGTATACAAAGTTTTACATGTGTTTAATGTGGGTTATGGCCTGGAAAACAGTTGTATAAAAATCACTCCTGTTGACATGAAAAGAGTCATATGTTCTTTAATAAGAGAGACAACTGTCTTAAACAAGGTGAATAAGAGGCAGCTAATACATATGTAAACAGAGTTGGCAAATTTGCTTTTAAGATGTTAGAAGTATTACTGGTCTTTCTATTTTAAAGAAAATGAAACAAATGTTATTTCTAATGGAATCATGAGAGTTTTATGTCTCAAATATGCAGGATTAAAGCACACAATAAAGAGACATTTTCTATTGACACTATTAAAACAATGCTTATTATATTCATGAAATATGCAGTTTTTTTTCACTTCAATGACCCATTAGGTACAATAAAATACATTTAACAAATCAATTTGTTTCTTCCCTTTTTATTCTGGTTAAATGCTCTGTTTTTCTAAAAACATTATGCAGGTTAAAATTAATTTATATAACACTTAAAGGGAGTTGCTACTTGTTTGAATTCCTCAGAGAAATGAAGCTTAATTTATATCCAGGTTTGAGGAATGAACTGTTAATAATGAATGTGTGTTTCTAGGACAATATTGGCTACCCTTCCTGCAGAACTGAAAAGAAAATGTTGAAAAAAAGCAGCACACAATTGGAATTTTAAAACAAAAACTATATAGCACAATAATTGTAAGACAAAAAACTACTCTAGCTTAGAAAAGAGCTAATTTTTTTACTGCATATTTGTCATGGTACATTTAAATTATAGTTTTAATAAAATACATCTTTAGATCAAAGCTGAAAGAAGACATCAGTAGTAGATCAGTGTATTCCATATTTTTTTTTTTCTGGATGATGGATGGTTTATGTTTTTTATATTTCCACAGACCATTTCATTCAGTATCATTTTACTCCTCCAGTACATATAAACACGAGTGCTGGTAGACAAAAACGTATCCTTGAATCCAACCACATTTTGGAATAACCATCAGCTTAGTAAATCCATGCAGTTTATTTTAAACTTTCAGTTCAATAAAATGGCTTTGCTGATGCAGTTTTCTTCTTTAGATGGCAATATGGCAAGTGACATTTTTATTTCTCAGGCAAAGAAGAAAGTGAAACCTATACAATGAAATCTCATAGGAAACATTAAGTCTGCTAAAGTGAACACTTGTGTTCACCTGACCTCTTTAGGTGTTGGTATTAGGAAGAAAGCCTGTTAGATTAGTTATTCATGGACTTAATTTATAATTGGTGGAACTCAGTTGCATTTCCCACCATTGTAAACAACCACATAATGCCATGAAAAAGGTTCATGTATATTGCATTTTTTCCAGTTATTGTCTAGGCAAGTTTCCTCTTGTTTGAGGTTTCTAGAGGTAATGCAGCTCAGACACTCCTGGGTGCCCTCTCAAATTCGTGGGTCCTCCTGTTTCTACCTTTCTTGTTTTCTTGTAAATGCTTCCATTTGTTACTGTTTCCTTGGGTGTGTCCTGGCCTTTGCCGACGTTGTTTTCGGTCCCTTTTCCAAACTTGTTCACAGAACTCATCCATTGTGTTCAAGTTGGGGTGGTTGATGAGCTGCATGAAGTCTCTGTACCAGACCTTCTGGCTAGGGGTCATGCTGTTGGACATTTCTTTGGTCTTCGAGCCATCTCCATCATCATCTTTATGAAGAAGTTCTTCCAAATGCTCTGCGTCAATGACTTCTAGGGTCACTTTAAGAAGCGTTTGCATGAATCCGTGCTCCACAGCATGACAGAGGTAATTACCTGAATCCTTGCGCTGGAGACTGCGCAGTAGGAGGCCTTGTTCTGTCCTGATGATATGATCATCCACTCTGATCTAGCAGAAGAAAACAAGGTAGTAAAAAATATACATATTTAAAAAATACACAAGTTCTGAACTCCATCTCAGAAAAATTTAGATTTATACGTGGAGGCACATTTTAACAGTTAATAAGATGTTTAGTTTAAGAGAAATGATAGTATTTTCTACCAGGGAAACAAGCTATAATCCCAGTTAACGGTGTTTAAGATGCATTGCAAAATATCAGTTGTCTAATATTTTAATAGAATGCCTCATTACAATAATTTAAGATCTTTAGGGTAGTGGGAAGAAAGGAAAAAGATAGACTTAATTTTATAATTTTGAAAGAAGATATAGAAATAAAGGCAAAAGGTAACATGAAATATTGGAATTAGAAATACAGAGCCATGATATTAGTAAACAATGCATCATAAGAATGAACCTAGAAATGTAACATTAAGATTTGAAAAAATAAAATGAAAATATCATCAAACAAAATCATGGATTACATGCTTCATAGGTATTTATTCAATTTTCTACGTTTATATTACACAAATATGAAGATATGCTCTAGAATATAGCTAATCTCAGTTATTTTGAATATACATTACAACAGAGATCTCAGAAAGCTTAAGCTGATAATATATAAAAAAATCAACCTTGACACTTGTATAATGTGGTAATATATATAAATACTGCTTCACAAAAGAAAATGGAAAGATTTTGACCTTTATATTCAGATTTTGTTGCTAGAATAGTCTGCACATAATAATACATTTTACAAATCACCTACATAGTTTGTGGTTATACAGGTGCTCATGCAAGTAATCCATATTTTATGCTTTCAAGAAGTTTTAAAGGCTCAGATACTTGCTGAGATTTCTGTATACATTTAAAAAAAATTTACAGAAGAATAGATCCATGAGAACGAAGATCTGTCTGCTGCTACAAGCATGACGTTCATATCAGAGTTCATACAGAGACCTTAGCTCCTTCATCAAAAATCTTTGACTTCCTCCCCCAAATCTCCCCTCCCTATTTGAGGAATAAGTTAATGGAGAAAGAAAAACACATTTGGATAGCAGAATTAGTTGTACAGAAGTTAAAATCAGTAGAAGGATTTGATTTTTTTTTCTTTTGTACACAGCATAGATGACATAATTGCTTTGTAGATAACTACAGGAAGAAAAAAAAAACAAAACCAAAACTCTAAAATATACTCCTAAGTGGTGCTGAGAAAAAACCTTTACCAGTTCACTTTTGTTTCTCCAAGTTCTAGTAGTACAAAGCCTGTCATATTATCAGCCTTCAGTGAATACTTGTTTAATGAATGAGCTATTGATGGGTTTAGAGAAAGATAAAGATTTATAGTACTTTCTTCCCCCTTAAGTCAACCATGCTGGAATCACTTATTAGTATGTTAGAAATGATCCCATCAATTTCATCTGATACCTCCTCTTTTCGCTCTTCATTTCGCCTCTGGAATTGCCAGTAGACCAGGGCTCGCTGTGATTTTGGACTGCATTCCAGGAACGTGCTGCTGTTTTCTACTCCATAGATGATTCTTTCTTCAAGGCTGTGGCCATGGTGATTATCTGGCCAGTGATGAGGAAATGAAATGAGAACATGTTAGAGGAGCAGACTCAACTCTCCAAAGTATTTATTTGGAAATTCAGGAGATAAATTTGTTGCCAAGTTGGAAGTCTTTTCCAAATTGATTGAGGATGGCAGAAATGTCAAGGATGTAAAGTTTCAGAGACCAAATGCTAACCTAAATAGATTAATTATTTTGGTATGGGTTATATAAAGCATATACAGAAATTTGTCTACCAGAAAATGGCATTATATTAACAAAATCAGTCATGTGTGCAATAGAACTATACATTTTTATAGGCTATGATAATAGTCTCCAAGAAACTATTTTTACTGTAAAACGCCATGTTCTGACGAATGGGGTCAGTTCATATTGTACTACACTCTGGCAGAAAATTTATTTTAACTGAACTTTTAGAAACAAAAATGTATTTCTGAGAAGTTATTTTGCCTCTCTGTGTTTGTTTTCATCAGCAAAATTAAATTCATCAGCCAATAATATTTATTCAATTATTTTACAGAAGGTAGAGTTCAGGAAGTTTATACTCCCCAAATAATTCACAGGTTTGTTCTGCAGATCAACTGGTGTGAATTGTTTGGGATGGCTCAGAAGAAAGACTCATAATTAAAATGCAATGTGGTTTCAATTGTTCTTATTTTCAAATGACACATCTTTTATTATTTTCAAGAATAAGCTACAGAATATGGCAAGCGTATATAATAAAATGCAGCAATAAGGAAACCTGTTTCCTGATTAAGTTTCTATTATTTTACCCTTCATGTAACCTCCATCAATGTGGTAAATGAAACACAGTTAAGATCAAAAGCACGACACGGGGAGTCTAGGTAAAACTCATTTAGAGAAAAACTCCTTATTAGCTTGTATAATCCTGTTTCCATTATGACATCCTGTACAATCTGGAACTCATTAAATTAATTTAGAAAATAATAAATATATTTTCACATGCACACAGGGCTGACAGTGCAGACAGACGAAAATTTTTTTCTCTGTACTTCAAATTCTGCTAGACTTTTAATTTAAAAAATGTTTCTCCCCCTTTTTTTGGCATCACTCTGACAGTTTTACTCTTGTTATAATCAAATAAATACTTTTTTCTGTCATAGACAATCTGATTTGTGCTTACTAGGGTTAAACCTTTCTGAAATCCTGTTTCCATCCAGTTCCCATACCCAGCTTCTGTCCATCATCTCCTATTCTCACCCAATCTGTGGCTGACTTTCTGCTGGCTTTTGCTATCTCCAGGGATGTCAAGCTCAGTGACTTTTCCTCTGTTGCCCTAGGTGCTGAAGCAAAACTCTTCTAATATTGAGAATTATCTATTCTTTCTTATTTAGAGGATAAGACCCACTGAAATAGGGGAAAAAGACCACAGGAAGTACCTGAAACGTAAAGAAGCAATAATGAACTGATTCCAAGTCACATTTTTTTCATATAAGAAATTTACATCTTGTGTCTCAATATCTATGTTAAACATGGTAATATTCTTCTTTTTCTCTGAAATTAGTAGTATATATTTGCATTGAATAGACACAGTACATGTGATGGTGCCAGTTGGAAACACATCTGCTTTCCTGGCTAAAGATGAATTGAATGTCTGTGCCCCATAGAGGCTGGAAGATCATTTGTAATTCAGGAACTGCCATAAATAAGTAGAACGTTTGTTAGGGAGGTCAGTACAGTTGACATTGAATGCATATTTTCTGACAATTGCTGTGAAGTTTAAGCTGTAATATTTTAGAAATTCTTTTACTTAGGATATTTAGCCTTAAAAAAGAAAATTTGAAATAAGCAACAAGAAGAATGAAACTTGAGGATATGCTTGAAGTGAAATACGTCAGTCCAGAAGAATAAATACGTTATGGACCTGCTTATTTGAGGTCTCTACAATAATCAAATTGCTAGAATCAGAAAGCAGAATGGTGATTGTCAGGGGCTAGAGGACAGAGAAGTAGAGAATTGTTAATCAGAATAACATTTCAGTTATGTGGAGAGCTACTGTAAATCATTGTAACTACTATAAATATTGCATTGTGCACTTGTAAATTGTTAAGAGGGTGAATCTCAGGTAAGTTTGCTTACCCCCTCCAAAAGAAATAAAACAAGTTATACAATTTTTAACTAAAAATAGGAATCCTTTCACTTTTAGGGTGAGACTATTCATTCAATCTCTATATACTAATTAATCATATGATAAATGAGAGTATAACAGAAAATCGTCTGTTTCTCTCCTTTGTCTAAATAAAAAGCAAGAGAAGCTGTGCTAGTTAGTAAGCAGTGAAGCGAAAAGATCTGTCATTTTAACTATCAATCATAGTCACTATGTAGAGGTACTATTGTCTTCTTTGGTTTGGGATTTTATGTTATGTTTTGTTAGGTCCTGCTGCCATT
This sequence comes from Scalopus aquaticus, assembly GCA_004024925.1. Taxonomy (NCBI): domain Eukaryota; kingdom Metazoa; phylum Chordata; class Mammalia; order Eulipotyphla; family Talpidae; genus Scalopus; species Scalopus aquaticus. The sequence goes on from PVIJ01000153.1 coordinate 306,166, forward strand.
TCATAACGGCAGGTACTAAATTTCCACTGAATATATTGGTTTCTGTTAATTTCTTTACAGTAGAATGTTTCCATCATCAGTAACTTTTAATTTAGGACAGATCAGAGCTTCCATTTAAAGTGGCCTCAGCCAAGCACCCATATAGTTGTTTGTTCAGATAAAATAATGTGTTTTTCTGTTAATTTCCCCATAGCTGACACTTTATAAATAGATATCCCTGAACATTTCAGTAATAATAATTAGAAGGCACTCAAATATCCATTTCTTTTGCTGACCTTCCTACCACAACTGTTTGAGTAAATTCTGTACAATAAAGGAGACAGTAGCGGTTTCATTAGCAGTCCTATAGTGATGTGTTTCTCCTTTTCTCCTCTTCTCATCTCAGTCTCTGAGTCTCTCTCCCTCTTGCTGCTTGCTTTCAAAACAGAACAAACAGGAACAATATTTTGCTTCTTGTCTTTTAGCCTTACTTAGAGTCTAATTTTTTTTTCCTTCGGATGTCAAACATATTGTTGTACTGACTAATCAAATATCTCTGCATAGAAATAGCAGCATGGTAAAGCTATGCTTACCTATTATTAAGCTCATGTTACCTAATATAAATCATAGGTTTAATTGTGAAGACACTGTTGATTAAAGATTTCATGAAGGTTATGTAATTTTGCATTCCGGATAAGTATAATATAAAGTTTCCTTCTGGATTAAACTAAATGATCCGAGAGCAGTTTACATGCAGGCCGGTGTGCTGTTGCCATAAGATAACAGATTGTGTTGAATGGTGTCAGGCGGGGCCCTCTGACGTGTGCTGAGGAGCCTACAGGCACCGCTCAACAGATTTGCTCAATGTTTCTAGGTCATAATATTGTGTAGTATGGTTTGCACTGCATTATATTGTTTTTTATTCTTTATGTTCAAATATTAGGAGAGGTTTCTTGCTAGTCTTAGATTTTAGAAATTATTTAGATTCACTTGAACAATTGATTATTCTTTTGTCTCATCAGTAGATCATATCAATGCCTGTAATTCAGCTAGCCAATCTACTGGACAAATTTATGTCATAACCTTATCATTTTGTAAATATCTCCTTGCTCCCTGCCTGGCTGTGTTCTCTGTCAGAACTCTGCTTTGCCTACGTGACATTATTTCTCTCTTTATCTTACATTTGTAAGATTAAAAAAAAAACCAGCTCCCTTACACTGCATTTAAAAGCTGAAAACTCATGTAACTTTGGCACCCTCAAGTTAGAGAAATACCATAATTCCATAAAAGAAATTATTAAAAGTTTAATAAATTAAAAAGTTCATAGGGTTCACATCTGTGATTATAACAGAAAGGTTATTGATTAAATCTAGATTTGTTAAGTTTCGTAATGTTACAAAAATAGATCTGAGGTAGGGTGGAAAATAGAAAATGACTACTCATGTACACACCAAAATAAGGACTTCCAAAAGTGGGGTTATAAGAGAAAGGGATTTGAGAAACATTATGAATATGTTGTCAAATCTCTAGCATCTCCTCTAATCTGTAAAGGATATTCACCCAATGAGTAATCTTGTAGATTTGCAGAAAGAAAGATATCTGGTTTTAACACATTCTAAAATACACTTTGTACTTAAAAAGCAACTGTCTTGAATACAAACATTTGTCATGAAAATTACCAGCAAGAAAGGTGTAGCTGTTAAATATCCATAATAAAATCTCATTGATTGGACAATCTGAATAGTTCAAGCAAAATAATTGAGAGCAATAAACATAAAAAATATTTTATTTTAAAATAGTATGTTTGGGGCCTCCCCGGTGGCGCAGCGGTTAGGCGCTGCGCTGTGGAGCTGTCGGCAGCGGCGACGCGAGTTCGACGCCCGGCCGGGGAGAATCCCACATGGTGCGGCAGACCTCTCCTGCCTTGCCCGCTGCTCCCCTCAGCAGTGTATTTCTGATCTGCCTGTTCTCCTACCCGCTCCGTCTCTGGTGGGCCCTCTCGCCGCCCCACGCCTCTGGCCTGTACCCCAGCTTGTATGTATAAATAAAAAAAAAAAAATCTTAAAAAAAATAGTATGTTTGATTTTATTTTCATTCATGTTTATAATCAAAAGTTGGAGGAAAATAGTGTACATTATGTTCTTAAACTTGCTCCAAATAAAATATCTTGCCTATCAAGTCCAATGATTTGTCTTTCTTAGCAAAACTTAGTTATATTACATTTGTCATTACATGGGCTTCTGTTTGAAAAAATTGATACTGTGACTAGAGTTTTGCAATTTTTTCCTCAGATTTATAAAAAAATCTGTTGGAATTCTGTTTGACTTGTTTATTAAACAAAATAATATTGGTAATGAGAACACACAGCAATTTTTCCTTCCTGAGAATATTCCTCATGACATGGCTTCAATCCCCATAATGCCTTAGCTGAGTTGATATACTTGTCTCCACTTCAGTGGATCCTGTATTTTTCTACTCTTGTATTTTGCTCATATTTAATTCATCCTGCAAATATGCTTGCATAAATACCAGCCATTCTTCAAGATTTAGTGTTCATGTTATTGAGTTGCAGCAATGGTTTATATATTATGGATATCAAACTATGGAACATATGATTTGCAAATATTTCCTTCCATATTGTCTTGTGATACACAATAGTTCCCTAATTTTGATAGAGATTTTTGTTTTTTTAAAAAGCTTATGCTTTTGGAATCATATTTAAGAATACACTGTTAAATCCAAGTCTATAAAAATATGTCCCTGCATTTTCTTAAAAGAATTATATGGTTTTAGTTGTTATAATGAGGCTAATGATACATTTTAAATTAGTTTTTGTGTATGGTGGGAGTTAGGGGTCCATTTTATTCTTTTGCATGGGGAAATTGAGCTCTTCCAGCATTGCTTATTGATGAGAATATTCTTTCATCATTGACTGGACTGGCACCTTTGTGAAAAATCAATTGAATATCGATGTGTGGGTTTAAAATGAATTTGAGAATATAAAGTTATTTTAAAAGCATCACACTATGTTTGAATAACACAATGTTACAATATGCTGCAGCTGTTAATGACAAGAAATAATGTTTTTAAGGAAGCAATCTTCAATTAATCATTTCCTCTTTTAGTGGGATAATTTATGAAATGAAATGAGGCTAATAAACTAGAAAGAATGGGAGGAAAGAAAGAAGTTAAATAAATTGCTTCCTTTTGTAACAACAAAAAGTCATGATATCCATCATTTGGCTAGAAATATCATGTTGCTAAAGGGCTTATTTAATATTTGATTCTCTTCCAATATAGCAGAAACAGAAGGCATCTCATTTCAACTTTCCACTTATTTAATTGTCCATTTTAACCCCATAAATGTCTCCCTAAGTAGAAATGTTAATAATGGAAGACTCTTAGGAAATTTGATGTCACATGGAAAAGACAGAGATGGCAAAGGTAGTGAACCAAGTATTTACTCAACTATTTGATCTCTGCTACCATTCTTTTCTATCTTATAAAAAAAAAATGTTTATCATTTTTAAGTTCTCCACATTTCGTTTAAATGTTGAATTCCATAAGTAGTGCTTATAAGTAAAATAACACTGGACAACAGTGAGATCGTTATTGACTTAAAAAGGCCCTGATGTGTAGTATGCTGGTGTACTGAACATGAATATAAACCTGAAAACTGTTTATTAGCTCGCATTTTGAAGGTATTTCATATAATTCATTTTATATGTTTCACCATGTAAATTTATCCATAGGACTGCAACAACATCCTAAATCAGCCTAGAATGATGTAATATTGCATCGCATTGAATAATACCATCATGCACATATCATCCACAGTTGACTGCATCATTTTCTGATGCAATGCAATACTACTGCCAGGCGGCTGCTGAAGTAAGCTCACATCAGCAGTGCACTAGATAAAGCTCTGTTAGGTTGAGCATTGAAAACATTTCAGACTTTGTGCGAGACAGTTTAAGCTACCATTTCATAGAAATGTTATTATATTATCCATTTAGGCACAATACAGAACAGTCATGCCTCGAAAGTGCATTAATAGTGTGGACAATTTCTGCTCTATTTGTAGGGAAGTGACATTTGCCAACCAAAAGAAAAGGATCGCTTCTCAAGTGAAGAAGGCTTATCATCTTTGCATCAGATGCAAGGTTGGTGACCAAGACAAGCCTTGGGTCCCACATATACGTTGTGCTACATACATGTACAACACAGCTTTCATAGTGGTTAAATGGCAAAAGACCGTCAATGCCGTTTGCATTCCCCATGGTGTGGAGAGAGCCAAGTAACCACATAAAAGAGTGTTACTTCTGCTTGGTTCCTCCTCTTTCTGGCAGAATAACGATGCAAAAGAATTCGAGAAGAGTCTACCCAAACGTTCCATCTGCATTGAGACCAGTTCCACATGGTGAGGGACTTCCTATTCCAGAACCTCCAGCAGAAGATTCTCTTGAATTATATGATGAGGACAAGGGTGAGCCAAACATTCCATCTGCATTGAGACCAGTTCCACATGGTGAGGGACTTCCTATTCCAGAACCTCCAGCAGAAGATTCTCTTGAATTATATGATGAGGACAAGGGTGAGCCAACCTGTTCTTCTCCTGTTCCATCAGCATGCAGTGATCCAGATTTTCACCGTGGTGCATCATCAACCCCACACAGACTAACACAGGAAGAACTAAATGACCTGCTTTGTGTGATTTGGACTTATCCAAGAACAAGGCAGAATTGCTAGCATCAAGACTCCAACAATGGAATCTTCTAGAAGAAGATGTCACAATTCCTTTATGTCAAAAGCGCCACCAGCAATTGGAGCCTTTCTTCAGAAAGGAAAGCACTCTGGTATTCTGTTCCGATATTGAGGGCCTCATGAATGCCTTAGAAATCACTCATGACCCATAAAAATGGAAACTATTTCTAGACTATTTGAAACTGAGTTTTAAGGCTATGCTTTTGCACAGTGGAAATTGTCTTCCATTATTCTTTTCCTGAACAGCTGTACAAGAGACAAGGAAGAAATCTAAGTAGTCTATGACTTGATTTTTTACAGGTATTAACCGTAGGCCTATTACTAGTGGCATGCATTTTGTGATGTAAACATCAACTTATTGCAGATTACAAAAAACTAGAGCCAAAATTAGAATTTTACTGTCATATTCATGTTGAACACATACAAATTGATAGGAAATGACTAAATTTATTTCAGTAACATGACTTTTGTAAAAATTTGTTGACCAGTGTTAATTGGGGTGGAATTAAGAGTGCATATTTTCAATATTTAGCAAATACAATGAGTTGTTGAGCTACATAAATAGAAATCTAAATCCAGTTTTCATCACACTGTAATTTTAATATTTTATATTATAATTTTTTTTCTCAATATAATTTTGTATTTTTTGTGATACAGAATATATATCCACAAAGGGGCAAGAGCACTGAAGCTCAGGGAACTGGCCATATTTCCCCGATCCTGACTTAATGCAGCCACTTTGGATTACGGGTCCTAGTGCATTGTGAGCCAGACTTCATGAGAAGAAAACTACAGGGAAATGTGGCTAGGTGAAGCTACAGAGTACGGAAGGCAAGTGGGTTGTGGGGATCTGATTTTCTCTGGCTTTGACATGTAGCCGGGAACTTGGGGGGACTTGGAAGGTGATGCATGGAGACATGTAGAGACACATGGATGAAAGGCAGGTGGGAAGGGTCTCCTTGGCAGAGACAACAGTGACCATTATCTTGATCTATACTTTCATTTCACCCCTTTTGTCCCAGACCTGCCTGACCCTTTTCACAGTGTACTCTAGTAGAAGGTGTCTTAGACTTCTGGCAAGCTTTCAGGTCTCAGCAACCCCACTTTAGGCCAACCCTGTTCGGCTAGGCATTTGCCCATGAAAGGATGGGTAATTTTGGAAATTTTATTGGAAAACTTTTATTAGAAATAGGCTCTCTTCTTTCTCTTCCCTCTCCAGGCACACTAACTCTATTAAACATCTTTCACATGAAGAGTCCTGCTTCCTCTGTCTTTGTGTGTATAGATGGCTAGATCACTTTTTAGGGTCTGGCACTGCTGAGCACCCCAGTGGGTCATGCACTGAAGGTTATATCACTGTGCTTTATACTCCTCCCCCATTCATGGAGATGCATTCTATATCAAAAGGAGACAAGGAAATGTTGCCTATCAGCTCTGGCTGACATAGAAAATTAGATAAGCATTTCTTAACTATTAACACCATTACTTAGATTTTCCTTACTGAATTGACAGGATCTTCTCTAAAAATACAACAGGCTCTTTACCAATAGAAAGACTCTAATTTGAATTTAAGGATATGTAAAAGCTCTTTAAGTAGAAGTAACTAAAAAGGCATATCATGTATGAGTCAATATCTCTTGGGAAGACACAAAATAATTAAAAAAAAACAGAACAAAACAAATGAAGATAAAAAAATTCATTTATCCTTAACATTCATGTCTGTTTTTGGACTTGACTCTTAAGATGGCAAAAAACTGAATTAATAAACTCATGTATTAAGTACATTTGAAACAAATCCTACACTATCTATTAAACTATGTAACATAGTACATATTTATTTATCAATATACTGTAAATTGTTTCTCCAGTGTTTTGTATGAGGCTTATACCAAATAGTTTCTCATAAATATTTGTTAAATGTGAGTTTTCATACCTACACCTAGAATGCAGCATAGGTTTGTATTGAAGACCATCTATTTGTCAAGTAAAATAGACTCATTAACGATCCTTTGAAAAAATTTAAACTTACAATTCATCAACCTGTTTAAATAATATAAGTTTTAAACTATTTTGTCCTATGTCCTAAATTGAGATCTTTGTCATGGGTGGTGGGAAATAATTATCAGCCAGAATATAGCATTACATTTTTACAATTCAAGTAGGTTCCAATCTTCCTTGAACCCTTACATACCTGTAGATTTTTGTTGAAAATACAAATAAGCAGATGGAAAACTAAGCAGACAGGGCTAGGGTATTTTAATTTTATTGTTCATGGCTAATTATGTAAAGGGTAATCACTGGTATCTTATTTTTAAGAGATCTATTAATTTAATGACAAATTTGAATATCATGAATTTAACTATGAGGCCATTGTCTATTAATATTTTATTTATTGTATTTAACATTTTGAGATGGCACTTCTTGAAATAGGGCAGGAGAAAAATCAATTACTTGAGAAGAAACACCAACTTAAGATAATCATATTTATTTAGTCTATATTGAAAATTGGATTGCTTTATTTTCATGATATCATAGCAAATGTGTTACCAAAAGAGGCATATCTAATCCACATGCGAGAGTAAAATTACCATAAAACTCTTTATATTTAAAAGTCAGTAAACTTCAACTTTAAGGTTTAGTTTAATAATTTGGAAGAAATATAGTAAGATGGAAAACAACCATGTATTGAAGCAGAAACCTCCCATAAGCAATACTGAAAATACTACTTTATATTTTAACGATTATATGTCTTAGAATTAAAAAAGTACATAATGCTTAAAATTTTTCCAACAGTTAAATTTTAGGTGTATAAACCTGTAATTTCACTAATCTGCAATGACATATTTAAAAATAATAAGAATCGATGAAAACACTAAATATGAAATCCCTTCTTATTCAGGTTGTGTGTGCATATTTCAACACATATAATACAAATAACTAGATTACTCACCTAACGTAATATTGTGGTGATGATCTCCAGCGAAAACACTTCCATAAGGTTTTATAAAAAATTTAGAAAAAATATTGTAATAATTTCTGCCTTGAATGCATATTTTTCTACATTTTAACATATGCGATATTGACATATATTATAATTACTCTTGCTCTGAGTTGAAGTTGCCTTTTCTCATAAATAATTTGTTCTCCTGCTAGTTAAGAGAGACCCCACTAACCTGATACCCTTTAAATTAAAGTCTCTATCTGAGCTTTTCGTCCATGCTGCTGGTGTGAGTTCAGAGTGTAAACTTCCATGTGTTCACTTTATGGTTCAAGGAGTGTTTTTCATCCTTTTCCATCATTCAAGTTATGGTTGAAACAGGCAGATTTCCTTGCTGTTTTCTGTTTGGGAGTTTATTTATCCTTTGCACTAATATTGAAACATATGTTATATTACTTTGATGCTGAGATCATCTGATTGCCCATTTTGGGCAGTTTTTCTTTTTTAGCAGTAAATAAAATAATGGTATTATCTTATATTCCATGACATTTCAGAATTGACAAAATTTGGTAATTAGAGTTTTTTTATGGTTGACATCATGCTTATCAATCAAATATTGAGGGTTTTTTGGGGGCTAAGTACTCAAATTCATAGATTTTCTACATGCCTAAAAGAAACTAAAGCACAGACCAGATTAGTATTGTTATAAAGTACTAAATGTACAGCTCTTTATACCACAATGATGATACTGCCTAAGATATTTAATGAAATTTTGGAATGATTTTGATGCCAGTCAAGACATAAAACTTCTAGTTGTGGAGATGATTAAGAAGACTGAATTCTGTGGATGTTAATCTATGGGATACTGAGATGAAATGCATAAATGTGAAACAGATAAGAGAACTATTACCAGTGAATTCAATGATTGCATTAAACATAAGTTAAAACATAAAATATCTCAAAGATTCAAAAATCTAAGATGATGTTATGTTCTGAAAAATGTTGCAACTTATGGTGTACAGTTTCCTCTCCGGAAATGTAGATCATAACTCATTTTGCTTAGTAAAGAAAGGGGAATGAGAGTTAGTTTTAAGATAAATTGACTCGGTCACCTCATGTTCTTGAATGCAGCCAGACAAGTTCCAATTTTGTGCACAACACTTATTTTAGGGAAAGGAACATATTGGAAACAACCTGAGGTTTTTTTCCTTAGCATACTAGATGAGGTGTGAGTGGGAAGACAATAGGATCTGCCAGCACATCTGTATTTAGGGCTTTATACTAAAAGTGCCTTAGGTGAAGGGCCACCAGTGAGGGCCGAAAAGCATGTTGGGTCAAGGGGAAATGGAACTGCATGTTTCTGTGTCACCAGGCCAGGTGACCATTAGTGATACCTTTATACCAGAGGGAGCAGGGCATGGAGTGAGTGCTAAAGGTTTTATCGAGAGGGGAACTTTTTCCACCTTAATTCTCAGTTATTTTATATAGTCTTTCTATTAAAACCTCAGGATATGTAAAATATAGAGTGTTACAGACTATGTTTACCATTACAGCTGGAACTGATCATCCTGAAGTATATAATTTGGCTATGAGTTGCTTAGCAGCTTTCCGTGAAAACATCTCATATCTTTATATGTCTCTACATGAGCACATATATTTTATTAGATGTGAGATGTGACATTAGCAAGACAACATACATGATTTAGCAGGTCTGGGCTCTGGATTTTTGCCCATTTTTACTTTCAAACATCAACATCACTTATTCCAAGATAATTTACTGATACCTAGTGGTAAGGCTTTCCTGGCCATGTGAGAATAACTAACTTAGTTTCCAAACATTTAAAATTTACTATATTCAATAGTGAATATTTTCTATATTTGTTCAATTAGTAATACAAGCAGACAAGGAATAAAAGGCCTTCAAAAAAGGAGTATTTTATTGCTGCAAAACTTATGCTATTGTACCATTTTCTCCCATAGATCACAATTATCTACTGTAAGATGTTTATACACACACACACACACACACACACACACACACACTCAGTAACACTGAGCCTCGCAAGTTTTTCTTCCTTTCTATAGTATCTGTACCAATCAAAAAATGAGAGGAGAAAAATCGAATCACATTCAGTTTACTTTCTATAACTAAGCAATTCTATATTCACAATTTTACAAGCTTTCTTTTAGTTTTATCAAAATAGATTTTCAAAATCTGAAGCACTCTCCAAAGTCTTTTCATTTAATGGGCAACAACATTCATTCATTTATTCACAATTCCTCAGTCTTACTTTAAAAAATATGCCTTTGGTCAGCATTTCCTTTTATATGTACACTCATAATTCCAGCATGTGTATCATTTTGAAATTCTAATTGGGTCTATCTATGAAGGTACTGCACTGTCAAAATGAATGTATCAGTAAAATTATATATATATATATATATATATATATTCTCTTTCAATCTCCAAAATGAAACATGACATCCTATTCATATTGCTTTATAACAATTGTTTATTAGCTAATGGTTGATAGTGATTTTTTTGCTTTCTTATTTCTGAATATGATTGTGTAAGTAATAACAACAAATGACTTAAATAATTTTCACACAAACAATATGTGCTTTTTAGGTCAACTCTCTGAAATATGTTATTTGAAAAAATTGAGGCGGGTATGTCAATAATGCACTGTAACTGATAAAAAAATTATATAGTCATAGCATTTGCTCCAGTTAGTGGTGTATTTTTTTAAAATGAGAAAAATAACAATAGGAAAGTCTTCAAGAGAAAATTTTGCAAGCAAAATGAACCCAAAACATAAGCCCAAATTTTGGCTGTCTTCTGGTATTGGCACCCCTCAGCTCACCCTGGGAACCTTCAGGAAGCAGATACCAGCACATGCAGGTTACACAAGGATCTGACTTTCAGAAATACAACTATGCTTTGGAAGTCTTGCTGGGTGCTATTTGTGCGGTGTTTCCTTTTTTAACACTTATGAAACATCAATATTCTACACACAAAATAAGTAGATCAAATCCAAATTAACTGATAAAAATACTAGACCTCCTTCTTAAGGATAAAAGTAAAAGGCACCCAAAAAGTGAATAGTAAAGTATGTTTGATTACATGTAAAGTGTTTACATTTTATACTTAACTTTTTATCATTTTTAAATTATGTTTATTAGGGTAATATTGGTTTACAGCACTCTATATGTGTAGGTTCACAGCTCTACAAACCTGTATTTTCCAATCACATGCATCACCAAAACTCCAAAAATTTTCCAACATTGCTCTTTTAACTATGAATCGTTCCTTAGTAGTGATGTTATTGATAAGTATTTCCAGCAGAGGGAGGCATAGCCTCATTATAGTTCATGTAAACTGATGATGTGGTAGAGGACTGAGATTTACTACAATTTTATGAGTTTTAAATCAAAATTTCAGAATTAACTAAGCAAATTAACATTAAATTTTACCTAACATCTTTTAGGTGGCATAAAATGAATTTTCTCCAAAATCTCTAGTTAAGGGAATATCCTATTAGTAAATCAATATGATGATGTTTGAATTATCGTCTACTTGATTAGGATACCTAATATATTAGTTCTATATCATCAGCATATTAATGAATAATTTTCATGTCTTAATTTCAGTATGTACTTCTTTCATTGGTATATTTAAAGGAATATTTTTGTTGCTTACTACACTCAGACTGCTATGAGATACGAAAGTATGTACTATTCCTGGCTTTGTGTTCATATAAGAAAATTGAGCTTTAAATCTCTTATGTCTAAAATCTTGAATTTATCATACTTGTAGTAACAAAACATACCTGTAGTAACAAAAAACCGAGCTTTATGCTCCTTAGAATTTTCTTCCTTTTAGTTTTACTTTTGAGTTGGATTCCCTTAAATGTTTTGGGAGAGCTGCCTCCCCTGCTTGTACGAGTGAGGATATGCATTACTGCTTATGATTTGATCGTGGTATTAGCAGGTTGAAAGATGAAGCATGTTGTAACTTACCGTGGTGTTGTAAGTCTGAACAGTGAGTCAGCGGGTCACCATTTCTTATATCTTGTCGTCTTGTACGTCTAAAACAAGTACAGTTAAAAATTATTATTACTTGTCAAGTACCTCTTGGGAATTTGTCATATTAATTAAGAAGAATCAAAAATCAATGAATCCAGGAGGTCACAGGAAGATATGCATTCACATTTGACTAAAGAATTTTTAAAAGCAGCTCATCATAACTGTATGTGTAGTCCCTGAGATGAACAAAATAGGAAAGAGTATACAAATGTACTAACAATGTGCTGAAAGTTTTTCAAGTATTCACAATAGGGATATCATGGTGTTTTTGTTTTTCGTTTTTGCTACCGTCTGTCAATAATCAGTAAGAAATAACACATAGAAACTCTAAAGTCTTTAAAATCTTCAATTCTGAGGAAAAAAATCAACATATAGAATAACAACCCATTTCCTAAATAAGCAGAACATTTTTCCTGATCACTAATAATGATGTAATAATCTTGAATGTTAAAATTCAGATAACTTCTCTTTCTTTTCATATTTACACATAATATCTTTAGTAGACTTTACTTAAATTTAAAAGTATTAACACTATGAATTCTATTTTTCAGTTAGGCTTACTATTCTTTTTTGATTGTATATTACATTTTACAAAATGTTTCTCTTATGACCACATATTTTACAAAATGTTTCTCTTATGACCACATGATTGCAATAGCAGGTCAACTTTCCCATGTAGTGAATAAAAAGGAAAAGCAACAACAAATATTGAGGAGGAAAATGAGGGAGAGAATATGACAAACTTACCTTTAAGAGAAGAGCCAAATTTGTTTATAAAAGTCAAAATTAATTTCTCCTACATTCTACTGTTCAGAGCATGTTAGCCGCAGTACATTCTGGGAATCCTATACTTTGCCAGTGGCTGACTGGGAGAAGGTGTGCTTTAGTCATTGTGGCGTAAAAGGACTTGTCCTTTGACAGTCTAAAATAGAGTTTGGCTTTGTGTAACAGACTGGAAGATTTGAGACAGTTGTACAATTGTTTTCTGCACTTACTTTAATTAGTGTTGTCTTGCTGCATAGTTACCATCTCTGAAAAGAGCTTTCACAAAGGACATTAAGTTTGCAAATATGGAATTTGTTACTGTATTCATAAATTTAGGAGTCCCAAGTATTTATAGATTTCTATTTGTAGAATTGGTGAGACTATCAAACAGATGTTGTACATTTCAAAAGTGAGCTAACAAGGGACCTTATGAAACACGAACCATAGAGCATTTGGGAAGGCATTTTTTACTGCCATTTAAGCTTTTGAAAAATGCCACAGAAAGAATATATAAATTGTGAGAACTCTAAACATCCTTTTGAAAGACACATGAAATTGGATTACGTAAAATCTGCAAGGCGCAAAAAAATGTGTTAATGATAATTCTTTTAATCTTGGATTGTAGGTATGCAATAAACGTTTCACATATAGGACAATATGCAACTTTTTGTAAAGTGTTGTAGGTATGGTTATGATCTCATTTTTATCAATGTTCTTATTAGTAAAATTTAAAAATCAAATGGATTATTACTAAATTAGGAAATGTTAATACTTTCATATGGAAAGCAAACATACTCATTTTTAGTCCAAACATAAATTTCACATTTTTTGACTAAACATATAAGTTCCCTAGCTAAGGGATTTTTTTAACAGCCATAAAATTCTAATCTTAATAATTTAATTTTGTCCCTGTAAGAGCTGAATATTACAGTTTATTAAACTATCCATGGTTTCTTTAATCAATAACCCACCTCCATACCAATTTTTTATTTTAAATTTAAACTTTCAACAAAATTGATTGATATATGAAATGAATACAAACATTCTATTTAATTGAATGTTGAGGACTTAAGGAAATGATTTTAAATGGGTATAAAATAATTTTTTTACATTTAATATTACTACTAACAAGGTATTGTGTCATAATCCCTATGGACTGATTTAAACTACAGCGGTCTTAACACAATAGTCAACATTATCTAAAGCATGTAATGTAAAGATTAAGATTTCTATCCCTTAATATTTTTTCCAACATTTAAAATGACTCAAATGTTGTAGGACACATTTTAAATCAAAATTTTTGTACAACTTGTGGATGCATCAAGGAGTTCCTTAAGTATAAGTGCATCCTTGAATATATTAAATAACTGTCTATTCCTACTACATTGTCTCCTTTACAGTAACTCACAGTTATGTATCATCAGAACATACCATTTTAGATGACTTTCTAGGTACACCTTGGTAACTTTTAGTCAACCATGTACAAAAAAATACTTTTAAGAATTATCAAAGTATACAAAAAATGCCTGTATAATACATATAGATTGATGGACATTTTATTACATGATTCTGTATATTTCAAAATCAAACACTGTAAATGCCAAATTATACTACGATAGTATATTGGACTTTGTATTTGGGGGGGGAGACAAATAAAGATATACTTTGTGTCAAATAAAGACGTATTTTGAGGCTAGCTTATCAACATTTTTATGTTTCACCTAGAAAGTGATACAAATTTACAAATTTTCAGTTATAAAATAAATGTGGTAATGCAATGTAAAACACGGTGGCTATCATTCATAACATTATATTACATATTTGAAAGTTACTAAGAGAGAAACCCTTCAAAGTTCTCATCATAAAAAATGACATTTGCCACTATGTATGTTGATGAAAGTTAAGCAGATTTATTGTGGTGATAATTTTGCAATATATATGAATATTGAATTAGTATGTTATATAGCTAAAACTAATATACTGTTACATGACAATGATACCTCAATAATAAAAAATATTTACAGAAAAAAAATGTTATCTTCAAACTTAGAAAAAATTCCTCGTGACTTTTTATATTTGGGTTCCTATGGACATTCTAAGGTGCTGAAGGTAAACCACTTTTTTGAGATTTTTCCATTTTCTAGGGACATAAACTGCCTTATTAAAATTTCAAGCCAGGATAGAATGTTATGGTTAGAAAAAGAAGTTCAAATACACACACACACACACACACACACACAAATACATATATACACACACACACACACACACTATACATATATATTATACATAATACATATATACATACATATACACATATAATTATACATTATATATAATATTGTGTAATTAATAGTATACATTAATATAATTGATATAATTATAAAATGCAATTAATAGTATACATTAATTCAAATAATATAGTAATATTATATATTACTATATTATATTAATGAAATAATAAATATTGAATAAATAGATAAGAGACTATTGGGTCAAAAGGCACAAGGTCCAGTCTAGCTTCTATTCACGATTTCCTCTGTGGCTTCCTGTTCCTGTTTTGTTAAAATGAAATTTCATAATTTCTGAGTGTAAACATTCAAAGAAATTGTAGTGTTTTCAGATTTACCTCAGTAACTTATTAAAATTATTTGTTCCTTACACTTAATATCCAATTTCCTATTAAACATTCTTCTTGATTATACTATTGTCAAGGAAGGAGGAAATCCTTCTAAACCACTTTTCATTCTTCAGAAAGCGGTGAGACACCTACAAGAAGAAAGCTGTCTCCAAAATGGATTAAAAGAGATACACGGAGGGCATTTCTATTTAATCCTAACATTCCCCCTACCTCTTGGCAGTGGGAAAGTAGCGGGAGCAGGAGGCGCCATCCCAGGCGCAGTAGGGGTCTCGGGCCAGGCAGCACTCGGCGCAGGCTTTCCCGTACACTTCGCATCGGTGCAGTGGGAGCTGGGCAACCCCCGCGCTGGACCCAATATACAACTGTTGCTGTGGAAAGAGATGACGTTTATGACAAAAACTATCTTGTTTTTCAAAACCCCCTTTCTTTAAAACATTTAGACATAACTTATAAAGATACTTGTACATCTGTGGCTAAGAAAAAAGTAATAAAATCTCTCCTTCAAAGAACCGATACTCTGACCATTTAAAACTGAGGAAGATTAAAATCGAAATATTTGATCGAAACAGGTATATTTCAAACTATAAAAACAGGGAAGATAAAGACAGTGAGCCCCTCATCAATGTAATGTTCAGGCCTATAGTTTTTGTTCTTAGATAGCTTTTTCAATTTTTTACTTCTGGTTATAATTTCCATTAACTAGGTTAACCACATTGCCATGCATTCTAGTTGGTTTTGAGTCAGGGATCATTTGTTTCTGATCCAAGGTCACTCAGTTATTAGAAGGGAAAGGGCAAAGATGTGGTGCTTGCAGTTTTTAAAAGTTTTGATTCAATACCAAAAACTGTCTTGATTTTGCACTCCAGGAAGATTACCTTAAGCAAAATTAAGTTGCTTCTCATTTGAAAGATCATCAAAGACGGAAGCCAAATAGACTCTGGCTGCTGCTTTCTACTTGAACAAAAAGCTGAGGTGTTACGGAGAAGTGCTGTGTTGGGCATGAAGGATACTCCCTCCCGTCCCACATTAACTCTCTGTGTAATCTTCAGCTGTTCTAGTTTTCTAAGAAATAACTTCCTTATACATAAAATGAGCATGTCTAGTTGGATCTCTAAAGTATACATCCAGATAAAAACTCTAAATGTTCTTATCCTCAATGAACTCTAAATGTCCTTATCCTACCAAATAAGACAGAATATGGAAAAAATTAAAAAAAACAACAACGTTCTAGCAGCCACTAATTCCAGATTTCAGTAATATTTTAAAAATGTCTTCAATAATGTCAAGTCAATATAACCTAACAGCTGCAAATTTATGTAAACACATAATGAAATACCATTAAAATTATTTTGCAATTTATTCAATTTACTGAAATTGAAGTCATAGCTCTTTTTTCTTGCAGTGAAGTATTGAATAACAGTAAGTCTTAAATAAAAGTTATGTAAATACTGAAATATATAATTGTGTACATGGAAAAGACCTCAAATGTAGTTTATTTCTTCCATTATATACACTAAAAATAAATTACATAAAGGTCAATCTCAGAATCCTTGTATGGTCTTTTAATATTACAAATTGTCTAGCTGTAAGCAACGGACATAATAATAAGCTTCTGTGTTTCCAAAAGACTTTCAAACATGGACTACATACATTAAAAAAAAGTAATATATATATATATATATATATATATATATATATATATCAAATGAAGATCGAAGTACCTTTTAGAATTTAAAAAATCATTAAGGTTACAAGGAGTAATTATATAAAACATGTTAAGAAGTAACACAATAAAACTAAATAATTTTGTGAGCAATTATCCTGATATTTCTTACTCCATTTCACTAAATGGAGAATATTTATAGTTTACAGTATTATAGTATAGTGCATACTATCTAGTAGATATTACTAGACACTCAATTTTGTACTATGTCCATCTTTTATTATATTGAAGGATGTTATAAATCATGGTAAATTAAGAAGTGATAAAGTCTCTGGGAAGGAAAGGTAAAATAGTTCTAAGATTTGTGTTGAAAAAACTGGATTGATTTATAATTCTCTAAAAGCACCTACGACACAGTGACAGCCACAGACCATGATTTAGGAAGTATTAACAAAGAACTAATGGAACTAAGTTCTCTCCAATTTTTCTCTCTCTCCAATGGTAACTCTTAAAAAAAAACAAAAACAAAACTTGGTTATATTGAAGGTAAACAATTTCAATGTGATGAAAATGAAAAAACAAAACAAAACAGTATTTCAATAAATTAGTCACAATGGGGTAGCAGTATCCAGAAGTAAGGATATCCATATGTTGTGGTTGTGGTTGTAATTATTTAAAAAGCTACTGGTGAATCTGGTCACACCTAATCAAAATGCTTCTATGTTTGGCCCAACAATTTTAAGAAGTTTGGGCACAATTCATACTTAAAGGTTTTTAAGAATAGGTTTGTGTAGGAATGGAGTTGTTATTCTCTAAGTAACAGTATCTAAATGTGTCTATCTAAATGTGTCACCTGTTGAAAAACAGAGAAATAACATTGGGGAAGAGCAGAGAACCAAACACAGGGTAACTGAAATAATCATAATGAAAACCCAAATGGTGATAAAATGCCAAAAATGAAATACAAGTTCATGTCTAGTTGTCATTTTGCAATCACTCTGCAGCATTATTAATGGTTTGCAAAAGTAAAATTGTACGAGAATGAAGTACAGGGGAGGTTTGTAGGCATCATTGAGCATAATCCAGTCACTAGCAAGCAACCTGATGTGCTTTTTCTGCCCAATTTAACATCACCACAGGCTTTCTCACTATCCTCCTTAACAAGTTGCGGGTCAAAGGCAGGAGATGAGACCATTTATCCAGAAAATTTGTTGCAACACTACTTGTCCCTCTTGAAACTACTGCCTCACTTTTAAAATTTCCATGAGTATGAATGAAAGTGAGTCACATTTGAATAAAATCAAACTTCCAGTAATGGAAAATAAAGGTTAGGGACACTTTCTTCTCCTGTGGAATTTCAAATTGATAAACCGTTTTTGTTTGCTGGTGCAATGTTTTGCACTTCATAGGTAATTCACAAGGTAGCATTACTTTTTTAATTAAAAAAAGGTATTATAAAACTAACATAATTAATAACTAATAGAGTTAAGATCGGCAATGAAGCCTACCAGGAAATAAATATTTAAAAATATCATTACAGGAAAGAATATTCCAATCTAGTTTCCATTCTGGAAATCCCCAGATTTCCTTGCCAACACCTGACAATTTTTAGATTACAAGAACAGGTGAACACATAGTTACGAGGTGTAAGATAACAGTATCAGGTCAATAATATTTGCACTGAGTTTCTTTAAATATCTTGGAGATTATCGATCTATTTTGATATGTATGTGTGGAAAGAATACACACTGAGTTTTTTGGCCCACTTTCTTAGTGTCGTTACAGGGGTAATGCATGGTCAAACATTCATTAGCCAAACGATTCTCAAATTTAACAATTTTATATATAAGTTTCCACTACAATGTGTGAGGGACTCCCTACTCCATTCTTACTTTTTCTTCTAGGTTATTTAATAATTAATTTCTACTCAGCATCTAAGTCTTATTTTTGTTAGTTCTGTAGTTGAAGTACTAGATAGAAGGGCTAGATGATATTTATGGGACAAAGACAATTTGTTAGAAGTTACAAATCTATTTGTTTGCACATGTCATTTGATATTTACAAGTGATTCGTGTTTCTTAAGTGTTTTGCCAAAGCATTCATTCCATGTGCATGGAAAGGCTATTACTGTGCTGCCCTTAACCTTTGAATTCATAGAGTTTAATAACTTATTATTTGGCAGTGACCATTTTGCTGTTTTCCTTTTATATTTAGTCAAACCAAATATTTCCTTTAGAATACAATACTATTGAAAAAGTAAAATGAACATTTTACTTCAAACATATATAGTCTGGCATATAATTTTATGAGTCTATAAAAAGTATTTTATCTATTTTCTGTATATCTTTAAATTAAAACGTAAACCTAAAGTGCCTATGAATGCTGTATTTAAAGGACAGAAACATGGTTAGATAGATGAAAATAACTATTGAGCAAATATATTACAATGGTTAATAGAAATGCTACAGTTAAAAATTGCAACAGATAACGATCTAAGAAGCATGTTTATTTGACATATACAAAATTGGTCAAAAATATGAGACAATGACACTTATCTTTAGTTTTCATTATATAGTTTAAGATTGTTCTTTCTTTTCTCTTGTTTTTTTTTTTTGAAACATTGTAAATTATAAGAATTCATGGCTCCTAAATCTATTTACCTTTTTAACAAACAAAACTTTCAAAATATAGAATATTGATTAAAATACATAAAGATAGTACCTGCTTAGTGGAAAGTTCCATTGCTGAAATAATAGTTGGATCCTAAAGAAGAAAATGAAAATGTGAAATGCTTGGTTAATTACTAAAGTCAGTCCTTGATTAACTAAAATTAATTAATTAACCAAGTTTTTAGTGAAACGTCAGTACCCACAAGACATGTAAAAGAAGTTGTACAGTTTAAGTATCAAGGGTGTGTAGACAATGAGTATTAATGTCCTCTGGCCAAAGACTTTCAGGAACATACAAATAGTGATTATATTGGGTTTATTGCTCATTGCAATAAATCAGACAATAGGACCAGTCAGTAAGAGAGTATTAGAAAGGACTTATGTAATTCAGGGTTGAGTTAGGTATTTGGGGGAGGGTTCAAAGAAGTGAGACTTGCTCTGCATTGAATGCTGTCAAAAAAGCAAAGTGATTTTTCTGTGATCTTCATAAATCTTATTAAGAAGGCAGAAAAACAGAATGAACTAAAGCAGTGATTGGTACAGACACATATTTATCATGTGTCGTGTGAGTTCCTCCACCCAACCTAAAAGTGGAGCCGGAGGTAAGCCCTTATCTGCAGGTAGGGAGCAGGAGTGAGGAAGTAAGGTTTGAGAAGGAGGAGGAAAAGTCAATAAAATGATGTCATGGAAATCACCACTGCGTGAAAAATCTGAGGATAGCAGATAAGGACTCTCAAAATTGTCCACTGAGGTTTGTATCAAGAAAAATATTTATTCAGTCTATTATTCACTGGACACCCACAGAGGTATTTACTCTCCCACACCACCAGCTTTGGCTTGCTCTTTTTCAAGAGAAGTTCTTGTGCAGAGAGTGAATACATACAAGTGGGAATTAAAGTTGAGGCTGATAGGATGTGAGGAGGGGCAGAAAAGGACACACACACACACACACACTGAGGACAGGGATATTTGTCTGTTTCATTCATTGCCATCTCTTGAGCATGGTTCCTGGAATTTACAAGTTCTCAGTGAATAACTGTTGAATGTATGATGAGTGAGTGAATGAATGAATGCTCTACCAACCTTCTACCTTTAGCTCCTGTCTTTCATTCGCAAGACTATACTCTTCCTTCCATTCAATTTGTATTTAAGATAAGGACAATCGTCCTCCCGGGTGGCGCAGAGGTTGAGCGATGCGCTGTGGAGCTGTTGGAGGCGCACGATGTGAGTTTGACGCCCAGCAGGGGAGAATCCCACATGGTGTGGCAAACCTCTCCTGCCTCACCCGCTGCTCCCCTTAGCGGTGTGTTCTGATCTGCCTGTTCTGCTCCCCACTCTGTCTCTGGTGAACCCTCTTGCTGCCCCATGTCTCTGGTCTGTACCCCAGCTTGTATGTATAAATAAATAAATCTTAAAAAAAAAAGATAAGGACAATCATCTTTTAAAAAAGGTCCATGATCCTTCGAATTTAGCTCAGATTTCTTCAGAAATCATCTAGATAATCTGTACTCACTGTATTTACTTTTTCATGCCTCATTCAGTGTCATTCAGAGGTGAGGAGACCACAGAATCGCTAAAGAAGTGATCTACAATTTTCAGAAGCAGTATATATCAATGAACAATAGAGCCGAATGGACAATTTCAGTCCATATTATCATACTGGCCTTTTTTTGGGCTTTATATAGCACTACTGACCACTCATCTATTCTTAAACACATCCTCTATTAAATATTATTATATTTAGTAACTCATTATTGACAATTCTTATCCTTTTTCAGTCTTTTCATCCTTCACTCATTCTCATGATGGTGTTCTCTTGCTGACTTCTTTCCACTCTCCTTTGGATGCTACACTCTTTACCTGATGAGCTCATCCTCTCTTGTGGTTTCAGTTACCCATTATGTGCTGCAGAATTGCAAAATCTCTACTTTAAATCCTGCTGTCTAAGCTAAATGCAGACTTTCTTAACAAATTTAAGTCAACCTATCCAAGATGCAAATGGGACAAATGATTTAGGATGTAAATTTATTGAATGGAATAACTTAGGGATTTCCCACAGTTTCCATTTTCATAGCTTAAATTAATGATATTAAAAACAATACTTTTCTATAGAAAATATCAATTATACAGAAAAACACACTGAAAGGAATAGTTACCAGTTTTTTCTATGCAGATTTATGAACTTTAGAATTTGGCAGCACCAAAGGACTTTAGTTTTTAAAAATAAAATTGACTCCTATGTTTAGGATTATACAATATTCCAATCAATGAACCCAACTGTTAATTAACAATAAAAAGAGTTAGTGTATGTGCTGCCGCAGCAAGCACAGCAACACAAAATGTTAAATATCCCTAAGGTAGAAGAAAATGACTTATTTCATACATAATTTGTAAAACAAAACAAATCCGATACACATCTGACTCCACTGTGCCATATTGTGATTTCAATATAATTAAATTAAGATCCCAAAACCCCCTAATTAAAAGAACACTACTTATTTTTTTGAATAGAGAATTAATAGCAGTTTGGACAAGCATGTTCTATACCCTGCCTGTGGTTGAATTTTAATAGGACATATATTAAAAAGACATCCATTTAAATAAGCTATATATTTTTTGAGAAATAGCTGGTGGTGAATATGAGTTCCATTTAAAACAGATGTAGCTTCATAAGCATTTTTCATGAAACTAGTTTCAAATGCAAATTTAATTGGTGTTTGAATAAAAATGAAATTAAAAACTTAGCATCTTTTCAACATTTTCTATGACTCTAATTTACTATATTTTCCCAGATATTTTAATTTATTCTTCATTAAACTTTTGCACTTGCAGAGCTTTTCAACCTGCTGATCCCAGGAGAATCTGACATAGAGCCCTATATGTTAAGCGCGTGGATATTCCTTTACAATGACTTAATAGACTAGGTTTTGGAAAGTATCAATTATGTTTTACATTTCAATGAAAATTAAACTCTTTCATTTGTTTGCTCAGCTGTTCATGGCATACTGCATGCATTGGGTTTAAAATGCATGTGTTATCTATGCGACTGCCATGCAATCCTTTGCAGTCAATAGAACTATAAATAAAATCCACTTGACTAAATGCACTGCAACTTTTTTTTTTTTTTTTTTTAACATTTTGCAACTTGATGTTAACACTTCACTGTTTCAAACGTAAAACCCGTATTTGACTGGACTGGAAAAAAAAGTCACACATAGAGTAAAAATCAGTTCATGTCCAGCTTTGAGGCCTTGTCTATATTTTTAAAATAAGGAGTAGAACTAAGAATTCTCAAATATTTTAAAAGAAATCTTTACTTGTATAATTAATTAACAATGCCTATTGTTTATTACTACTCTCAAACTTTAAAGAAAATGCTAAGAATCACAATCATTATGAAATGGAAAAGTTGTGACTCAATTGCTTATAACCAGCTTGTTTAGGATCACATAGTAAACATGAATCAAATTCAGATTTATGGTTACAAGTAATATTTGGATTTAGGCTTGTGGCTTAGTAATTTAATACCATTTTCAATATTTAATGGCAACTCAAAGTCATTTCTGGAGTTATACCAATGGCAATTTCATTTCACCTCTTATTACCTATCAACATTTTTACTTTAAAATGGGAATTTTTATTACTGAGGAATATTTTTCTTTCTATACTCTGATTAGGATTTCATTTTATCAGAATAAATGTATCTTGGATATAATTTGAAACCACTGGAATGTTCTGTGATCAGCCAAGGTGTTTCACTAAAACCAACCTCAAGAATGCAATGGGCATAGTGCTGGCTATGCCAGCATCAGTATTTTATATGAGATTTGGTTTTCAGTCTAACAGGGGTATATAATGAATGTGGTCTCATGGAGATTATATTATGGTAAAATTAACTAGTTAGTTGACATTAAATGTCTTCTTTTTAAATCCAAGAATATCAGATACATCCTGACACTAAATCTGTTCTTTGTCTATTTACCTCGTCAATCTATCATAATGAATGCTCAAGTTAACCTTTTTAAAATTTAATTTATATTAGTTGGAATGACTTTCATGGCTTAAATGGAAACATAGAAACTGTAACATTTCTCTGCTTCTTTCACTCTATATACTTTAACATGTTTTGTGTTTTTTTTCTCCCACTCCAAAATTAAACAAAGTTTGACAGTGAAATATTCCAATTGCTAGACCACAATATATGTATGAACTTTGCCTGATAGAATAGAATGTTGAAAGTAAATATTTCTCTAAACTCTGCCCAAATATGTTTTGTCTACTGGAGTGTCAAAAAAGTATAATGACAATAACACACAGCAGAGAACATGGGAATAAACTGGAACACTTTGCTATGGAAAGAAATGTATTCCAGGTTGCAAGCAATATTTTTACAAAATTGTAAATTCATAAACAATCATTTTCATGCCAGCACCATATTACTTATTTATACATAACTGTTAGAGACTGATAAGAACCTTTCTGATATCTTAAATACCACACAAATGCCATTTAATAGTTATCATAGATGCAATGATTGTGTTTTTATCTGCAAAATACTAATGAGATAATAGATATTAAATACTTGTTTGCAAAGCTGTCTTCCAATACTTCATATTTTGTCAAGTCATATTTAATAGATCATGTTAAATTAGTATTTTTAAACTAAAATTTTATTAATGCACTAAATAAAATAACTAGATGTGAAATATAAACTTAAAATTCCAAAGACAGAGGAAAGGAAAATAAGCTAGAATATAGTATTATTAAATAATTATGCTGTTTTGATTCATAAATTTATGATAGAAAAAAAAATTAAATGATAGGAAAAAAGAAACGTGTTTTTAAAATGGCATGATTTGACTTGATATAGTTTTATAAGATAAAATTAATTGTATTACTAGGTAGTAAAGGAAGTACTTTAAATGATGAGTCTAAAAGTTGCATAAAGTCAGGAACCAGGTTTACAGTGTTCACCTCTGAGTCACCAGAACTTAGTGATGCCATTTTAGAGTTGATGGATTTGAGAGCAGAGCGGGGTCGTTGGGTTTACTCTGGGAAAGGTTTCACCAGAGCATATCAGTGCCATCTGGGCAGGAACTCGGGGCAGCCATTTCTCTGCCCACCTGTGCCTATGCAGGTGCTTTCCTTTACCACCTCTGTCCCTCTGCAGCGCAGCGGCCTGCCTGTCTGCCCGTGACCTGCAGCATGCAGGCCTCTCAGTGGGGCTGCCCCTCAGTGGAGCAGCTCTTTCTGCCCGCTTGTGTCTATACAAGTGTCCTTTACTTCCTTGCCCTAACAAACCTGTTCTTTAACTATAACTGAGTCTCTGTCTCGTGGAGAGACTCGCCGCGTGCCGCCGAAGGGAGCTCTGGGGAAACCTTTCCCAGAGTGAACCCAAGAACCCCGCTCGGCTCTCAAATCCATTGACTCTAAAATGACATCATTAGCACTGTGTCAGGACCATAGCAGACAGAATATGTTTTGGTTACAACTGAATTAATAAGTGAAATTTGTTTTAATAATATATAACTAAAGAGAAATATGGAACTATGACAAATACAAAGGAGTCCGGATAAAGTCGTACATTTTTAAGTTAACTTTTTTATTATCTCCTGTAACTTCATTTGCAACCATGGTGACAATGTACATTTTCAAATTTATTACACTGGCCTTTTAATTTTCTACTAGAGAATAACTGGAGCATAACCTGCAGGATAACTAGTTTCTATTCTCAGTTCCTCTTCCTCATTCTGGCACTGCACTCAGCACAGACTCCCTACAGAAGGCCTCAGTCTCTTTAGTTTCTCATATTTCATTTTCCATCAATACAGATGCCTTCATTCATTTAATAAATGTTGGTTGAAAACATAATTTAGGTTCTGAAGACAACAATGAAAGCAAAACAGCAATTTATTTATCCACCTTCAGAATCTGTGACTTGCTTGCTAACTCTATGTAGATGGACTCTACCTTACTAGCAAGGTCCATTTGCATAACTGTATTTTTAATTTGTAGGATGAAGTATCAACACTGAAATGAGTCTTGGTGAAAGATAGGGATTACTCATCACTCTATGCCACACATAAATAAATAAAAACATACCGGATTTTTAAAAATCATAATAAAATTAGGATGATTTTAGTATTTAAAGATTAAATCAAGAATTACAGAAAAGATTGTTTTATGGCTTATTTTCATTTTAGATAAACTAAAATGATTAAATTATATTAACAAATTTGAGCATAGTAGCTGGCACTACATACAACATGTCTAATTCTGCCAGTCTCCTTGTGAAGTTGATGTTAGCCCCACTGCTTTACTGATAGGGAAACTAAGAGGGATTGGACAAGCGTTCCAAATAGAACTGCTCTGCTATGGCTGAAGAGCTTAAATTCTTAAATGTTTAAATTCTTTTTAAAGATTTATTTATGCATATAAGAGCTGGGGTGTAGGCTAGAGGTGGGTGTGGTGAGAGGATTCACCAGAGACAGAGTGGGGAGAAGAACAGGTAGATCTACTGAAGTACACTGCTAATGGGAGCAGCAGGCAAGATAGGAGAGGTCTGCTGCGCCATGTGGGTTAGTTCCTTGGCCGGGGATCGAACTCATGCTGCAGTTGCTGTTGCTAGCTTCATAGTGCTGAGACTTAACTCCTTGTGACACAAAGGAGGTCCCTGAAGAGCCTAAATTCTTTCCACTAAATCATTGGTTAGTTGTTATTGCAAGATGTTTGTCATGACTTAACAGTTATTCGTTTTAATGTTAATCATAATTTTAAGTGAATGAACTAAATTAGTAGTTTGCTATATTTTTCTCTTCAAAATAGTACTGAACAGTGAACAAAGACCTCTTGAGCTAATAAAAGGTCGAGAAATATGAGATAAGAACAGTCTTAGGAACACCTTACCAAAATTTAATTAGTAAAAATTTTAATCCAGCTTTTCATTTTATAAAGTATCTGAAACATCTGAGGCAAGTGAGATAACATTTAATTGTAAGAATAGTTTCAATGTTTTTTCATTTTCTATCCACAGAATTCTTCTAATTCCAGCTTGTTTTGCAGATATAAATCTAACATTTAAGTTTGTCATATTATTTTATCAAAAACTGAAATGACACCTTTGAGGTATCTACTGTCTACCATTATTGCATAAATAATTCATATCAAGACATGCTTCAATTCAAACACTTTCTATTAGCTGGCATTCCAAAAGGAACAACAGACATTGTGCTTTATATTGCCTTGGTTCTCTTCTCTCACTTCAACCCATAACCTGCTTCCTCTATCCCCAAACCTATATAAATTTGCCTGGATTATCTGTATTTTAGGACCAAGGAACAAATATATGCAACATTTCTTAAGTGCGCCCACCAGACATTCATAAAAAATTTGCCACCAGTGACTTTAAAACATGAAACATACTTTGCTTATAAATAATATTTTTAAGAAAATATGATAAACACAATTTATGAATGAACTAAAAAAGGTTAAAATATCTTTATTTCCGTTGTCATTCTGAATCCATTTCCTTTATCATGGAAATTACCACATTAGAGGATAAAGTTTGAAAGGAGGTTTTGGGTAGAGGGTAGTGGCACATGGAGTTTATTCATTGAGCTAACTTACATAAATAACATAAAATGTAAATCATGTATTTTATCATTGAGAAAACAAAATATGAGCCAAGAATATATTTCTTAGCATTTTTAGATTTAACTAGCATTGAACATTTCAAGGTTTATTTTGACTAGTGTCTGGCTTTCTAATTGACAAGCTAATTAGAAGGATGTGCTAGACTACTTGTCCATACCAAGTTCAGTGTGCAGCTGTCCTGGGGGAGAGACATACAAGTGAACTTGTTGACACTTGAAATTAAGCAGCACTCACCCGAAAAACTGTCATTTCTTCCAGCAAAACTTCTTCTAAATCATGCCAAGTCTCCTTAGGAATCGAAACTACTTTAAGAACTGTTCCAACATCTTTGAAAGAAAGTGGAGAGGGCCACAATTTAAATAGATTTTAACAAAGGTTTGTTGTTAATGAATGCAGTCAGTATTTGATCAAAATGAACATTTGGACCCAAGTCTCTGTTTTAATTCATGTTTTCATTACAGCATTATTAAAATATATGGTTAAATGCATTTCATGCAAACAGATACCAAATTATAAATGTAGCCTGAAATAAAAATAATTGAATTTTTAGAAAATATGTGAAACTTTGAGAATGGTTTTATTTGGAACCTGCATAAATAAAAAAATTATAATCACTAAGTTGGATTAACTATTTTTATTGTTTTTAATCTCAAGTGTCAGAAGATTCAGAAAAAATTATAATACCAGTTTGAAATGACTGGTTTTTCCACTTTCACTAAGAAATCAGGAACAACTATGGAGGCTAAAAGTAGATGTAAAATGCAAGGAATGTTGTCAAGCAACAAGAGTTAGAATTTCAGAGCCTGGCTGCTCATCTTCCTGTCACCTGAAAACCTTTAGTCCTTAGAGGCCCCTAAAAACAACTCAATGACCATTAAGTGATGAATGGCACTAACCCGATTTCTCAAAATAAATACCTTGGATTACTTATTACAGTGATTTTCAGCAGTTATCTAATCAATTTTGCTTACCATATTGGTTTGATTAGCATATTGGTTAACCAAATATAAACTAAAAGAAATTTAAAATTAAGAAGTGTAGATTATAAGCAATTAAATTGAAAGTGTTTGATAGAAATTGCAAGAATTTTTGACTCTAATTTTCATTATTATAACAGACAGACTATTAAAATGATGAGTGCTGTCACTTTTAGTCCCTGTTGGTTTATGAAGATTTTAATCTCCCATTATCTATAGACTATGTTCCTATTCCTTGATAGAATGAACAGGACCTAATTAAACAATTTGACTCTTCAATGTTCTACTTTTGATGAGCTGATCAATTATTGTAGTTTCCATTAACTCATTTTGAACAGGTTTAGCAAACCAATTAAGAAAACCTTGTAGATTAAAAAAAAGAGTAAGTCACGCCAGAAAAACAAATTTATCTGTGCTATTGATAACTATTTTCGGGAGATGGATATGATGGCTATGTGAGATTAAGAAAGATTGCCAGTGTATCCTTTGTAAAGTTAAAAAAAAAAAGCCCTCTTTTAGGAGAACACTTTTATGTTTACAGGACCCTAGACTACTCATAATACAAAGATTAAAGGTAAATTAGGTTAATCTACTCAGTGCCCCTGGTTAGTCTCTAGTACCCAAACATCACTTTATCTGTGTTACAGATCAAGTTTACTGAGTAGTATTTCAAACAATTTTGCACAAATTGAATCAGATTACTCAACTAGGATCAATATGTGCAACTTAGTTAAAAGGTAAAATTACTGTAATCAATTTACTTTGCTGACAGATGACCCTGATCTGTGCTGACTGATAGCTATCCACAACAGTGGATGTTCAAAGTGCTCAAGAAATTGCTTCCTTTAAATACAACTTGTTTCCAAGAGGAATTAAATCCTCAAGATTGGATTTCTTAGGTTAAACAGCCAGAGGCAAGCTTTGGTTGCACTGACAATGAGTGAGGGCTTCTCACATTGTATAACCCAGAGGTGAAGAAAAAGGAATAGTGTGATATTATTGAGAAAGCTTAGAGATTTGATTGTAAGTTGACATTAGATGACTAATTTATTGAAAATAAATCATATCTATTGAAAAGAAATCATATCACCCTATACTTTTAAAAGATATTTATAACTAGAAGTTGAGACTTGCAATTCATTGACTTTTACATAATTCTGAGTCTCCTTGGGAATTTTTTTTTATTTGATAGAGAAACTTTCTCATAAAAACAGTCTGTAATGTATTGCTCAGAAACTGACACTGTTATATCTGATAACATAAGTATATCACAATTTCATTTTAAAACTCTTTAAAGCATTTTCTGTGCAGTTGTCTATCTCTGTGGTTAATGCACATTTTTTTTTCCTTTTTCTCACCAAGGGAAAAAGAAATGTTATTATACAAGGTTCCAGTGGACCACTCACTCTGCTTCCCATTGATTTATGTCAGTTAACAATGTTAATGGAGACTAGGAATTTATTACCTTGGAATCTGACCCTAAGAAGCACATTTTAGATTGGTAACTGGTAACAAAAATAGTATTGTTTTTATTAAAGAGAGTAGGGTGAAAATAAAATGTCAAATAGCAATAGGATTCATTCTAAAAATATAGTTACAAAATATTTACTTATAATCATGGATATAGTAGTAATACATTATTAAATTTCTATAGAAATGGGTCTAAAATATATCTGATGATTTCTTAGATCCATTTCTTGTTTTCCTTGGCATGGCAAAAATATTGAACAAGTTTTGTTGCCAAAGTTATTTGCTGGATGTCTTGTGCCCTATTGCAATTTTAAAGTTCAATAATTTAATTTTGCATCAAAAAATCCTGGAACCATTATTGTAGTCTTGAGAATTTTAGGCATGATTTGAGTAATATATGTTTGTTCTAAAAATCCACTGGCCAGAAGAGAGTTATGATTCAGTTACAGACATGGGTTGTGCACTAATCATTAGCTTTGCCTAATTACATTAAAAATTTTTGATTGAAAATCAAATTTATTTTAAATTAATATATCGATTTGCTTAAAAAATATACATTTGTAATGACAAAATGTTCAGCTATTTTAGTCATTCATTAGTTTACTATATGCCTTGAGAATGACTATAAAATCTTCCCTCAGTTCTAATTATTCTTAATTGGTTAAACACAACGGCCTGGGAGAAAAGTTAGAGGTGAAGTTAAAATTTTTACCTGTTCCAATAAACATGACATCATACTGGCCATCTTCTGCATCAACTCGATCTACTACAATTTGTGTAAACTGATAATTTACATCTGTTTTGATCATTATCGGGCGGTTATTAATAGGAAACACCGGATTGTACATGGCTGGATGACTTCTTGCAAATGTAATAACATCATCTGGAAGGTCCTTTGTAGAATCAAATCCACCAAATGTTTTACTGGGACACTATTAGGATAAAAAGAAGAATATCTTTTGATTAATATCTAATGAATATGATTTAAATCATATGATTATAAATAATCTCAATGGTCTAGATCTCTTAACCTGCTAATATTTTCTCAAGTAATGTAACTAATAAACTAAAAAATATAACAAAAAGTAGAATAGATGCAATACATAATGTATTTCCTAAATAAATCTTATGTCTTAATGGTAATTAGTTATGTCACCATTTCTTATTAAAAATTGTGGATGCATCTAATAAATTCAGTGCGCAGGAGGAGTCTGATGCCTCTAAAGCGGTGATACCATATATTTTATTCATGTATAGAAGAAGTATTGGTAATAATGAATAAAGTATATTATAACTAAGTGCAATTAATCATTAGATAACAAAAATTCAGAATAATGTGCTGGATAGATTTAATCTTTCCCGTGGCATTATGTTAAAATACAAATGCACTTTTCAAACTAATAGATAATATAAACTATTATTTATCCCTTTGTTTCTAACATAAGGGGGAAAGAGAAGATGAACAGAGAGGAGGGGGAACAATGAACGATGGTGGTGGAACATGGGTGCTTTCATGGTGGAGGTGCCATGATAACATCACCAGAAGGCGGGGCAGAGGAAATCCTAACTTCCAAAACACAAACAATATATACAATACCTGAATAAAAAAAACAATTTTTTAAAAGTACCCTGAAAAGTACCAAAAGCTGTCTATTTAATAAGGTCATGCTAGGGATAAGGAAAGATATTATTTAATGTGGTTAGCAGCCTGCATGGTGTAAGTAACAACTGGTAAGAATGGAGCAAACCGGGGCCCACATGGTGGCACAGGTCTCAGAGCTCTCACTACTAACCCGCATGGCGCAGCAGACATCTCCTGCCTGGCCAGCTGCTCCCCTCAGCAGTGTATTTTAGTAAATTTGCCTGTTTTGCTCTCCACTCTGTCTAGTGAATTCTCTCACCTCCCACATCTCTGGTCTACACTCCAGTTCTTGCATGCATAAATAAATAATTTTTTTTTTAAACGAATGGCACAAACAGGTCACAGAGGGCCTGAAAGGATGTATTGTGATATAATGGCATAATATCATTGCTGGATACAAACATCCACTTAAAGCAATTCAACAAAAATGAGAAAATTCAGATTTCACTCTGTCTCTTTTTTGCTGCATTTAATTAGGTGATATGAACATCCAATACAATATCTCTAGTCTCCTGCTTTATGGTCTTACACTTAAGTAATTTCTTTTATATAAGAGTTTGGAAGCTAAAATGTAATTACTAGAGGTTTTTGATCGTATAAGAGGTTTAGAAGTATAATCAATTGTCTTTGCCATTACCTTGATATGGATTATTAATAATTCATGTAAAGTGAAATAAACTTGGTTTAAAATGGGAAGAGTATCTATCTATGAATACATATGTTTGTTTTTCTTTTTTTTAAAGATTTATTTATTTATACATACAAGCTGGGGTACAGGCCAGAGGCATGGGGCGGCAAGAAGGTTCACCAGAGACAGAGTGGGGAGCAGAACAGGCAGATCAGAAATACACTGCTGAGGGGAGCAGCGGGCGAGGCAGGAGAGGTCTGCCGCACCATGTGGGATTCTCCCCAGCCGGGCGTGGAACTTGCATTGCGCGCTGCCACCAGTTCCACAGCGCAGCACTCAACCGCTGCGCCACCACGGAGGCCCTGAATATATATGTTTGTACATGTAGTTTGTATATGTAATACACAAACACAGTAATACACTAATAGTTTACTTACTCTTTAAGTAAATTATAAAATTACTATTTAATGTTATATAAGTATTAAATATTTGTTTAATTTCCTGGAAGAAACAATAAAATGTGTTTTCATATTTTACGTTTTTCTTTTCTATTGCTATTTAAAAATTTAGAAATGTGTGATTGAAAAGTAATGAATAAATTCATTTTGTGTTTTTATTTTAAAATTTGTCTCATTCTCTTCTTAACCCTAATTTTGAATCTAATATCACTTAATTGGAAGCATTTAAAAATGCAGTCCCATTCTATTCACACTTTGTTTGAATATCATTTAATACGTTTCAACCCAATAGTGTTAATGGAACTAAATATCAACTTCCATCTTTGGGATTAATAAATTTGTCCTAGTAAAATTTTTCATGAAGCTATGTATTATCTCCTGAAACATTCCTTAATTCCTAGATGAAGTAATACTTTCTGCCTGTGTTTCTAAAACTTGTTGCAAACTGCTGACTTTCCTTACCAAAATGTAACAGCTATCCATGACTAGTGGGTGAGATCACAGATTCCAGAACCAATTTGCCTTGACTAAGTTCTGTGTCCTCTCTTTGTCTCCTAATTTTCATAGGTAGGATAGGAACAATAATTAGCTTATTGCATATAATATAGATAAAGAAGTATAAATCTTTTAGAAGAGGGTCTGCTACACAAATTTTCCTTATTATTATTAATGCTAAATATCCTGTACAGATATTGAGATCAGAAACTGAATTTCCTGGTAGCTCCAACTGGTAGCACAGTATGTAAACCATCAGTGGATTTCTACTAGTGCTGATAAAGTGAATCTAGAAAAAGTTGATTTATATTTAGAATGTGCTAGCATTAGCCATAGAAAAATAAATAGGCATAGGGGTGATATAAAACTGTCCATTGACAAAGTAAAAGCAATGCACCATTAAGAAATGGAGTACATATTTTGTGCTTTTTATAATAGATATTCCATCTATGATAATCATTCTTCTGAAATTCTCTTTAGGTGTGTTTTTTAATTTATAAAATTTATCAGGTAGAAGTTAAATTTGTAGAATGAAAAAATTTTCAATCTTCTCATGAATAAATTTAGCATTATTTAGAAAACCAAGAATATGAAAAGCATCTTACATCTAATAAAATCATATAAAATATAATTTACTTAAATATAGTAGATTTACTTAAAGTATATTTTCTTAAATATAGTAGATTTACTTAGAGTATATTTTCTTAAATTTAGTAGAATTAAAAACAACTGAAGCAAATTAATAAAGAACTTCAAGGAGAAATTTTTTCATCGTACTAAATTATTTCCTGAAAGTCTCTTACATTTGAGGTTGTTACTCTTAAGTGGATGCTTCTATCCAGGTTGTTCTATTACCTCTGAGATCACATTGACAATGACACATTTTCTACCATATTGAAGTCTTTCCTTCTTTTTCCTTTTTTTCTCCCTACTTTAAATTGCAGATCCAAGGCTGGTTTTATTTTCAGTTCTGTACAATTATTTTATGCCTGAGTTTGCTTATACTTTCTGGAGGATAAAGGGAGAGGTTGCCAAGAATCAAAAGCATCTTAAAATATCTAGGCCCTGCTCTCTTTATGAGATTTACTTCACATATCTTTATTACCTAGTCGAGGAGGAATTACCCAGCCTCAGGGGAAGGTAATACTGATCTTTAGTTTTTTTCACCGATTGAATGTGCACCCCTTGATCCTTCATGAAGGTCCCAGAGAACAAGAGCTGGTGTATCCTAATTGTTTCACCTTTCCCCTGAAGGCCATTTCCATTAAATCCACTCACAAAGGAAAACAGAGAAGGCTACCTGAGCAGTTTCCACTTTGAAAAAGTTGTGGGTATTAATAACTGATAAATGCTGAAATGAAACACTCATGTCTGTAAAGAAAACATTTGTAAATGTGGAATTTCATGATAGCATAGAAAATCCTTGCTTTGATTTTATTTATAGCCTTGGGATCATTCTTTTACATTTTCTGTATTTAATATCTGCTTTTTGTTGCTTTTTGCTTTAACTTTTAGCAGGAATTTATTCATTTGACATTTTGAACACCCATTGCACTTACAGTTCCTGGCCGTGGGTAGGGGACTCTTCCTTGATAAGGCACCCACTGATAGTTGGGACCATCCCTGTGAGCATATGGACCGAGGAACACCCTTCTCACGTCGCTCATGCTATACATACACACGGCTGATCCCTTGAAGATGTTACTGAAAATAAGAGACAAAAAAAGCAGACTTTCTTTTTAATACAGTGGCAAGAGATCATGAACTGCTGATAATGAATACTTAAACGTCAGATGTCTATTATCAAAACTTAAATACAAATTCCTAGCAACTTCAATCAGTGCATGGTACTTAATTTTAGTCACCACCCCCCAAACACAGTATCTATTTAAGAATACACAAAACAAATTGTGATTTTCCAAAAAGAGATGACATGGATGAAACTCTCTTTAGTTCTCATAGACTATACACACACACACACACACACACACACATATATGAGGATAGGTGCATTCACATCAGACATAAAGCTTCTTAGATAAACATATATGCATGATGCCCTAAAATGTAATGTTTAATTTTGATGTCATGTAAAAATAAAAACTTTGGTAATATATGAAGCCCCAAGCATCAGTACTGAAACAAGGGAATGTTTAAAAATGTTTAAGAACTCATTTTCTAAGTTGAAACTGGTCAGAAAATGAATAGTCAATGTCAAATGGTAAGTCACATTATTATTATCTTAACCCAACATGTTAGATATTATTATCACATACCCAACATGTTAGATTAGGTAACAGAGTTTGATTTGCATGGAGGCATTTAAAATCATCTCTTTCCAACAGAAAATATAATTTTAAGTTGCTACACAAAAATCAGGTAATTGCAGCAAATTGGAAGTGTGCTGTAAACTAATATATTTTTTCATTTTATTTTGCTTGCAAAAATACAGCTTGAGGAATATATTTCTACAAAGGTATAAAACTGTTGTGCACATTTAAGTCGTGGAACACTTATCTTTTAAGAGTCTGTCCCCATCGAAAATTACATATAAATCAGACCAAATGAAAAATGTGTTCATAGAGTTTATTACCGGAAACTGCAATTTTCATGAGAGAAGAAGCCTGACTTTTTTTTTGCAGCATCAGTTATATGTTGTACTTGACAGAGTAAATGTCAACAAATATTTACAGAATTTAACAACTATTTTCCGTAACAGAATAAATAGCAAATTAATACATATTGGATACACCATCGCTTACAATTTTTATATGTCTCTTTTCCATTGATATATACTTTGCTTTCCTACTGCTGAAATCAGCCATCATCAGAAGACATGATTTAGATTTGTATCTGTTAAGACACACTCACAGATATTCATTTCATTGAAGAAGAGAGCTAAAATTATTTTACCCAAGTGTGGTTCTTAGACCAACAGCAAGGACATCACCCAGAGAAGTTGTTAGAAATACTAATTCTTAGGACTTATTCCTTTCTTATAAATCACAAACCTTCAGGGCAGAGCTTGGTGCTCTCCAGGTGATTCTGATGCAGACCCAAGCCTAGGGATCATGTATGAGGAAATGAGAAAGCAGAGGAAATATGTTGTTTGTTTAATGTGAGCTTCCCACATTTGTTACTTCAGTAATCATTCTGTTTTTATACCAAAGGGGAGAAATATTTTCGTATGGCAAATAACATAAAGTTTTATTACACAGGTTTCTTAATTTTTACATGTTACTTTTTAAGTTATTAATTCAAAGTGTCCAAGAAATTTCAAATGGCTTTAATATTCACAGTATAAATCAGTGATGGACCCTACAGTTACAATTCCTCTTTACGTTGTCACAGTGCCTTGCGACACTTACTTATCCTGACTGTTGGTTAAAAGAAAATTATTTTTCTTTTAAACATTTCATTTCTATCTAAATGAATCACCATTCATTGGATGTAAATGTGTGTGTGTTTTCAGAAAGTCCAGGCAATATTAACTCTATACTGAAATTGTAAGGGGGTAATTGCTGATTTTTTGACAGTAACAGTCTTGAGGAAGACAGAAAACGGTAAGAGCACAGAAGAAAGGAGGTGGTGAGGAGGGTGGGTGGAGGAGGAAAGATGTGGGAGGGGGAGAGAGCTAAAGGGGAAGAGAAGGGAGAGGGATAAAAGTTCATTCACTCTTAGTTTATATCACTACAAATGTGAATCAAAACTGATTCACAGTTTTGTAACATTCTACATTTCGTTCAAATATTGAAAGTATAAACTAGATGGACCATGACATAAATTTTTCTGTTTCATCATTCTATTGACAGTGATGATATTCTTGGCTAAAATTTATTTTTTAATTTTTAAATCTACTTAAGTTTGACTTATTTCAGCTACCAAAGAATGTACAGCTCACAGGTAAAATCAAAGCTGTTCTTTTAAAACCATATTTTCATGAGGTATGGATATTTGGAAAGCATCTAAAGGACATGAAGTTTCTATGATCATGAAATAGTAAAAAGTTATTTACCTGGAAGTTGTAAACACTCCATAGACAACTGGATTTTTAGGATCTTTAGAATTCATTAGGAATATATCCTCTGTTTGAAAACAAAATTGGAGAGAGTTGCATTTTTGAAGGTCAGCCCAGATTCTGAATAAATATTCTCTGCACAACATCATTAGCTACTTACGTAGTTCGTCAAAATGAGTGTCAATGCCACTTGGACCTGGCACTGAACAAATCAGACGAGCTTTGAGGAATGTTGTCCACTTATTTACCAGGCTCCTATGTCCCCCGAAGTCATTCTAAAAGGAGAGATCATCAGTTTTAGGAACGGTGTATGCAAATGATAATTTGAAATATTTTTCTTATATTAGTACCTTCAGGCAGACACAAAATACATACCCTAATTTTATAAAATAAGGAATTTTAAATGACAAATAGCTATGATTTCTTATTATATTGTTGGTCAAATAACTCACTCTAATTTTATTCAAGGAGAGACTCATAATAATATCCCTTAGCATTAAAAAGTCACTTTATTTTTCCATTCTGTTACCACACTACAATAAATATCTATTACTCTCTATTTTGTTTTGGTTTAGGTTTCTCACCCCTACGTATGTATTTTTTTAAAAAGATTTATTTAGTTATTGCAGACAAGCTGGGGTGTAGGCCAGAGGTGTGGAGGGAGAGGATTTACCAGAGAGAGAGAGTGGGGAGCAGAACAGGCAGATCAACTGAAATACGCTGCTGAGGGGAGCAGTGGGCGAGGCAGGAGAGGTTTGTTGTGCCATGTGGGAAACTCCCTGGCTGGGGATTGAAATTGTGCTGCAGTGGCTCTGGATAGCTCCATAGAGCTGGGACTTAAACTGTTGCGCCACCGGGGAGGACCTGCATGTATTTCTTGACTTCTTACTCACCTACATAGACTAGTTCACAGTCAGTGCTTGGCACACAGTAGGCACTTAGTGAGTGCCTGAATGAAAGAATAAATTGCAAGCTATTCTAACTCATAATGAAAAACATCTCAAAGCTATGCTAGCATCAAATACTTTATATGGTTAAAAATAAGCAACTTATACTTTACAAATAGCATGTTGAGAAAATTTTTGCCTAAGCCTTAATAAAGGTAACCCATTCTATGGAAAACATTTTGAAAAAAGTATCTCCTCAGGAAATAAAACTGAATTTCACCTACGATAGCAATAAATTATATCATGATGGTATGTACTTATTGGTAACTTAGAGTCCTTTTCTTTTAACATAGTATTTGTATTTATATATTTAAAGAAACAGAAATGTTCCTTCAAAAATATGACATTGATTCACAATTTGTTCATATGATTTTATATGCTATAAAGATTTTTTA
Source organism: Scalopus aquaticus (assembly GCA_004024925.1). NCBI lineage: Eukaryota > Metazoa > Chordata > Mammalia > Eulipotyphla > Talpidae > Scalopus > Scalopus aquaticus. Next base: position 344,354 of record PVIJ01000153.1, read on the forward strand.
AACCTTTGTATGTGGTGCTTTAAATATCTAGATTTGTGGAGAAAAGAGTTTCAAACCCTTCACCCAATTGTTTGTTTCCAGATAGTTGATAACTTTTAATTTCCCAATAAATGAATATATTAGAGATAAATAATTAGATGAGTGGGGTAGAAAGAAGGTTACCAAAAAAAAAATAAATAAATAAAACAGAGATTTTTAAAATTTCACATTACTTCATAAAAAGAAAGAATTCCATTTTAAGACAATTCTTGGATCTCGCTTTGTGATTTTCTTGATATTAAAGCTGCTTCAATATATAGAGCAATAGTTGGCTGTATTTATATTGCATATATGTACTACCCTATCTTCACACTGACTATACTAATTAACTCACAAGTATTTAGGGAACGATTTTTAATTTTATATTTATAATGTTACAACATATCTAATTTTGTAACACATACCAGTGCTTCAGTTATTCCAACAACGAATATTCATTCAAAACTTACAAACTGTAGGAAATTGCTGTAGGTCTGAGAACATTAAAAAAAAAAAAGGATTTCTCTAAAGTATAATGAGAACATTTACTACTCTAGGATTTCAGACTAAGATCATTTAATGTAATTATGAAAAAATGCCTTACAAACTTTAGCTGCAAGTTTGACTATGAAGAGTTACATATAAGCAACTACATAGGTTTTCAGTCATTTTACCATTTGAATAGTTGTTGATATCTGTCAAGTTTTTAGTCATATTTTTCAATATATTTGCAAATAGGTGGAAAAGAAAAATAACATTGTGATTGCACGATGATATCCCCCTGACATTTTTATTTTCTTAAATTTATCTCACCTTGCATATCTGACCTATTCTAGCATGAGTAGCCTTGCCAGTGTGTTCTCCATCTATTGCATTTTCACGGAAGAAAAAGTAGACTTTGTCATCTTCGGGGTTGTCACTCTCTGGGATGAGGTGGGCACTAATGAACCTTGGATCTGAGAAACAAATTATGGAATATACATTAAGACACAGTTGGATAAGTGATACCATTCATGATATTTCATTTTCACTTTCTCTTAACTCCTATTTGATATATTTCAAGATTATATCAAATATATCTTTCTTTTTTCACTTGTTTCAGTACCCATGAATCTTTTTGCATTTTAAGCATGTTACAAAATACCTTCTATTTCAAGATAAAATTCATTAACCTTTTTCCAGAAAGTTAAGAGTAGGCAAGTATATCTTCAGTGTGGTAACATATTGCAAATGCATTTCTGGATATTAAAATATTTTGCAAACTGTTAGAGCTGTCAAATATTCCTTTTTTCATCACTATTGTTATTCTTCCCTTTAAACATAAAATCGTTTAAATCTATTTACCAGTTCATTTATTACAGTCTCCAGGAAAATCGTGTGAGAAGGATGATATAAGATACATTGTCAAGCACAACAGATGACCCTCAAATCCTCTGATGTTGCCCCCCCTTCTAAATGAAGAGCAAAATCATTGCAGATACAGGAGTTAAAGAGCCTGGAACCACCCTTAAGTGCTCCCTGTCTCTACCGCACTGCATTCTGCCTACTAGCATGTTCCTAGTCATTTTTACTTCTTACCACATTCTTTTTACCACCACTGCACTCCACAGACTGATAGACAACTTGTTCCTACCTTCTCAACCTTGGTCTACATCTTCACACAGCAAGAATGAACAATCAAGAATGAACCTCTGGGGGCTCCCCGGTGGCGCAGCGGTTAAGTGCTGTGCTGTGGAGCTGTTGGCAGTGGCGACGCGAGTTCGACGCCTGGCCGGGGAGAATCCCACATGGCGCGGCAGACCTCTCCTGCCTCGCCCGCTGCTCCCCTCAGCAGTGTATTTCTGATCTGCCTGTTCTGCTCCCCGCTCTGTCTCTGGTGAACCCTCTCGCTGCCCCACGCCTCTGGCCTGTACCCCAACTTGCATGTATAAATAAAAAATAAATCTTTAAAAAAAAAGAATGAACCTCTGATCTATCACTTCCCCATCTAAACCCCCCAATAATTTTCGAAATCACTGACAGCAAAAAATAATATTCTTTCAATGTCCAGAAACCATTTATGATCTGGTCCCTGCTACCTCACATGCCTTTTCTTCTCACTACCCTTTGTTCCCAAACTTCTAGCCAACCATACCAACTCCTTTCCTTATTCTCAAATAAGTCAAGAACTCTCATACCTGCCTCAGATATTTCCTTCCTATGTAACTCTCTGTCCTCATATATACTAAGACTACATTCTCCTTTTTATTCAGGTATTTGTTCAAATGTACATCATCAAAGAGATCTTTGTTGACATTCCTATTTAAATCCATGAAATCTTTGCTACTGGATACGTTTTAAATATTTTCATGCACTTTTTTTCTTCCTAACATTAAACACCTGCTATAAAGCCTTTCTCTCTCTCCCGCTCTCTGTCTAATCTTAATTGGCTTATTGTTTGTCTCCCATCCCAAACCAAATGGAATGGAAACCCCAAGAGAACAAATACATAGCAAGTGCTGTTCGAAGCTATGATCTTAAAGCTTAAAATGCAATGGATGTTTCAATGCAAGGACAGAAGGAAAGAAAGAAGAAAGCAAGATCATTAGATTATGCAGAAAGTCTAGAGCTCCATTTCAAAAATAACTTTAGAAAAATACCTGGCTCATATAAACTATACAAAATACATGTAACATCTTCAGGGCTATAACAACACTTGCATGTTACTAGCTGCTCTTGTGACCTTCAGGCAAGACCCTTAATTCTGAGAGCTTAGAAGCCTACTTTTCAAACTGAGTTTCTTCAAGTTGGGTTTTAATTCAACTTGTTTGTCATAGTTTATATAAAACCAAATATTTTAAACTTAATGCATTTGAAAGAACTTTGTAAAATGTTAACAAATGCATTATTATCATCTGGATGATACTAAAAGGAAACCTCAAACACATGTCAAATTTTAGGATTTCATAATAATGTTGCTACTGAGAAAGTTCAAGCATTCTTCTGGTTTGACACTGGAACAATGGAGAAGTTGGTCTAATATTACTATTTAGTGTGGCTAATACAATTACTTGAATATTTTTAAAATGCAAAGTAACTCTAACTGCCTTTTATTAAATTGCAAATACATGCAAGATAGCATACAGAAAACAAAATCAATAATTTATTTCCCTTGTTCTCAAAAAGCCACCATCTAGCAAAAGTGAGGTGAAGAAGCCAAGCATGCAGATAGTCTCTTTGTGTTTGGGCATGAGAGAAGGAGCAATTGATTGTCTCTCTCTTTAAAATATGTGAGGTTTATTTTTATTTTTGATTTTTCACTTATTTAGTCTGTATTCATGGGGAAAAATATCTCATGTGAGGCGAATGATTGTTTTTCAAATGTGAATTTTATTGGGAAATAACTCAAGCAAACTATCAAATACAGTTATTGTTGGAAATGTCTTAATTCCAGTTTCTCCTTCAATATCTACAGACATGAAGAATTTTGTAGATGAATGGTCTGATGTAACTTCAGACAGAGCCAAAAAATTATACATAAAAAATGAAAACCAAATTTATAAAAAAGGAAAAGGAATATAAACAAAAAATACTGCCAACTTAACGCAACATCTTCAAGAAATTTAGGATATTATGTTATGCTTAGAAAAACATTCATTTCTATTTCAAAATAAAACAGATCCTAATTTAATTGATCTCTTCCATAATTTAAAAGGAGCCATTCTTCTAATATTTCAAAATTGGATATAACTTCACTTTGATCAAAACCTCTACTTACTATTCACTTATACTTTCTTCATAACCCAAGTTTGCCTTTTACTTTTGTGTTATATTTTCTACTTTTCTCCTTCTCTCTTATTCTCTCAGGTCTATTCCTCTCCTTGCTGATGGACTCCTCTCTGTGTTTAATCCCAAAAATCTAAGCAGTTATTCTAATTTTCTCTCTACCATCCTAAAATCTCTTGGCATCCTGAACCTCCACCTTTTTCCTTCCCTTTGACCCCACGCCAAAATTGGGAGGAAGAAAGCATATAATCATCATAAATATATGTGCGATAAACTTATACTACTTTTCACAAAAAAATCCCAGGGTTGTTATAAGTGATACTGTGATTTCTAGTAAGAAATCCGTTTATTTTTTTGTCCTGTTTCTGGTATCCTTGGAAAGTCCTAAGTGAAGACAGAGATTAAGATGCCTTTGTTATGTTAAGGAGATGACTTTTGAAAAACTCCTAAGAATGGGTGTTGGTTACTTGTGGAGTCACGCATCTATTAAATGGCTGGACTTTCGAGATCCACCACCCAAACTCCTGGGAGGGTAGAGGGTCTTGAGTCAAGACCCATGGTCACCAATGGTCAATGAGTCCTGGATTAATGAACATGTGGAGACTGGGAGGGAGCGTATGGAAGCTCTGCGCTGACTCCCCTATGGATACATCGCCTCTGTCTGGCTGTTACTGAGTTAAATCCTTTAATAATTAACCTGTAATTTAGTAAACAAAATGTTTCTCTGGGTTTTGTGAGCCACTCTAATAAATTAATGAAGTCTTCGGAGGGGGTCCTGGGAACCTCTGTAGCCAGTGGGCCAGAAGTCACAACCTGGGCTTGCCACTGGGAACTGAGGAGAGGAACGGGGCAACCGTCTTGCAGAGCTGGACACTGCACTCGAGGAGTCTGAATCGATAGACAACTGGATAGTGTCAGAGCTGAATTGAATTGTAGGATACACAGCTTATGTTCCAAATATTGCTTATTGATGAGGGAGAAAAAGACCTGTAGATGGTGAAATTGTGTTCAGAGACCTGCTTAATAAGGAATTATTTTATTTACTTTTACTGACTCACTAAAGATTTGCAATCAAAAACTATTTGAAATCATTCTGAATTTCTTTAAATCAACTCATGAACCATCTCTTACTATAATCTAAATTGAATTCTGGTTAACTTAAATTAATTAATATAATTAACTCAAAGACGGACTTATTTGCAATAGTGACAAGATCAAGACCATTTAGTAAGAATTCTTTCCTTCTCCTTCTCAGTCCCAAATTTTTCTTTTCTTAATTTCTGTGGAAGAAGGATCTCTCTTAGATACCTAAGTCTTAGATATCTATTTGCTCTCAACCAAATAGCCTACAGACAATTGCTTCAATAGCTATCTATTCTTCACGCAGTCACTTATCAACCTTCTATTTTCATTTATCAAATATTTCCTAAGCACTTACTCTGCTCTGGATTGTGGAAAATTAGGGGAATATTATGATTTTATATATAAATATATGTAAATATATATATATATTTCATTTGTTTCATAGGTGCATACTGTTTGTGAGGGAACACTGAAAATTAATGCAATTGTAAACTGCACAAAAAGAGCCACTGGCACCCACAAAAAAATCACATTCTTTAAGCTTTCATTGCTTCTCTGACTTGTAGCTTTTGTGACACTAACCCTAAACCATCAATGATTTAACCTTCACTACTTCCTGTATTACTTTCCTTTTCCCTAAATCCCTAAATAAAGACACTTTCTAAATTTCTCGGTGGGCACTTTTTATCTCTTCCCATTCCTACAAATTCAGTCATTTCCTAGTATTTCTTCCACTATTTCACCACTTTTAATTTTCTTATATTAAGAAAAAATCTCTTTGGGAATTTATTTACCGTTATAGTTTCAATTATTGCTAGACTATATCAGTCTTTCTTTTTTTCCTAGATTAAATTCTGCATTTCAAAATTCTGGCTAAAGCTCTCTACTTATATATCTTAATGCAACTTTAAGCACTCATGATTAGCAAAGAGCTTATCAACTTTTTCTTTTAAAATTGCTCTGAACCTACTCTTCCATTGTGGTTAATGTCAACATCAGGACATAGATATAAAACATTTTTTTGGCCATAATTACCATCTGTTTTCTGCTGATCTGTTTGCACTCTAAATATATTATTAAATTTATTTCTGCAAACATCTTCACTTTATTTCCCTCTTTTATAGTTATAATGTCACCAGCACAACTCATGCTTTACAGTTACATGGCTGGAATCATCTAACTGTTTTTACATGCAGTTCTCTATTTCTTTTAAGCTATTCACACAGTGCTACAGGAATAAGTCTGGGTGTATTTACACCATGTATTTTTCTGAATTAATGTTAGGAATAAGATATGATGAGGTAACATAAGTTAAGATATGGCAAACACAAAGGACAGCAAAACTTAGTGCTCTGATACAGTAATAGTGGAAAAATTAGATACTATATTCTTCCATACATATAATTAAGGTGGGCCACAATTTTGGTTCCGAGCTTTTTGTCACAAGAGGAAAATGGAAAACCTTGTCAATTACATTATTTACAGTGATTGTAATATAATAATAAACTAAGGGTGGTCAATGTTATTTATGAACTAACCTTGACTTATCTTTCCAGCAGAAAGATATATTTCCAGCTGACCACAGTTTCCATCTCTAATTCCTTAGAGGAAACTTAAAATACTGTTTTCACTATCTTTATAGGTATTTGTTCATATGACCTTCAATAATGAAACTTCTCTTCTAAATCTTGTGTAACATACAGTTCTTTTTCTCTTATTCTCATTTTGATATTGGTTGGGCCAGATATTTGTCTTATATCTCTGCCTTCTTTAGTTTGTATATATGACAAATCATTTCCCTAAGCAAATTTTGATCTGTACCACTGAAACCACCCAAATATAGGCCCTTATCTCCTTACTCCTGGCAGTAACATTCAATCTTTTTTCCCTGCCTCTGGCCCCACCTTCTTCAAACCATCTTGTATTATCTATCATCTTTTAATACAGAACCCATTCCCTGGCATCTGGTGCATATTCCTCAATTCATATTTATTAAAACTATTTTTTACTTGTTTCTTTCCTTTCTGTTATTGTAAATTAATCTCCCTGTTTCTATCTATTTACTCCAGGCTAAAATAATTTCTGAAAGTGAATATCATTCCTGTATGACTAAATGAGTGAGTTAATAAATGAATTTCCTGAACTTTTTGTTTTTGTTTTTGACAAAGGAGTCATATTCTCCTGTATTTTGACATAGTTCCCTGAAGCTTCAGGAATAGGTTAAACTCAGAAGAACCTCCACAATGTTTGGATTTCTGGATAAGGAAATTCTTAGATATGCTTCTTTAAATTACAAGTAGGAGTTATTACACAACAGTGGGCTTTCAAAACGTTCTGGAATTTTATGAATGTTCTTTTAACCTGAAAGAAACTTTCTTTGATGGCATCCTTTTGTGTTAGATAATTAAAACTAATTACCTGTTTGCAATTTTTCAAAGTTAGATTCCATCAGTAGGACTAAAATAACGAAAACATGTTTCTCTATTTTATAAAGCTACAAATAATGCATATGTTGGAAGTCACTGTCCTGAGAAAGTACAAGCAATTCAACAAGTTGTCGAGTCATCAAATCTCCTCTATGGAAAATTATTTCAAAATTCACTCAAATTTACTCAATCATCGTACATACAAGGGAAATATTTTATCTTCAGCTACTCTCATCAAATGGCAAGTAGAAATGAAAATCCCAAACCTATTAGCTTTTCTTGTGAAACCTTTTTACTGCATCCAACTAAAGGAGAGAATGCCTACATTTAGATTCCAGGTACAAATTTCTGATTTCCACATAGTCAAATCCACTGAAACTAACAGAAACGTAAAGATCTTCCTTCAGTGATGTAAACAGAATACCCCAAGGTCCTTCTTCACATTGCAATGTTCTGTCTGGAAAGTTTACAATATCATCCCAAGAGACAATGATTTAACAAAATCTTTGAGCGTATACAATTTGAAAATATTTCGTGTGATGTGAAGCATAAATTCATTGTGCATGTGTATTAAAATCCGAACATCAAAAGATATTGGCAAAACCCATTTAAGCGAGATCAAAGTACATTCATCTTTACCAGCATAGAAGTGCAATGTAAACATTACGAAAGGTAAATAAAGTTGGAAACGATTCTCTCATCTGGATAGCTTAAATGATATGCCTCTGGGGAAGCAACTTTGTCTTTACAGGTACTGTGGTTGGTGCTTTTGCAACGCCTTGAGCACACCATGGAAGCTGAACAATAATCACATTTAATAATCTTGGGCCAATGCTATCATGTGAAGCATGGAATCTTTAGTCGTGATAATGGCAACAAAAACTGAATAAATACACTTCTCTTTTATTTCCCCCTTTATCTCTTTACCACCCCCTTGACATTCTTCCACACCTCATCCCACAGATGGCATTTCTTGAAAAATTCAGGTTTGGGCACCACCTGCCACTTGTAACAGTACCACTCTGTTGAAATATTTTTAGCAGCTGCAAATTAAACTGTCCTTCAGGTGCAATCTCACACTTAATGAAAATGACACCTTGGCACAGGACATGCGGTTGCTTTTATGATTCATTTGGCAGCTTAAGTTTATTTAAATAATGAACACGTTTTGCTGCTCTCAGCATTGGAATCAGCTTGAATCTCCTGTACATGAACATTTTGACCAGCATTTGGCTGGACCTAACCCTTCCACCCAACAAGGCCCCAAAGAACAAGAACATAAAGCTAAATTTGTAGAAATACTTTTTACAAAGTTGAATTAAATTTATAGGCTAATTAAGGCTTTACAGGGTATCTATATATTTAAAAATTAGAGCAAGTATTGGCTTTCCTCAATTAGAATCTAGGAAACTATTTTACATAGTTCATTTGGGTAAAGGATGGAATTAATGATTATAAACTATCTTGTGCAGTTGCTTCAAGGACTAATGTTTCATACCATGAAAACATTTAGTCAATACTCTTATAAAGTATGTTAGGAGATTCCAGGGCATAATATGAAGATCACAAACCCACTGCAGAAAAACAATTCGAATTACTTATCTCTCTGAATCAATCATGACATAATCTATGAGCGGAAATGGAAGGCTTGAAATTGTACATATTTCACAAAATGCATATATACAGTTTTATTTTCTTTACACTTCAAAGGTGAGTACACTGACACTCTGACTACTCATGAAGGAAAATCAAGACTAAATAGATATCTTCAATTATTAACATAAAAAGTAGATTCTTCTGTCACAGTACATACATAAAAACTATACTGTGAGAGAAATCAGAGAAAACGGTAGAAACCAGGCTTCTACACCCAGTAGATTTGAAGTTCAGAAAGTTAAGGTCAACTATTTTCTGATGCCAGACCTGATTTTTGGAATACTTTTGATAACAGCATACATTATGTCTACATGTAGATGTCTATCTATCTACACAGCCATCTGTTCAGCTATCATTTACCTATCTTTCTACCTACCAATCTATATTCCTACTTATCTACATCTGGTATATTATGTCTTCAAGATCTCGCCATTATTATTTTATAAAACTACTTTGAACACTTTGTAAAATATCCTATAAAGACAACTGAAAACAATAAAGAAAAATCGTAAATTATTTAAAATCTAAAACGCCATGTTTACAATTAAAAAATATTTCCAAAATCACAGTTTCAGCTTCAAAATACTTACAAGCTAAATAGCAAGGAAATTAATGATGGAGAAAAATTATCACCAGATGACAGCCAGCACACTGGATGGCAGTCATAGTGGTTAGTATTTTCCCCTTTGCCACAACATATGGGGGAAAAAAAAAAAAAAAACAGAATTAAAAGACCGTGAATGGGAACTTCTAGCACATTGAGAATGCAGGGCATGCATTGTAAGGTCATCTCACATTTTTAGCTAACAGCCTAAGCAGAATGGATATATAATTTTTGGCTGTGGAATAGAAAAACTACTGGCTGCCAAAGAACAGGCCTGGAAAAACTTTTGATGCTTAGCTGGCTGGGAAACTATGAACAGCCCTTGGGATAGTTTAACCCGAAGAAAGGTTCAAGATGAGTCATGTCAGGAAGAAGTGAAGGCCTGTTAGAATGGAAGATGCCTAGGACTGGTAAGTGAATATAATCGATACTACTGTGCCCATTCCTGGTGCCTTTTTATATAAACTAATCCACAGTTGTACCATAAAGAAATTAGCACATGAATAAGAGTTGAGTTTCTTTCTATTCCATCCTCTAGGATTATGCATTTTAGTAATGTTTTTGAGTTCCACACACTTACACAATATTTGGTTATTTTGTTAACTATTTCAATAAAAAGATAAGTTAACATCATAAAAAACAGTGGAAAAACTTTGTGCTTTCTACCACTACAAAATAGGGCTTTTAGTACTAAATAGTTATAGCCAAAACAAACTTTCCATCGTTTTTCTCAACTGAAGGCAAATTACTGAGGAAATGAAAAGCCCTTGAGATATTAGACCCACAAGAAGAAACACATGAAGTGATCACAAGCATCTCTGAGAAGTGTGGCACCTTCAACTCTATATGTCCATACAAATTAATTACCTTACGCCTTCCCTATTCAAGCCTGCAGTCAGAGAGGAAACCTTTTCTCACTTTTCTCTGTCTAAATACATGACTGACATTTCCTGTCAGTTCTACCCCTAACATATTTTGTGGCTGTATTTTTCTCATCTCTCTCCTAACGTTGGTCTGTTTTCTTAAAAGATCTACTTTACTTCAAAATATTCTTCCCCATTAACACTTCACAATCTTACCAGTTGTATTTCTAAGTATTGACTCAATTTTGTTAATGATTTTCATTCATTAAACAGTTAAGTTCAGGTTTCATTGAACGGCATTCAAACCTTTCATTACTCAGCTCCTGTATATAATTCTAGGCTCCCATCCTATTGCATTTCCTTCGGTCCCCTCCTATTTTATCAGTCTGAATGACCATAACTTTCATTTTTATGAGAATTAATTTACACAAATGCTTAATTTAAATTCTTCAGGTGAAATTACTCTCCTGACTCTCCATATTCTTTTTTGTTTGTTTAAATTTCAATTAGAGAAGTTACACATTTCCACCTGTTCTAGATTGTTTTTTACAGTGAAACACCATGTTTCTTCACTAAATTCTTTTGAAATAGGCTTTTGCCACTTATCTTTGAATCCTCTGTACTTTTTTTTTAAAAGATTTATTTATTTATGCATACAAGAGCTGAGGTGTAGGCCACAGGTATGGGGGCCGGTGAGGGGAATCACCGGAAAATTAGTGGGGAGCAGAACAGGCCGATCTACTGAAATACACTGCTGAGGGGAGCAGTGGGTGAGACAGCAGAGGTCTGCCGCGCCATGTGGATCAGCTCCTTGGCAGCGGTTGAATTGGTGCTGCAGTGGCAGGTGATAGTTTCATATTGCTAAGACATAACTGCTTGTGCCACGAGGGAGGCCCCCAAATCCTCTATACTTCTCAAGATAATATATTATACTTTAAGACACTTGTTAACTTGAACTCAATTGGACACTATACTATTTACTTAATTGATGGGTGTAAAAATAAACAAGAAACAAAGTAAAGGAAAAAACAAACCAAACTGACACTAAAATAGAACAGTTTTAACAAAAGGGAAGGGTATGAGGGGAGGGGAGAACAGGTAGTAGAGTGATTGGATGGTGATGGATGGAAATGACTTTCGGAAGTTAGGCATGATGTTGTATATACAATTATGGAAGTTTGAAGCTGTGCTCCTGAAACTTATATAATGTAAACAAATAAAAAAAAGGATGGTTGATGAATGGAGAGGGATGAATAGATACACCAATATTTTTAGAAAATGGCAAATTTGTAGACTCTAGATGTGGAACAAAGGTGTGTGTGTATCTCATAAAATTCACCCAACATTCTTGTATATGAAAATTTTCTTAGAAAATAAAAATCACTTGTATGCCTCCTGAAATGTATTTTGCTGAATCTCAGTAAAGACAAGTTTAAATATATAGAAGCATTATGGTAAAATTAAGAAAACACAGCGTATAAGTACAATAATTATTATGGGTGGTAAATAAAAATGATTTAATTTTTTTTTTTACCAACACAACTTTATGGCTCAGTATTAAACTCGAACTGCAGCAAAAATCAAGAAATTCAAACAACATAACTGAGGCTGCTGTCTCCATCTTGCTTGGATTTTTATAGAGATGCAAATTTAGCATAGTAACATCTTTAATGTATCGTTGGTTGTGTATATTTAGATAGCGTGTATGTTCTTTTTACTTAAATATTATAGTTTTTAGCATCTATTCAAATGTGAGCATTTTTTAATATAACTTGCTACATGTTATAGAAATATGTTTAAAAAGTAAATTGGTAACAATTATTTTTTGTCTTTTTAAAGAAATGCATGTAGTCCCTTGTTTCTGTCTTGTATAGTGATTTATTTCTATTAATATACATATATTTTATATATATATAATAGAAGTAACATTGGCTTACATCATCGTTTGTGTTTAGAAGTATAGGATCTCCCCCCTTAGGTGTTGTTACCTCATTGCACTCACTATCAGAACACCCACGGTCCACCACATTGCCCTCCGTGCCCCCTCCCCACTTTCTTCTTGCCCCTCCCCCTCTGGTAGCCTCAGTTCTATAGTCTTCTTTCTAGGGTTAGTTTTAGTTTCGGTTTATCTATAGTATGTTATAACCATTTCTTTATTTTGGGGACTATCTCAAATTTCAGAAACACTGATTAGCACAAAAGGTTCCAGGGATATTTGTTGGACAGTAATTAAATTTAAACTAAATGGATATATCACAAGTTCATATGACTATTTTGTTATTTTTTATGATTTGATAATTATCAACATGTGGTTTGTTTTCACTCTCTTATCTTGTAAGTATGTGGTCTTTTTAATTTATTGGTTATAAAAGAAGCAATTCTTCAATATTTCATGGTGGGAATGATGTAATTATTTACTTAATATATCTTATATTACACTGATTATTTTCACTAACGATTATGGGAATTGCATGTTGTTCTGTTATCTGCAAGTACACTATGTAGAGCTATTTAGAGGTCTGTGTTTTATAAAGTTAAATATGAATTAGAAATATTTCATGTCTTTAGATTTAATTCGGTTACCTAAGTATGATGTTTTAAGGATTTTTTAATGATTTTTCTCAGCTTTTTAATTTTTATTTATTATTTTTTAAAGATTTATTTATTTATGCATACAAGCCGGGGTACAGACCAGAGGTGTGGGGCAGTGAGAGGGCTAACCAGAGACAGAGCAGGGAGCAGAACAGGCAGATCAACGAAAGCACACTGCTGAGAGGAGAAGTGGGCTAGGCGGGAGAGGTCTGCTGTGCCATGTGGGAATCTACCCAGCTGGGCATTGAACTCCTGTGGCCACTGCTGACAGCTCCATAGGGCAGCGCCTAACCACTGTGCCACTGGGGAGGCCTGTTTTTAGGATTTTTTAAAAAGTTTTTTTTTACTATGTATTCCCTCTTTACTGCAGGAAACTGCAATATTTATTGATGTTTCCTTCTATTAGATGTGTAGTAAATGACTCACATTATAAATGCACTTATCCCATCACCACAAACTGTCCTTTTATCCTTTATATTATTATATTTTTGAATTAAGTATCAACTACTGCATGATTAGATTATATGATTTGTTATTTAAATTCAGATAGGATTTCATAAAGAAATTAAGCCCCAAAGAGAACCTATGTTATTATGTCATAATGGTTAAACACACAACACAACATATATGGTAGGTATATTTTTGTATGTAATAATTTGGATATTGGTTTGATTACATGTAAAGGCATTGAGGACTTAATATATATCTTTCCTAATGAATTTCTATAAAATTTCAAAGACTTGGGAAAAAGACAACTATTCTTTTATATTTTCTTATTAAAGAGATGTCAACATAAAGGCAAATTAAATGGAATATGTATAAATGAATCCTCTCTAAAAACAAAATCATGAATCCACATTTATAGGGTTAATTACAATATTTTGCATACAATGCAAATTAAAAATAACTTTTCAATTTGATGAGAACCTAAGCAACAGACTTTTCTTCCTATATCCAAAGAAAATAAAATTCTCTAGTTAGGAAAGTCATTGCTCTACATAAAAAGTAATTCATTTGATTTTATTTAATCAATGACTTCACACTAAAGAGAAAATTGGTAAAGGTTCAAGAAACATGGTATTTCCTAACTCACCTAATTTTAAATTAGAGCACGTTTTTCTTCCCTTTGCCAGAAAGTTCATCAAATTTTGTAGACAGCATGCTTACTCTGCTTTATTAAACAAGATGAAACAAATGCATTTAACTGTGTTTGATTTATTTTTTAAAAGTTTCAAGGCTTAAGAGTGCAGCTGAAAAAAAAAAAACAAAACACTACATACTGCAGAGATATAATACAGGCATGATATAAATCTCTCTGAAAAGGAAGAAAAATATACCAGTACCACCTTTGACTCCTTCCCCAAATCATAGTAATATCTTACTCATGGTATGATTTAAAATGAGTAATATACAAAATTAAGATGCATTTCATAGAAATGTTGTTGGAAACAGAAATACTTTTGGAAAACAACTATATAAAGAAAATGAGAACACAGGTCTCAGAGTATGGGAAAAAATTTGCAAAAGACACATCTGATAAAGGGCTGTTATCTAGAATATACAAACACCTAAAAATCATTAAATAAGAAAATGAACAACACAATTAAAAAATAGACCCAAGACCTTAACAGAACAGATATCTCACTCAAGAAGATTCACATAAGCATATGAAAAGCTGCTCCACATCAAATGTCATTAGGAAAATGTAAATTAGAACAAAGAGAAACCCTCACATACCTATTAGAACGGTCAAGATCAAGAACATCAACATTAACTGCTAGCAAGCAAGTGTGTGAAGTAACAGAAACTCTTCTTGATTACCAATGGGAATACAAAAATGGTACAGCCACCTTGAAAGTTTGGCATTTTCTTACAAAACTAGCATACTTTTATCATGTGAACCAGCGATTTTCCTGGTTGGTGTTCATGCAAATGAGTTAAAAAATTATATCCATAAAAACACCTGCACATAGTCATTTATAGAAGTTTTTTTTTTCTTTCAAAATTGTCAGTACTTGGAAGCCACTAAGATGTGCTTCAATAGGTGAATAACTAAATAAACCAAAGTGCATCCAGACAATGGGATATTATTCAGAACTAAGAAGAAATGAGCTATTAAGTCATGAGAAGACATGGGAGAAAAATACATGCATATTACAAAGTGAAATAATCAATCTGAAAAGGCAATACCATCTCCTAACAACTATATGACATTCTGGAAAAGGCAAAAGTATGAAGACAGTAAAAAGATAAGTATTTGCCAAGGGTTAGGAGGTTGGAATGAAGAGGTTGAGCATAGAGGATTTTGAGCTGAGTGAAACTACTCCCTATAGTTCTATAATGGCGTATTACACGTCTTTAAGTTTGTCCAAACTCAAAAGTTATAAGGCACCGATAATGAACCTAAATGTTAACTATGTAATATGGGGTTAAAATGATGGTCAATGAAACTTCATCAATTGCAACACTCTGGGGAGGGGGGGATGTTGATAATGCTATGCTCGTATGGGAATAGGTGTATGTGGGAAAACTCTCTGTACCTTCTGCTTAATTTTGCTATGGACCACACCACAAAAATCTATTAATAAAAATAATTGTATTAACATACCAACTAAATCAATAGCATACTGCTATGCATTAAGAATTTTAATTGGGTTCAACACTTTCTAATCTATCATAAGAAAATTTATATTATTTGTAGCTTAACATATCTTAACTAATCAGAAAAGTTCATTTGATTTTTCTTATTTCCCAACACTAAACACAATAAAGCATTTAATAGTTTTAAATTATTAAGGTAATCAAGATATTTCTTCCTTGTCATTTTAAAAATGATTTCAAATATTTATTTGTAATATTTGGATACTTATAACTCATTTCTAGTTTCCCTATTTGTCTGATATTGTTATTGGTAAAGTTATAACTTGAAAGACTCGAAATCTTTTCG
This sequence comes from Scalopus aquaticus, assembly GCA_004024925.1. Taxonomy (NCBI): domain Eukaryota; kingdom Metazoa; phylum Chordata; class Mammalia; order Eulipotyphla; family Talpidae; genus Scalopus; species Scalopus aquaticus. The sequence continues at coordinate 360,308 of PVIJ01000153.1, forward strand.
ATCCTTTTCTGAAGCTCTGAGTCATTTCGAGAAGGATTCATACAATTTTCTCACCTACATATTTTATACATGATTCATGTTAGTTAAGTTGAGACATTGAAATTTTGTCCATAAACTACTGAGCAATAAAAAATAAAATATGCATTACCAATTTAATCTTTACTATTATCTTAAAATTTAAGTGTATACCCTTTGTATAGATGATGAAACTGGTATTTATAAATTTCAGTAAAAGTTCTATTTGGAAAAAAAAGTCAATTTTCATCTAATCACAAAATTTAGTTTGCCAAAAATTTCTAAATATATAATCTCACTAAATATTTTTACTCTGAAATAAAAAATCAATTTTATAAAAGAAGTGGAGAAAATGTCTTTTTGGTATTTGTGCATTTCTTCAGGCATGGTAATAGCTCAAGTCCTTGTTCAAGCATTGGCTTTGATAGGAGGTTTTTCCTCTCACCTTTGTTTAGGCTTTGAGTTCTAGGGAAAAGGAAATATCGATAAGAATGTAGCTTGACTCTTAAAATAAATAATGACTTAAGGAGGAGAGAAGATTTAGGTCCTTTCATTTGACACAGACCTTGGCAATTTTTTAATAACATGAATGTTATTATAGTTAGAAACTAATTATCCTGATTGCAACACCAGGGGAGCTTTCACATTTCTATCATCCGCTGGTCAGAAAATGTTCTCAAAATGCTGGGACTTCAGGATTTCTTGAAAGAAGAAAAACATGTTCAACTGCGATATAATTACCAGTTTCTATGGTTTTGTTCTTAAGAGAATACTAGTTTTGATTCTTACAAATGTTTAATTATATGGGCAAGAAAATTCAAGACAGAAAAGAAGATAATTTATAGCATAATTTTCAGAGTAATTAGAATTTTAGAAAACAATCCTTATTACACATTTTATTTAAGATCTTATTATCCCTTAAGAAATAATTCCAATTTAACATTATCTACTTCCTAATGTTAGTATATTAAAAAAAATAATTCTTATTTTAACAAGGCATCCATTATTTACTTTGTGCTTTTAGTTTTTGTGTGTGAACTGACTACTAAGAAAGTTGTTAGTTATATTTACATGAAATTTCAAGTTTATATAAGAAAGTTTCTGTTTCTATATATAAGATATAAAATCATCACGCCTGAAAGGAGAAAGCATGCATTGTACGAAAAGGAAGAGTGATGTAAAAAATATATAAAATAAAATAAACAAGGAAAATGAAAAAAAATCATATTCTATACCTATAATTAAAAAAAAAAAAACCTAGGTTTGCAATACCATTGGAAGTTGTAGCACAGAATGCGTAATTTAGGATTTTAATTTGGGTTCTATTCAGTTTCTTTGCACTAAAAATCTATGCAGCTTTTCTTTACTGGATGCTGATGATAAAACAAATGTTTACAGGGAAATAGTACTCAGCTATTACAAGTTTTAAATACTGCATTACTTTATTGCTATCCAATTTGTTATTTAAAATACCAGTTTTAGTCTTACAGTGAACTGCATAACTAATTCATATTAAGTTGTTATGAAATATATATTTTTTAATGACTTCAGGCTACTTTGGACCCTAGAAATCACCACCTGCACCACAATTTTTTTATTTTTTATTTTTTATTTATTTATTTTTTTAAAAAGATTTATTTTTTTTATTTATACATACAAGCTGGGGTACAGGCCAGAGGCGTGGGGCGGCGAGAGGGTTCACCAGAGACAGAGCGGGGAGCAGAACAGGCAGATCAGAAATACACTGCTGAGGGGAGCAGCGGGCGAGGCTGGAGAGGTCTGCCGCACCATGTGGGATTCTCCCCGGCCGGGCGTCGAACTCGCGTCGCAGCTGCCGACAGCTCCACAGCGCAGCGCCTAACCGCTGCGCCACCGGGGAGGCCCTTATTTTTTATTTTTAACACTTAGTAGGATATGTAGTTATGGGAGATTTTGTGGGTTACCATAAAGGTGCCATCTGCTGTACTAATCTGACACTGTCTCAGTAGAATGATTCAAGCAGTATAAAGTGGTCTTATTAATGGTTCTTATCAGTGATTGTCGCCAGAAATTTCAACCTACCTGTTCAAAGGATAAACTTAGCTAATGTTTATATCTCACCAGATTAAATGGAAGCAAAGTCTCTAATTTAAGAAGGTCGATAATTGAATTACAGAGTTTGGAGTAGAGCACATTGTGAGCTGTAAATTAAATTTAAGTAATGGACATAAGCACATTCTTGTATGCTAATGTAAATTTAAGTTGGGATATAAGATATTCAATGCAGGTAGAATGGAAAAAGCCAGTATGCCTATATTTTTCTTCTTTGATGTAGTATAGTTTTATTAAGTTCCTCACATTTTAATGAGTGCAGGTATTGATTCAGTAGGTGTGGATGGGCCCGAGATTCTGCATTTCTAACAAGCTCCAAGGGAACCACATACCAGCTAAGTACTCAGTAATCTGAGTGATGTATAAATTATACAACTCACTCTATGAACCACTGCAATAGGATCTTATAACTTTGGCACACCTTAAAGTTTAAAAAATATATGCCTACTTCCAAAAGGCTATCTCTAACTTGATAAATATTTCCTACATGTAAAATCTTTTGCAAAGATCAAAATAGGCAAATTTAAAAAGGTAAATAATAAAATGAACATATTAGGAGAACAGAGTTTAGAAGATATGCATGTGGTTTCAGTTTTCACTCAGTAGTATGTAACTAATAACCTCATATAGGTTACTTAAATTTTATTACCCTCAGTTTTTATTTCACAGAGTTTGGGGGACGATGATTTGGTTTTATAGCAAGCACTCTGAAGAGTGCAGAACACTACACAAATATTGGATTTCAGTGTTCATTATTATTAACTATTTTCCTATATAAGAAGATGAATTTTTGGGCCTCCCCGGTGGCGCAGCGGTTAAGTGCTGCGCTGTGGCGCTGTCGGCAGCGGAGACACGAGTTTGACACCCGGCCGGGGAGATTCCCACATGGCGCAGCAGACCTCTCCTGCCTCACCCGCTGCTCCCCTCAGCAGTGTATTTCTGATCTGCCTGTTCTGCTCCCCGCTCCATCTCTGGTGAACCCTCTCGCCACCCCACGCCTCTGGCCTGTACCCCAGCTTGTATGTATAAATAAAAAAAAAAAAAAAACTTAAAAAAAAAGATGAATTTTTCAAATCATTGCTTTGTTAATTTAAAAGGTAATTATTGATTTGTTATAAAAAAGACTATTTAATTCCATCATACACGTTATTGCCAGAGGGAATTTTCAGAATAAATAAGACGCCTCCATCATCAACTGTGCTTTGGCATGTAGCATAGATCAGTACAGGGAAAATTAAGACTAAAAAATTCTCCTGAAAGGGGAACATTAATTATTAAAACTTTCAAATATTCAGTGTAATCGCACTAAATGTCACAGCATTCACAGTGTGATGGATTCAACTGAAAATTGCTGTGATGCCTAAAATCAATTTTGGTCTTTGTTCAGTGCTGGCATGCCATTAACCCATTCCTTTTTTCTCCATCCTTTTCTCTAATTTTCTGCTTTAAGAATTATTGTATATTTTGAGTGCTAATACAGAGCTGTTTCCATAGATACCTAATGAAGATGAAGAATAAAGTTGCTTTCTAGATCAATTTGACTTCCAACTTTATTTGTAAGAAGTATAGACTTTGTCTCATTTTAATAACATGAAGAAATGGTCACTTAGCTCTTTAATAGAGATTAAACTTAAGTTAGTTTTACTTTCCAGGGAATGTTCTATTTCTATGCTTTTCTATGAAGTAAACTATTAAAATTTATCTAACACCACTACTTGTGAACAATATCTTGAGTTTAATACATTTATCTACTATTAGGACAAATTCTTAGACCATATATAAGAAATATTACACATACACATATTAGCCAAAACAGCAAAGTAAACCTCTTCATCTTTTTAAATAATATTCCCCAAGATATTACCAAGAACAAGAAAAATGGTTATCTCTCTATGAATAGAAGGCACATTAAAAATATGATAGTAAATCACAGACACATGTAATAAAACATAAATAAATTAAAATAGCACTTTGTTTCTTTAATTAAAAGGAAAGTAGTGTAACTATTGATATGTACAAATTCTATAAGCAAACAGGATTAAAGTCTTTAAGAAAATAAAATTTTCTTAAGGGAAATATTTAGAACACATTTTTGAAGCTCGTATTCTATTATTGCTTTAAATAACTGAACTAGAAATTAAAATCTTAACACAAAATGAAACACTTAGAACATATTTGTATCAAGGACCATGATTATTGTTAATGATTAAGTTGCTATTTTTTAATGTGTGTTTTTTAAAGCATAGAAACCAGTTAAAGAAATCTTATTTCCCTTTTACTACATAACATTTCAGGGCATATGCTCATACTAAAACTCCTGAATATTAAAAGAATGTTGTTTCTCGTTTCTCCCCATGACCTATTTCTCTCTAAACACCCATCTTTTTTTCATCTCATTGTTTTGGGGAAACATCACTTCTCAAAATTTCTTCATAATTGAAATGTATGCCATTAAAATACCTGTATAGTCATACTATCTATAAGCAATATACAGTTTTTTTTTATTCCAACTGATTGCCATTTTTTCCCCTCAAAATATAACAAGACCAGGTGTCCAGTGATAAATACGTGAACCAGTAGAGGGACTAGCTAACAGTTAAATGGCTATCATATTGCAATATATAAATTTGTCAAATCAGCATGTCATATATCTTAAACTTACACAACGCTATATGTGAAATCTATCTTGAGAAAGGATTCCAAATTTTATCTTTTTATTTTAAGCTCACTTAAACACATATTCTATAAGAGAAGACTGTAGGTATATTCACAAAACATAGTTTCCTCCCTCTCAAATTGGCATATCTTATCATAGTGAAAGCCTCATTCAGTGGTTATACTTTGAGTTAAAACCTGAAAATCAACTGAATATAAAAAAATTAATATCTCATTAAAAGGAAATGGATAATAACTTCTTTAGTAATTAAACAATGGTTTTGAGATATAAAGACATCTTGGAAATATATGCATATGTTATCACAGATGTGTTAAGATTTCCAGAGTTTTCCATTTGATAAAAAATTCTGTAACTATATTTCTTGGAGGGCAGGGAACTCTCTTACCCTATTTAATTTAACAGACCTTGGTACTTACTGAATGCTAAACATATGTAAAAAATGTGAGTTACTCAAAATAATATGTTACTACCTACAAATGTGGCTGATTCACATGCTACTAGTGATCTAGGAGAATTCAGAACAGAATTGTAGAGAAAGGAGAAGATTAAGGAATTGGAGCAATTGATAAATAAGTTATAAATAAATTAAATAAATAAATATAAATAAAAATAAAGTAGAAACACTGTCAAATGAAATGAGAAGGGGCTAGACTTGGGAAAATAAAAACACATTATAAAACAGAAAAGATATACACCGATAAACAGCTATTAAATTGGATCATTTAATCTGTGCTTAAAACCAATCTATTCTTAGCTTCCCATTAATAATATAGTTATCTTACCCTCTGCATCTCATATTACATAGTGTCTCAATTGCTTTTACTGGCAGCCACATGGTCAAATATGAAATTGAGCCAAGTGAGTACTCTCAGGAATTAATATATTTTCCAATAATATTTGTAATGCCCTGAAATGGAAAAATTTCTTAATATGTATCACATCTGACATAGTACAGATATCCTGATGCTAAACTGATAGGCAGGAGATTTTGGGGTATACTTTATGAATTTTTTCTCAGTTTATAATGGTATAAATTTTATTTTTCATACACATTCATGATAGGGTTTTACAAATGTATAAATGGGATAGCTCTTTAATGTACTGAAACTCTGCCATCCTTTTGAATTACTAGTCAAATGAGCAAAAGAGATTATCTGGATTTACATGAATGTAGACACATTTACAAACATATTGAAAAGACATATTCCTGATGGATCCTTTATGCTATCAGCCTCATTAAATCTGAAAATAGTCATCAAGTAAAATAAAAAACAGTAAAAACTGTATTTCTGATTATTAAAAAAGCACACTCATTAATTTCCAAAATTACTACTAGAATTAAATTACAGTTTTGAAATGCATATCTTTATTTTTGAATCAATATTTAAAAAATTATACAGTGCCACAGAATTGATGTGATGATCTAAATGTGACCAGGATATTTTAAGATTGTTGGGAACGGTATGGGAGGCAGGGGCTTTGATTTTTTTTCTTGTCTAGTTTCTTAAAACATATAGTGATATGAACATATTTACTAGAAAATATTCCTTTTTAAGGGCATTTAAACACAAATATTTCTTAATAGCATTATCTGGAAAACAGTTTTTAGTCTTTTTCTGGGTAACATTTTATAAAATATTTAGTTGATACATGACGTTTATAACAGTTTAATATCTTTTGTGATACATATGTAATAGTGGTAAGTAGGTTACTAAGTCTCAAAAAGCTATTTTTCCTTTTATCTAAGTGAAGGAGTTGTAGATTTATTTTCAAAAAAAGGTGAGGACATTGCTTCGCAAGAAATCCTGTGTGCTGGGCCTCCCTGGTGGCGCAGTGGTTAAGCGCTGCGCTGTGGAGCTGTCGGCAGCGGCGACGCAAGTTCGATGCCAGGCCTGGGAGAATCCCACATGGTGCGGCAGACCTCTCCTGCCTTGCCTGCTGTTCCCCTCAGCAGTGTATTTCTGATCTGCCTGTTCTGCTACCCGTTCTGTCTCTGGTGAACCTTCTTGCCGCGCCCACGCCTCTGGCCTGTACCCCAGCTTGTATGTATAAATAAAAATTAAATCTTAAAAAAAAAAAATCCTGTGTATACAGGCTCAGTCTATGGATAGACATAAGTCACTATCACTTCATGTCATCTTGTTTTCTTTGCTCATTTTCCTAGAAATATATGGCTGCTCATTTAAGCTAGAGTGTGCATTTTAGCACATTTTAGTAACTTGATACATTTAGTTATTTCTGTTCTAGTCTTTAAAATTCATATTCTATAATATGAATCAGCTGACATCAACTGAGTTGGAATTTCTATTTGTTTCAGTTATAGTAGTTATTTTCCCAAATATGTTATATGAACTTAAACATGGTCCTAATAACAAATGAACAAGGGATGGAACTATTAGGTCCACTTAAAAAAGGGGAAGTTGAGCTCAGAGACCTGGCATCAGCGCTGCCTTCTGCAGCTGTTCAGCGAAGTGCCCACTCTGGCAGAGGAGCCTCACAGGTTGCATACTCCTAACCATCATGCTGAACGTTAGACACTGTCTTGCATGAAAAAAAAACCTTAAAGCTAAATCATGCTTCAGCAGGATACTTGATTTTTCTCAATTCATCCATGCAGTCAATGTCTTTTTAAACATTGTATTGGAAAAGCTCTAATAAAGAATTAACCCAATGGTGAATTAACCCAGTTCTTTAAGTTGTGAGTATTGTAATTACTAGAGCTTAGTTGACACTTATATAAACACAATTTACTGAAATTGAGCCTTGGTTCATCATTTCACTGATTCATCTGCTAACTTTATTAAGCTACAGTTTATAAACTACTTTAATACTAAAACAAAGTATTTTACATATTCTGGATGCACTAAGTACCCCAGAAGAAAGAGTGGTTATCAATTTAAAAAAAAAAAAAAACAAAACAGCTTGAGAGCAGAGTAAGAATGGCAAACACAACTTTCAGCTCACTGTATAAATTGTACAACATCCATTGTGTACTGTGTACAGAGCAGGGATGTAGCAGCTACAAGTTATTATGAGCATGCACCATATTAACAGACACTACTGTAATAATGCCATATAGACTATCTCATGAGTTCTTAGAAAAACAGTATAACCCTTTTTCATAGCCATAAGTAAATTATCTGTAAGTTAATATAGGTAGTAGGTGGGGGACACGGGATACAAATTCTGACTATTTGAATCTAGGATCTGCAAAGCAGATTCATGGAAGAGTTTATTATTTGGTGCATCCTAGAGTGTCACAGGGCAAAATAATAGGCCCTGCGATTAAAAACAAACAAACAAAACAAACAAAAAACCATGGATCTATGTGTTCTTAGGATGCAAAACTAGGGAAGATTAAAACCGTTTGGAGAATAGCATAGTTAAATGAAAAAGAGAACAAAGTTGAGGACCACCAACTATAAGTATGTTAGTGTTTAACAGAAGAAGAGTCACTTAAAGGAATTACAGGCAGTAAAATCTGGATTCAGTTCACTTGTAAACTGGGAGACAAAAATGAAATTTGAATGGGATAGTATGTGAGAGCAAATAGTTTTATTTAGGGATTCATCTGTCAATGATATCTAAAAAAGAAACATTTACAGGCCTTTCTACATTAGGTAACCTTAAAAAATTAAGCACAATTTATTGACTGAAACAATTTTTAATTATCAGACATTTTTATTCTGAACTTGCAGATATCATTTTTTTTTTGCATCATGTGATTTGATAATTTGTAAAAACTAGAATAAATACTCTCAGGAGTCAACACTTCTCTTTAACTCAGGATTAGTTTTATAGCAAAACTAAAGAAATTTCAGAAAATATTGGGGTAAAGATATCATCAAATATTTTGAGGTAAAAATATTAACAAATATTTTATCAGGTAAAAAGTCAGACTACTTTACAACATGCTTTTTTCATTTAGATATTATCATATTAGCTTTCCAGACCTAATAAAACCTTTCCAGTCTAGAAGTTTCTGAAATCTTCCATTCTAAAAGTATTTGTGTAAGGTAAACATTTAATAATATTGTAAATTCATTCCTTCCACTTAGAGGAGGATTAGAATGTAACAAGTGTTTTTTTTTTTTTTTTTTTTTGTTAAAACCATCTATGTTATTAAAATGCAACAGCATCACTTCCCATCATTCAGCTTTATCTGGCTAAAATCCTTTAATTCCCTAGCTCCTGCTGTTGGGGAGCTCTAGGCTCATCACACTTAACCTCTGCCTAGGCTTCTCAGAAAAGAATTTGTTTCAGTCCATTCATAGCTTCAATAGTTGAGCAAGCCACACGCAACTGCACACTGGTCTTTTATCCTGAGCACACTAATCTGATTGTTTTTCCACTCTACAAACTCTGGGTCAACAATCAAGCTGCCGCCAGAAACTAATTAATTTGCAAACAGGCTTCTGTTTTCACAGAGGGAAAGCTTTTGAGAGCCATGTCAGAGAGGCCGGTCACACCATGGTTACACGCATTGTCACGGCATCCACTTCTCTGGGTAAATCTCTTGCTTGATGTCACTGCACACATGAACCCAGATTACCCAGTCAGCAGTAAATCCCTATTGAAGCCTATAGACCTTTGAATGTAGTGAATCTAGAAGAGGAAATTGGTACAGACAGACTCTGTATTCATTAAATGGATGGCGAGACTAGGGAGCGACAAATGCATGAAATTTTCTAAAAGAAAAAGAGAACTGACTTTAAAGAATATTTTAAGATCTCATGTCATTTTGTATCATGAGCTTTAATTTAAAAATGTGGATCATCTTAAGTAAATAGAATATTTACTCTTAAATACTATTTTTCTACACTCACTATTCAATGTAGGTTACTAAATAAGTGCTTCAAAGTCTGTAAAAAATACGCCATATGTAAGAGCTGTATTTTTAGCCCATCATTAAAAAATGTTAATAGCATATCCTGACAATATCCTTCAGGTGCATTTTCTCAGAGATCTGTAAAAAAAGTAAAACACTTTCCAAACATATTGCCACTAATGAGCTAGTTTTTATTCCAAAGTTTTATTCACTTTCCTCATTAGTGCACTATAATTTCAAACAAAACCAGTTAAAAGTGATTGTTTCCTTAGACAAATGTGACAGAAAACAAGTCCTCAGAAAAGGAAGTGGAGCGAATTTATATTTTGGCAGCTTAACTCTTTATGAAAAAAAAAAATGGCACTACTGAGTTTATTAAATTTGTCATCATTTAGAGACTAGAGTAATTTTATGGTTCGTATTTATTTCTTAAAAAGAGTATACTTGTAGGAGTACCATTCTTTATTAGGATAAACATTTTTCTGGGTGACAGATCCTTTAAAATATATCTACTATATCCATATCTATTATAGATAGTCTATCTCTACTATATCTCTACTTGTATTGTATTATGAATTCTTACTTTAAGCCATTACATATTCATGATTCAACCTCATTTCAGGGAAAATAACCATCAGTGATAACATTTTTATTTGTGTGACTCTATGCACTGACTCCTGAATTTTTAATAAATGAGTAAAGTATGTAATTCATAGAAGATGTCATTCAAAAGTTAAAAAAAAAATTCTGTAGCCTTGTTGATTCTTTCATAGCACACTAAGAGAACATCTGTGTTTGCTATTTTTTATATATGTATATTTTAAATTAATGTAACTTTGGTTTACAATCCGGTATGCGTTATTGTTTTAACTTAATGATACTCAGCTTTTAAAGCTCTCATGTTTTCATAGTACCATAAAATAAAGGATTAAGGTGACTTTTCCCTCGAAGGTCAGCAAAATATTACCAAATTATTTAGGTTCGGGGAAAAAATTCAAAATAGTATCATTTAGAAGTGTGTCATTATGCAAAGTTAAATGATTCATTGTATTTATTAAAAAAGTCTAACTGGAGACTGATATAAAGCACACTTCCAAAGAGTACAAGTTAAAATATGATATCAACAGAGTCCATATATATTGTTGTAAACCAATGCTACCCAATTTGGAAAAAAAAAAAAAAGGATTTGTACAAATGATTTGAGATTAGGTATCTGATACCATGCAACATTAATTTGTGTCCTCATAACTCATTTGTGGTCACTTTTCTTGGTTTTATTTTCATAAAAATATATCCTGTGAAGAAATCTGAATCTTTAGAGAACATGAAATATCCTAGTGCATGGCCACAGAGGAAGTTATGCGGATTCCAAGAAGGGCAGGCAGCCTAATGTGAGTGTTACAATTGAGAGGAAGCCGAGAGTGATGACTTGCATACCATTTCAATTACAGAAAAAGGCAAGTGGGTTGGCCTATCCACAGGCACGATCCTTTTAGGAAATTCCACTAAAAGAAAACAGGTCTTCCTGAAATGAGTGAGAATGCCTCACACTCCGAGCACTGTAATTAGGTCTGTTTGTGTTCACTGGGCCTTGGCGCTCTCAAGGATCCATGTGGTTTCATGTATTAAACCCGACACTGACAGCCCTTTCACCCTGACTCAAATATAATCACTCACAGAATGAGTATGACAAAGCTTCCTAAGCATGCGCCACCCAGTGGGAGTCGGGGAGAGGATACCGAGAGAATTCACATTTACTAAGTGCTTTCTATCTATGCCAATCATCTTTTGGTGCTTTTTTTAAAACACATTATCATGTGATTTTTTTTTTCTTTTGAAACTGTAAGGAGTACATAGTACAATAATTCCATTCAAATAAGGGCCAAAAGGTAAACTTTGTCTCACTCTAAAGACCATAGTCTTTCCTCCAATTGATGCAGCATCCTGATATCAGTCTAAGACATAAACAATATTAGAAATAGTGTTGATCAAATAAAAAAAAGGGGGGTTTAGACATCCATCTATTCTAATCAATAACTAATATTTCTAAGAAACAGGTAGTAGAATTTATGTAATAAATGTTAAGAAATTATTACTATAAAACAGCATAAAAACATCAGTATTCTTACTAAGAATGTATAGCAAATGATTCTATCTAACATAAGCGCAAATTGGAATTTTGAGAGAATTTATGAAGAACATCGTGCAAAACACAAGTACACTTTCCGTGATCAAAAGTTGCTCAAACATATGCCAACCTTAAATTAGAGTTAATACGATCCAACAATGCACCCATAAGATAATACACCACGACCAAGTGGGATTTATTCCAGGGACACAAGGATGGTTCAACATCCGAAAATCAATCTATGTAATCCAACACATCAACAAAAAGAAAAATAAAGACCGTATGATCATATCAATAGACTCTGAGAAAGCATTTGACAAAGTGTAACACCCATTTACTATAAAAGCCCTTGAAATCCTTGGGATAGAAGGAACATACCTCAGCATAATAAAAGCCATATATGACAAACACACGGCCAATATTATCCTGAACAGTGAGAAGCTGAAGGCCTTTCCCCTAAGATCAGGAACAAGGCAAGGATGTCCACTCTCACCATTACTTTTCAATATAATACTGGAGGTCCTAGCCAGAGCAATTAGACAAGAGAAAGACATTCAAGGGATCCAAATAGGAAAAGAACAAATTAAACTGTCGCTATTTGCAGATGTTATGATAATATATATACAAAAACCTAAAATCTCCATAGAAAAACTCCTCAAAATAATAGACCAGTTCAGTACAGTAGCAGGATACAAAATCAATGCACAAAAATCAGTAGCCTTCCTATATACAAACACCCAATCTGAAGAAGAAGAAATTAAGAAATCCATCCCCTTCAAAATTGAAACAAAAAAATTCAAATATCTGGGAATAAATCTAACGAAAGACATAAAGGACTTATACAAAGAAAACCACAAAACTCTGTTGAAAGAAATAGAAGAAGACACAAGAAGATGGAAAGGCATCCCCTGCTCATGGATTGGAAGGATTAACGTTATCAAAATGGCAATCCTACCAAAAGCAATTTACAGATTCAACGCTATTCCAATAAAAATCTCAATGACATTCTTCAAAGAAATAGATCGACTACTGATGAAATTCATATGGAACCACAAAAAAAAACTCACATAGCTAAAGCCCTCCTAACTAAAAAGAAAGAAAATGGAGGAATTTCACCCCCTGATTTCAAACTATATTACAAAGCCATAATAATTAAAACAGCATGGTACTGGAACAAAAACAGACAGAAAGACCAATGGAACCGAACAGAATACCCAGAATTAAAGACACATATCTATGAACAACTAATCTTTGACAAAGGAGCAAAGAAAATGCAGTGGAACAAAGACAGTCTATTCAATAAATGTTGCTGGGAAAACTGGACAGACACATGCAAAAAAATGAAGCTAGACTACTACCTCACACCCTGCACAAAAGTCAACTCAAAATGGATAAAAGACCTAGATGTAAGACCTGAAGCCATAAAATGTATAGAAGAAAATATAGGCAAAACTCTACATGATATACATCTCAGCAAAATCTTGAAAGACACATCCCTCAAAGCGAAGGAAGTGAAAGACAAGATAAACAGATGGGATTACATCCAAATAAAAAGCTTCTGTACAGCAAAAGAGACATTAACCAAAACTAACAGGCACCTACCAACTGGGAAAAGATCTTTGCACACAATATATCTGATAAAGGACTGATAACAAAAAATTACAAGGAACTCACACAACTCAACAAAAACAAAGCCAATAACCCAATCAAAAAATGGGCAGAAGAGCTCAAAAGGCACTTCTCCAAAGAAGAAAAGCAAATGGCCAACAGATACATGAAAAAATGCTCAACATCACTTATAATCAAGGAAATGCAAATCAAAACCACTATGAGATACCACCTCACACCTGTGAGGATG